>FR990062.1:18039558-18362137 GCA_905404095.1 Glaucopsyche alexis
TATATATATATATATATATATATATATATATATATATATATATATATATATATATATATATATATATATATATATATATATATATATTTTTTTTTTGGATGTCGGTTAAAAAATACTAAAATATAATAGTCAATCTATGACATTTTGTTCATAAAGTTTTTTGTCGAGATCTCAAACAAGTGACTACACCATAAACATAGTTATAAGCGAGGGGAAAAAGTAGGTAGGGAGTTTTTTGTATTGTCTTATTTCATCTTTTAAGTTTCATTCAATAGATTAAATAATTATATTTTTTTAAGTAGGTACCTAACATATCTGCGTGACTCGTGTTTTATTTCTCTATGTAAAACCCATTGTTTAAAATACATTGTCACTAAAATACTGAATTCATTCTGAGCATATTCTATAAACTAAACATTTAGTAATGCAAAAAAAATGTAGGTAGATGTTTCGTATTTATTTAGGTACCTACTCAGTACTCACATTAAAATATTCTTCGCAATAAATGTCTACTGATTTTTGTAGCTATAACACTTTTTTCAACACTTTACACAACTAATTTTCTCAGATTTTGTCGTTGGGCACATGAAAAAAGTATTTTTCTGGAGTGCTAACCGTTGTATTATACATAAAGGTGTTATACAATTATATCTATATGTTATTTTATCACCATAATTCCAAAAATTTCAATAAAACTTCAAAATTACTGCACGAGTTCCTTACCGCGGCGGTCAGAGCCGGCGAAATGACGTCACGCGTTGAGCGGTCAAGCTCGCGCTGATTTTAAAAACATCCAACTTTAAAAATTAATAAAAAAATCAGTTTTTGAGATATCGAAAAAATTCTTTCACTAATATTTTTTAGATTTTATTTTTGATTTTTATACATTATAAAATAATTACACTCATCTAGCTCATTTAAAAAGACGGCTGTGTGATCAAGTCTTCGAAAAATAAAATACAGTAGAATTATTTATTAAAAAAAAAGATGGCTGTGTGATCAAGTCTTGAAAAATATAATACAGTAGGATTAATTTATTTTAAAAAGACGGCTGTGTGATCAAGTCTTAGCAAAATAAAATACTTACCGTAGGATTCATTATTTATTTTAAAAACTTTTTTTTTTAATGACAAATGTGATCAAGTCTACAAAAAAAATAAATTACAGTATGGAATTATTATAAGAAAAAGTAATTTAAAGAAACGATAGCTGTGTGATCAAGTCTTTATTACGAAGGAAATTCTAAAACTAAAGATTTGTATTATACATTATTACTGCGTAAAATTTTTCGTTTCAGGATGCTGGCTTCAATGCTGGAGGCACAGAACGCGAGGGACAACAGAACACCCGTGGGACACGGACTCTACAGGATGGCCGAATGTTAAATAGTACTGGCAACACCCTTTAGTAGGATACCCAATAGACCTACTCATATTTACTATTATGATTTATTAGTTTAGTTAATTGAGATATTATATAAGTATTTAATTGATTTATTATTATTAATGATTAGTATGTGATTTGTATATCTACTACAAAATATAATAAAACATTTTTGTTGGATTACACGGATAGTGATAATAGTTAATAATAATTTACATTAAGTTTTAACGATTTATTTATGTACTAGAAATATATAAAATTATTATTTATTAGCATGTTTATTCAGTGAATTGTATTTTGGATATTATTTATAAATAATTAGTTTCGTTGTTGACGGTAGTTTCGTGGCGGGTAAAAATGTACATTCAATATAAAAGGCGCAATGCCAATATTGTGAGATCATTCTAAAAATACACTTGTTGTCGTCATGCTGTTTGACTGAGTTTTTTTTCCGAATCCCTGGGTTAAAATATTGCTATTAAGATGATGATGATGATTACTGTAAGTTATAAATTGGCATATGCTTGCAGTTCATTAAACAATGCCGAATTTCCAAACGCATATCTTTAAAGTCTGAGGAGTTCTGTACAGTGCTTTTGGATCCAGGGTATACCTTGGTACAATATCTTATTTTTTGGTAGCAAATGCTTGTGTTACTTCAGTAAAAGTCAAAATCACTATATGTGTGGATATAAATTTCGAGGAGTTCCCTCGATTCCTCATGGATCGCATCATCAGGTTCCCACTTTAGTGACTAAAGGACCAATTTCAAACTAAACCCTTTACAACAACAAAAGAATTTTGCAAATAGGTCCATAAACGACAGAGTAATGTTCAAACATCTCCGTGTAAGTGTAAAACACTATGAGAAATACCTTTTATATCATCATAATCTGAAGATGTATGGTGTGATAGTGGTGATGATGATGATGATTACTCTAACTGACAGGGTGGCATATGCTTGCAGTTCTTTAAACAACGCCGAAATCCCCAAACATGTATCTATAAGGAGCCAGGAGTTCTGTTCTGTACTTTTGGATCCAGGGTATACCTTGGAGCAAAATCTTACTTTTTGGTAGCATATACTTGAACTACTTCAGAAAAAGTCAAAATCACCATATGTGTCCATATAAATTTCGAGGAGTTCCCTCGATTCCTCATGGATCCCATCATCAGGTCACCACTTTGATATCAAAAGGACCAATTTGGGATTACACCCTATACATCACAGAAAAAAATTTGAAAATCGGTCCACAGGCGGCGGAGTAATCGTTGAACATACAAAAAAAATAAAAAAAAAATATATATATACAGCCGAACGTATAACCGCCTCCTTTTTTGGGAAGTCGGTTAAAAAGGCAGCTCTCTATTCCCACGAAAAAAACATGTTCGGAACGCATAGGTACCTGCTTCAAGTATTTCATCTCAACCATGCAGCAAAAAAGGGTCATTCATAGAAACTCTCCATGTCTTTCGGTAACGGACGTCTTTAGAAATGCGTCACCATGACACCGACATAATTAAATGCAATGTTTAGCTACTTTTTATGCAATAGGACTAAAAGGAGGCAAACGATCAAACGGATTGCCTGATGGTAGGCGTCTACGGTCGCCCATTGACATTTGACACCACACGAGATAGGCGGGGTATTTAACTGTGGGAGAGCCACGCTTCGGCACGAATGGGCCGGTTTGTCGATAAATACCACGACCTCACAGAAAACTGGCGTGAAATAACGCTTGCGTTGTGTTTCGCCGAGTGAGTGAGGTTAGCGGAGGCCCAAGGGGGATTGGGGATTTTAAGGGCAGCTAACGCAAGTGGCAACACCAGAGGAGTTACAAGTATAGATCCTCTGGTGTTGAGAGTGTCCATGGGCGGTAATCGCTTACCATCAGTTGATCCGCCTGCTCGTTTTCTGGTCAATTTCATATACTATCTGGAATCAGTAAGGCCGGGGGAAATTCATAAAACCGTTGAACAAAGTCAACGGGCGACTGTCGACGCCCACCATCAGGTGACCCGTTTGCTCGTTTGCCTCCTCCTCCGTCAGTCCTATTTCATAATCCCGGGCCAGTCGAATTCCCGATATTATGGTCCCATATTATGTATATCACAAGTGCGTTACCGGGAATGTGTTTGAAGTTTGAACGCTTACCGTCTTTTTTGCTTTGCATTTCATATTTAACACACAATTTGTGTACCTACCAGCGGCGAAGGGTTCCTATAACTCCGTTCCTATCGGCTTCCCTTGTCACTTACCTTTTGCAAATCTTCATAGAAATCCCTACCTATTATACAGTATCCGGCTTCCCTATGAAGGTGAAGCAGCCTTCGCCACTGGTACCTACCTATTGATAGTATCTCTATCAATATACATAATCCTGATACTTACTATTAATATTATAAAATATGTGGATACTAGCTGATGCCCGCGGCTCCGCCCGCGTAAGTCCAGTAATCCACGGGAACCGTATAGGCACAGCGTAATAAAGAGATACAGTGGGCCAACGCGTTTGAAGTCGCGCGAAATGCCGCTTTTGTGTAGGTATTCGTCATTGCTGCAGGGTTGTCACAATAATGTGTTTTATTATAATCTGTTCTACATTTTGTGTCTTCGTAGTATGTGTATGTAGAGTACTAGGAATAAAACAAAAGAAATTATATATATAGAAGTATTAATCAAGAGTTTTATTACAAAAAATACAAATGCGTATACAATAGCTCAGGGTTAGCATGATATATATCGATTGATATATATCGTATATATATCATGATATATATCAATTGATATTTATGCTTGATATATATCAAAATTGATATTTATATTTAAAAATGTAAAAGAATGTTTTAAATGTAAAAAATCTTACATCAACACAGGTCTTATTTTCCGAGAGTTTCACAAGCCTAGGTCATCAAAAACTTGCTATTTGACACGACATTAACTAATCATAGCCGTCGACGCGGCTTGTAACGGCTTATGACACCCACGTGACCTCGTGTTTTTCGGAAGAAAATTCCTTATTTGTTATTAACCTATGGTTATACCATTTATATCATGTGTCAAATTAATTCGACTGATAAAATTAATACACTTTTTTTTCTTCTGGTTATAAACAAAAGTCATTTTATGGATTTAAGACTTAAATTGATACTCAAAAGTATTTATCGTTGATTTTTAATTTATTTGAAAACTTTGAATATCAATAATAAATAAATGAGTTTAATTTTACTTCCCTATCTTCAAATTATCAGACATACAAATTATTTCGATTCAACTATTACGAAAAAACATATCAGAGTATGAAATTTGTATGTAATTTTGAAAATATCAAATATATCAAAGATACCTGATATTTTGATATTTATTATAAATATCGGATATTTACGCTGCAAAAGCTACAAATGCGAAACTGAAAGGTATTTTCGACATTTGGATTTACTAGTTTTTAGATTGCGATTGTTGAATTTGACGATGTAGTTAGTAAATTCTCATACGTAGATACAATTTTATTGTTGACCATTGTACATACGTACATAGTACATACAACTCAAACGATAGTGAAACGAAACACTGTCGCAAACCACTTAAACAATCAAATTAAAAAGCGTCAACCCCGGCTGACGTGTCCCAAGCGAGTGTAATGTGCACAGAACACTATTACTCGGTAATAGAGATGTGATAAACGGCTTAAAATTAAAAGTTAACTTATCCGTTATTAAATATTCAAAAGCAACTTTTTTTAACTGCTTAGTTGCTTATTTGCTTATCTACTTATTGCCACTTATAAGTTATAATGTTTTTTGCGCTTATGTTACGTTTTTCGATCGCTTAAACTGATTTAAATTAACTTTCCTTCGTACTTTGCAGGCTTAGGACTGTCTGAAATCTGAATAATTATTAATATAATAATATGAACTCATAAAAATGTTTTTACATGTTGATAATATGCATTAATCTTAAATGTTGCTTATCATTAGTAATAGTTGATTTATAGGATAACAAACATTACACATCGCCACTTTTTCCACCTCATTTCTTTCAAAGTAGTTCCATAAATTACTGTTCCAATTCACGTCGTTTAGTCGTCATCTTACGACAAAAACTTAATAAAACTAAAACACTACACGAAAAGTTTATATTACGTCCATATGGACCATTATTATATTTATTATTTACATTAAAAGTTCACGGTAAGCCACCAAAACACCACTATTACGATTAAAATACGAATTATTGCGTAACGTAATATAACGTGTTTTCGTCAACCCGCAAAGCGCAACTAACAAAAAGTGAATAAACACGAAAAAGCATATTAGTTATAAGTACAAAAAATAAGCCGTTTAAATAAGTGATGAGCTACATTAAAAAATTTTCACTCTTATTGCGCTGTCATAAGAACTATTTTTCTTTGCTCATACCACACTTATGGCTTTATGACTATAAACGATAAGTGTAAGTGATAAACGCTTAAATTTTTAAACGACTTTTCAACTTATTTATAAAAGCACGCTTTTTTAAACGCTTTACGTTTAAACGGCCATCTCTACTCGGTAATGTGTATGGCAGCTTGGGCTCGCCTTCGCCCCTCTCTCACCCCGCACGCCCCGCACGATTGCTCTGTCTAGACGTGTCCGTTGGACGACTGTAGGTAAGTTCCATAGGCTGCGGTATAGGTATGTCCCGCGATAAAAAGTAGCGTCCTTCCCCATGGTCTACTTTACATCTGTGCCAAATTTCATTATAATCGGTTTAGTAGTTTTGACGTGAAACTGTAAATAAATTATCCCACGGGAACCGTACATTTCCCCGCGATAAAATGTAGCCTATGTCCTCTCTCAGGTTCTAGACTATCTGTGTACCAAATTTCATTTAAATCGGTTCAGTACTTTTGGCGTGAAAGACGGACAAACAGAGGCACACACATTCCCATTTATAATATTAGTATGGAATCGATTGTTTGTTTGGTTGTTAGTCTTGTTACATGGTTATTACGCTTTCACGAACAAACTACATAACCGATCATCATGAACGGCACAGATAGGTATAGAGTAGTCAGTAGACCACAGGCAACCACAGGGAAGGAGATAGGCTACATACATTTTATCGCGGAAAAATATACGGTTCCCGTGGTAATTGGTATACACTATACTGTGTTTACGTTGTTTATACCACTTCATTTTTATTTCTTGTAAAAGTTTCTGTTATTATAGTTTTTATTTATTAATAAGTTTTATGCATATTTTCGACGGTCAAATAAGCTACGATAAAGTATAACATATCTATCTATTCTAAAATAATAATAACTACCTACTTTAAATTATTTACAGACTAAAAGAAAGAATGAAAAAAAAATAAAGAAGAGAAAACTAAAGTACAATATAGTAAAAAGGCTATAAAAAAGAGAAAATCTCTAGGTCGTCCCCATCAGGCAGAGTGCCTATCAGACTCAAAGAATTTCCTCGCTGGATAGCTATGCTAACTCTGAGCCAGATAGGTGCCGGCTCTGGGGTCTCAGGTGGCCTCTACGAGTTTTTTCGAAATTTCTCCGAATAGTTTGTGTGCCCCCGGACTCCATGTGCCTAGGGTTTCAACCCCAAACGGTTCAAATATGAGATCCCTACTAAGTCTGATTGGCGGCCGCACCTGCAGTACTTGAGGTGCCCTGGACATGGGACGGAGCGAGTGTACCGACGCAAGTAGCGTCCCATACAAGAGCCCGTCCCACTCTCCAAGGGACGTCCCAGTCTCCTAACAACCATGTAACAACCAAACAATCGCATCCATACTAATATTATAAATGGGAAAGTGTGCGTGTCTGTTTGTCCATCTTTGACGCCAAAACTACTGATCCGATTGAAATGAAATTTGGTGAACAGATAGTCTATAGCCTGAGAAAGAACATAGACTACTTTATATCGCAGGGAAATGTACGGTTTCCGTGGGAGAATTTATTTACAGTATCACGTAAAAACTACTAAACCGATTGTAAGGATATATATTATGGATAATTATTATATTTACAAGTTTATGAAATCAACCTTAGATAGTAAATAATCTAAGAAATCAACTGATAATATTTTATAGATTTGTTTAAAATTTGTTTAAATATTTTTACATTGTTATTAAGCGGCAACACTCAGGAGTTGGCAATACTGGGATCGATGTTGCGAACGTGGGGGAAATGAAGGACTTCACTTTTTGGGGAACGAGCAACAAGGCTGGACACGGCTGGACACTCAGTATTGGCAGCACCTGGGTGACCGCAATTGGAGTAATTGTATGAACACGGAGGAATAAACGAGTAATTGTTGGACGAGGTGGTTTTATTATACGATTATCATGATATTTGGCACAGATATAAAGTAGACCATGGGGAAGGACATAGGCTACTTTTTATCGCGGGACATATACGGTTCCCTTGGGTTACTGTACTTACGCGGGCGGAGCCGCAGGCATCAGCTAGTTACATATAAAAGACAAAGTTGATGGACTGATGTATCAAGTGGTAAGTACTTTTTATTCCTTGTACATATTTGCATGATATCTATATACAGATAAATAAAATTGAAGTGTCTGTTTGTAACTAGCAGCTTTTCACTTAATGCATCTGAAAGTAGTTGCGGTCATTAGCTAGTTTCGTATAAATTGAGTACTGTAAAAATAATGAGTTGCGTATTCTAACATTCAGCCTCTAGATGGGTCATATTGGGGATGAAAGTTTAAAGCCTAATTTCACACGAGCGAAGCCGCAGTAATTAATGCTAGTACCTATATAAAATTCTCATGTCACAGTAAAGTACCTATTTGTAACCAAACTGATTTTTATTAAATTTTTGTTGTAATGTTAAAATGTTGTTTCCAAGTTTGGTTAGGACAATGCGGGCCGATCACATTGTCTGACAAGAAAGATGATCCATGCGTCGGATGGGCATGTAAAAAGTCGGTCCTGCGCCTGATCTCTCGCCAATCGTGTCGGTCATCCGTCCCACTGGGCTACGAGAGTAAAAGGAAAAGAGAGTACTCTTGTGTACACTTGGGCACTATAAAATAACTCCTGCGTAGCTGGCCTGGTTTTCAATGAAACCGGCCACCAATCACCGAAATCGGTGTGGGGAGCTATTATTAATAAATAGAATTATATAATTATCATATTAAATTCAGGTACCTATGTGTGAAATGTGAATATAGTATGTACTCGTACCAATGTAAATTGAATACAGAAATACTCAATAACATTTCAAACTCATCTACATACTGCTATATCGCCAATACACTGTTTTTACATTTGTATAAGTAACTAAAAGTTTAATTAAAACCTTTTTCGATTGCTCTCGTAAATATTTGTGTCGTTTCTGGTTTTATGTTCAGCTAGTTTGTGAAATCAGTGGTTGATAAAATTGAAATTGTTAATCGTAAATTAAACAATTGTTAATTTTAATCGTTTATTTTAAACTAACAGTGTTTTTAACAAATCCAAACTCTTGTTCAGTGTTATTAATTAATTTGCAGGTTCATTGTATATTACAAAATAATAGTTTATTAGTAAATCAATTTCGTAAACCAATCAGTACTTAATTACTTATGTAGGTATATTAGTTTCAATAGTAAGTGGTAATTGGTAAATACCTACTTACTGTAATTGTGACTTGTATGACTTGTATTTTAGAAATGTTTTACGAGAATTGTGCGAACGGAGGAGTATGAAATTTGGCACAGTGAAGTTCACCTTTGTGGAGAACTGTGTGCAGAAAGCTTTTTTTAAACAATGCTTAGAGAAATACATAAAATTATTAAAAACAACGTTACACTTACACACGCTAACTTAGTTTCAAATGTATTTTTTTGTTAATTGTGCGGGGCAAAAGAACTCTATAAAAGTTCTTAAAACTTAAAAATTAGTCTAATTTCGACACGGAACAGAATTTCCACCACTAGGCGACCTATAGTTTTATAATTTACTAGATGTTGCACGCGACTTTTATATACGTAACCGTACATTTTGCCGCGATAACAAGTAGCCTATGTCCTTTCCCCTGGTCTAATTTATATTTGTACCAAATTTCATCAGAATCGGCCCAGTAGTTTCGGAGCCTATTCAACGCAAACAAACAAACAAACTTTTCCTTTTTATTATATTAGTATAGATTTTCTTATTATGTAGTATTTAATATAGTTATTTCTCTTTCTTATATGTGGTTCTAAGATATCTTCCGCGGTTTTCCAGCGATTGGTTTCTTGCGTAGTTTCTTTGGCTTTTTGGTTGTCGTAGTTCTATAGTACAAGAGCCCGTCTACTCCGTGGTAGAGTGGAGTCCTGTTGTCCAACTGAGGCAGGATGAGGTCACCCCAGTACCCTGGAGCCCCGGGACGTACCAGCTCCACGTCCATCGCCAATGCCGCGTCAGCGAGCTTGTAGGCTGGAATATTTTATGGAATTGGTGGCTATTTTTAAGAGATTCTAAAGGGAACTGAAAGGCTAGATGATAAAGCAGTGTTGTAATAACTCCCCACACCGATCTCGGTGACGGTGGCCGGTTTTATTCAAACCAGGCCAGTTACGCAGGAGTAATTTTATAGTGCCCAAGTGTCTGCGCATTACACAAGAGCACTCTCATTATCCAGTGGGGCGGATAACCGACACGACTGACAAGAGATGAGGCGCAGGTCTGACTTTTTACATGCCCATCCGACGCATGTATCATCTTTCTTGTCAGACAATCAGGTGATCAGCTTGCATTGTCCTAACCAAACTTGGAAACAACATTTTTTGTTGTTCCAATGCGGGAATCGAACCCACGACCTCCGAGTCGAGAGCCAATGCTCTAACCACTAGACCACGGAGGCTGTTGTATATGTCACCGTAAAATTGTAAAAACCGTTAGATTGTAATATTACTAGAGATATTATAAAATGTCGACAGATTGTCAAATAAAAACTTCTTCTTACAATTTACACGTTATTTTGCGTTATATTGTAATATTTACCGTGCCTCTTAGTTAAACGGCAAGTGCCCCGCGCCATCATATTAGTTTGGTTTTTCATAATAATAATTATAACGAAAAATAATGCGTACATATTTTGTAAGGAGAATTTTTTATTTGACAATCTGTCAACATGTTATAATATCTCTAGTAATATTACAATCTAACGGTTTTTACAATTTTACGGTGACATATTATAAGCAGTGTTGTAATTAAATGTTAAGAACAGAGGTAACCGCGGCCGTGAATGTAGCAACGATGTCTTTGCAACAGGACTGTGGTGGGCTCGTCGAACGTCAGGTAAGCATCACCAACCACTCCCAGTAAGTGGTAAGTCCACGCTTTGAGCCCCGTCTCCCACAAGCCACCGAAATGGCGGGAATATGGAGGTTAAAAGAAACGTATAATCGGTAAAAATATTCGTGATCGTAAAACTGAGCATAATCATTGCTAAACCGACGAAAGTATTTGCCAATGACATGGTTTTCCATGGTTTGAGAGCGAGTAGGTATTGCGCCAGTAGATAGATCGTCTACAAGCTCTAAGTGTATAGAGTATAAAGAATTTATATTTTTATTTTAAATATGTATTTTATAGATTAGGTATGCATTTACATACGAATTTTATAATCTCTACATTTACGGTTTAAACAAACACTGGCCCTGCGATTATGAGGAATCAAACTATGAAGCGCTCATTATGTAGGTTGCCCATTAGTGGGCTTAGCGTCTCTTACATAAAGAGTCACCTTTCTAGCTAAGTTCCTACCAGGTATAACTTATAAGCCACCACTCCTCGCACAAGTGGTACAAAAGTGCCTGCTGTCCAAAGTGTAGTTTGAAATATTGATTGTGTTTGACAAACAACGTGTAAAATAATAATTGAGTTTTTATTAAAAGATTTTGGCAAAAATAAATTAGGACTTGGCAGTGGTGCGACCATGCCACCCGAACGAGCGAATCGGCTACTTCACTTGGAATTTTTTCTCATTTAATGAAAAATTCAAAGTTAATAATCTGTGAACATTAATAATGTCTAATTATCATGGTTCATGAGATACGTAGTTACATACGATACAGCCTGGTGAGTGGTGACAAACAGACTGACAGACAGATTGACAGGCGGACAGACGATCGAACCCGTTGGATACTCAAAGGTTTTTACCATTTTGGGTACGGAACCCTAAAAATACAAAAACATTTCATAATACTCGTAATATCGAAACTTACCAACCAATATGGTGAACAAACAAATATATTTTATACCGAACATATCACGAACAAAATGGCGGCTATGTGGCTTACGAACACTATCGAAAATTGTATTTTCCGATCCATCGACTCTGTTTTCTTTTGCAATCATTCAGAAAATTAAAAATGTTTATAATATAAATCATTGAATCCATTAAAAACGCTGTAAAATGTTAAACGACTAATAGGTTTTGCAAAAGAGTGTGGTGTGATGATGTATTTTTTTTTTAATATTTTATGCTTACATTCACATAAAGTGATCGCGCCTAATCTTTACTATCTATACTCATATTATAAAAAGGAAAAGTCATACTAAACGTGACAGTACATGTTAAATACAGGTACAGAGAAACTAAAAAGCATGACATAGGGGGGTTCAAAAAGTCGAAATTTTGAGTGACGTAATATGTGGATGGCCCCTTATATAGGTATTTCGTAGTCATAAACGCCTACTTAGGAACTTATGCAAGAACTGTTTGTTTGCCGTTATTATTTCGGTGAAAAAAAATGCATTTACTTATCGAAGTAAGATATAAATACCTAAATAATGTAACCTACATAAACTTCGTATTAGCTAACCATTTACACAATCTTCCAGTAAATTCTGAAACCAAATAAAAATGAAACGTAAAGTAAATAGTTGTGAAAAGTTTAGCTACAAATAAAACTCCGTAACGCTCGAAGCTTTCATCGGCTTACACCTCAGACTAACAACTAGCATAGATACCCGGCTATTAGTAAGAAAACAAACATATCTCGCTCCTTTTCCCACATGCTAATTGTGAGTCCCCTCAGAGCAAATAAGAAGTGAGACTCTGCGAAGTGCGAACCACAAAGTGAGGTCGGTCTAAACTACGCCTTGCTCTGTAATTAACAAGTGTCATGCATGCACATTTAAGTAACAAAACTACTTAAACTCATTAATACAACGAAATTACTTGCCTTATCTTGTAAGGCAAGCTGTTGCGGTGTGTGATTTTGATGTAAGTAGTGCTAGCGTTACACACGTGCAGTACATACATAAAAAAATCGGCCCCAGTTGTTTTAGACAAAGTTCTGTTTTCACTTTTTATTTAGTCTTAATGAGTAGCATAGAGTCGTAATTCCAATGTCGTAAAAGAAGACCCAAAAGATCACAAACTTGGCGAAAAAAAGAGAAAAAACATGGGTTTGCTTTCTCTTTCACTCATGGGTTCTTGCCATTGGTATTTTGTTTGCTTATACCTTCGATTTTAGTGCTCCTTCCATTTTAAATATTCTTTCTCCAAGGGCGTACACTATTTCAACGCAAACCTGTACTTCGTTGTTTGTGGAAATAACTAAAATATTACTAAAGATATAGAGCAAAAAATGCAGGTAAGTGCAAAATATATTTTTATCCCCTTACAATTTTTATGGCAAAAAAGTGCCTTTCGATACTAAACGTTTAAACATTTTAACGCAAGCAATACATTTTAATACGTTCATAAATATAGATAAGTATATAGAGATTCTAGGAGATTTAGCCTGTTTCACAATCACCTAATAAGTGTCGGATAGCTTATTCGAAAGTTTTGTCACTGCTTACTTTAATATCGAACGACAAAGAGATAAACATGCAAGTAATCCTATAAGTAGACAGGGAAACAGGCCCTAAGAATTATGTTGAAATCGCATGCAATATGGGGAAAACCAAGCATTATATTATATCGTCATGTGCAAGTAATTTTAGAACTAAGCCATATAAATTGTATTACAATTATTCAATTGCTTATTCATTACTTCTACTAAAAACACAGCAAACGACAACAAACATCCAAAACACCAAATGTAAAAGGCTCCTCCTAACTGCACCAATGTTATCTCACAACCTACAGTACAGCTGTAACTGTTAGATAGAATGTTCTTATTGGTAATCTTGGCTTTGTCGACCACGGTTATACCAATAGCTTCATTGTATAGCTTATCACAAATTCCAGCTTCGAACAATCTAGATACAATGTCTTGAAATTTTAGATCCAGAGGGAAATCTTTCCTCATGATCATTTCGTGATAAACTGTCAGTACACTCTCTTGCAGGCCGAGTACTCTGGCTTCATCATCTACTGAGGTCTCAGCTTGAAACGGCAGTAAATAGGCATCGAGAATAAGCGTAGCACCTGTATTTTCTAAAATAGTGTTCTCGCAATGCCTAAAATCTTTACAATCGCCAGAAGTGTTAGCGAATTCTTCGTAGTTTTTATCTTGAATAAAATACTTCGTAGATGTTTGCAAATAAGGCTTCTTGTCAGATACTTTTAATTCGTCCAGGGTTTTGTAAGTTTGTGGCGGTCCTTGTATGGTTAGATAGGAATATATTTGAGCACCTATATATGCTGATAGATGTAAACTCATAATAAGGTAAGCTATGTTTAGTATCTTTTGTTTTAAACTTCTAGGCTCTTGTAAAGATGTAGTCCCAAGGAGAGCGCCCCAACCAATTACAGTTGTTTCTACAAAAGAAACACTGTTCTTGTCAAATTTCCTTACAAAAATCCAAATTATCGAATAGATGAGATAAACTATGAAGAAGTAATAGACATCGGTGACTTTGTGGGACAAAGATTGCCACGAACGAATGTCACGGTCGACCGTATAAGCCCAAATCACAGATTGAGTAGTATAGATACCGGAATATGCAACAACGTCCCCGTAAATGTTATACAGACCTCCGGCACAAGCATCTAGGCTTTTATTGAAGAGATAATTCAAATATTCCAGGTGTAAAAATGGACTTTCCTCCTCTCTAAAAATATAAAACAAATTCAGTGTTGCATTGAAGTCGTTCGCTATTATTTTTACCATTTCTATATCTGATCCATTTCCTTCAGTGATTCTGTCTAAATTCGTCAAATTATCTTTATTAGGAATCATAGAATACGGGAACAGAGTAGCCATTCCTACGTTGAAGGGACATAGCTTTAAATTTTTAGGCACTTTAGAAGGAAATACTGTTGCGATATTTTTATCTTCAAGTTCTCCATTCTTGCAGGCATTGATTTGAACTAGCTGAGATTCTTTTAGGGCACAGGAATATTCATCGATAGTTGGAACAGAACTCAAGAATATATGCTTTTCTGTCTCGTAATTAGCCATTATGAAGGTCAAATCATAAGTTTGTGCTTCAGATGATATATTTAAAAGACTTTCAGTGTTATCAACATTTTCAATGACGACTAAATATTTTATAGTATAATCCAGTGATAAGTCTGCTTCTTCCAAAAGTCTGATATTTTCAAAAAATGCTACGACAAGTTTACTACTTTCAAGAACTTCTTCGCTATCATTGATTTTATTAAAATCATTTAAAACAATTACAGGAACATGGCTTTCAGAAAAATAATTTAAAGTAGATTGTAATTGTGCATTTTCTTTATCCTTATTTGCGAATGTATCATTTTTTCCAACGGATTGGTCAAAAACTAGAACAGTTGGTTTGTTATACAGGCATTTTTGCGAAATATCATACAAACATTTTGATATTGTGTCCTTGTACTCGTATTCTTTTGTACTGTAAAATGTATCCGAATATACATAGCTAGCTGCACAAACCACAAACAATACGATGTACATGTTGTTTTGGTCCTCACTACTATACAAAATGATAAAATGTAGCCATAACTTAGTTTTAAATGATTTAAAGAGCGTAAAACTTATAGAACTGGAAAGTATATTATTATTTATGCTAACTTTCATTGTTAATTTTTGTTAATGTAAATATTGTTTATTATAATGTTATTTGTCTGAACGTTTACAATATTAGAGACTTTTTATTTTTTTCATTAATCGCACATCGTTGCACTCAGATCGATTAGTTTTTTATCGTTTGATATTAAACCAATTGCTATTACACGTACCTATTAAGGAATTAAATTTATCACCTAATAGTTTTTGCCCGCGACTTCGTCCGCATAGAGTTCGGTTTCCATACAAAATTTTAACCCATTTTCACCCCCTTAGGGGATGAATTTTCAAAAATCCTTTCTTAGCGGATGCCTACGTTATTATCTTATCTGTATGCCAAATTTCAGCGAAATCCGTTCAGTAGTTTCGGCTGTGCGTAGATAGATAAGTTAGTCTGGTTTGCCTTTTATATGTATATTTAAGATAAAAAAGTATCTACCTAATTAAACTTTATTATATGAAGTTTTTAATAAAATGATCACACATGATTATATTGTATGATAACTATGTCAAGTACTAACTATATTTTTTTTTGTAAATTTTTGGTGAAAATGAAAAATGAAATAGAAATGGGCAAAGCTTTCCTTTTCTTTAAAAGGACATGACATTTTGTTTGAAATACACTTCTATTATTTTCCAAGTCTATCGTGAAATAAGGAAAATAATAATCAAGGTTTGAAGTTACACTGAAAGCCTTTTTGAAACCTTAATTGATATCGGGTAATGTACAGGTAGGTTGGATATTAAGATATAATAACGCATTTTGCTTTCTTTATCAAGCCGTTAATCTAAAGTCCAATCATCATGTTTTTCGACTATGAATATTCACACTCTTGGGACACATAATAATAATAACTCCCCACAACGATCTCGGTGACGGTGGCCGGTTTCATTGAAACCAGGCCAATTATACAGGAGTAATTTATAGTGCCCAAGTGTGTGCGCTGTATACAAGGGCACTGTCTCTTCCTTTACTCTCGTAATCTAGTGGGACGGATAACCGACACGACTGACGAGACACCGACGCATGGATCATCTCTCTTGTCAGACAATCAGGTGATCAGCCGGCATTGTCCTAACCAAACTCGGAAACAACATTTTTTGGTATGCCAATGCGGGAATCGAACCCACGACCTCCGAGTCTAGAGCCAATGCTCTAACCACTAGACCACGTAGGGACACATTATATTTTTATTTCAGCTGAAATTGTTGGATCAGTTCACACCTAGACACACACGCATACTTTTTAAGATAGCGCTTCAAAATTAAACTTTAAACATTACACATAATTTATTTTATTTTTATTTATTTCTACAGAAAAACTTACAGCTAAACGTAACTGAATGATAACAAAATTGAGACAGATAGCCATTTACAAGTTTTTCCAGATAAGTAACAAATATTATGGTGAGTGCTAGTTACACAAAAGAAAAGAAATTGAAAAGAAAAAATAAAATAACAAAAATATTCGAGAAGATTAAATTAAAGTAGTTTCAAACCTTTAGAAATATGTAAGATACACATTTCATTGCAAGAGTGCGAATTGCGAATTGCATAGCGCGGCGCCGCTCCTGCAATGAAAATTGTAACTTTTTGCGTAGTGATTAAAGTTCAATTGCTAGATTTAGAAGTTGATTCGCTATCGTCTCGATTTGAGCTGAGCAAGTGTCACATGCCTTAATTTTTCGTCTTTTTTCCTTACGACACTCAACTTTGTATTTAAAATTAAAATTTAAACTCGTTTTTCATGATTACTCCTTTATATTGACGCCTTTAAATGCTTTCTTGAGGTGTAGGCAGATTTGCAGATTTGAGTTCTTGAAAATTTCATCTTAAAAAAGTCAGACAGGTAGGTATCATCTATACTTATATAATAAAGAGGAAAAGTTTCTTTGTTTGTTTGCATTGAATAGGCCCTAAAACTACTGGAACGATTTTGAGGAAATTTGGCACAGATGTAGAGTACACCACGGGGAAAGATATGGGCTACTTTTTATCGCGGAAAACTGTACGGTTTCTGCGAAATTAATTTTTTTACGCACGAAGTCGCGGGCAACATGTAGTGTAAAAATAAAAGAATTAATATAAATAAAATTTTATTAAATAATTATAAACATTCGAAGGAAAGATAACATTTTGACTAGAAGTACACATTGTATAAATAGGAATTTGACATAAAAAATTCAGTCCTCCTTGTCCGCCCAAATGCTGTCCCCGTTGACTTCTGTGGTGCCCTTGACGAACTTCTGGACGGCCTGGGAGTTGTAGATGTAGACAGAGACCATGGAACCAGCGCAGGCTCCGAGCCAGTAGACCAGGGCGTGCTCTGAAAGGGTGTGGCCATCGCAGCCAGCTTTCAATGACGTAGCAAGCACTGGGTTGAAGTACCCACCGGAATAGTCGAACGCTGAAAAAAGAAGTTGCTAGAATAAATTAAATAAAATATAAAAGGTTGTTAAAAATCTATGACGTATATTTTGGACATATGATCTACTTAAAAAATACATAACTTGCTTCATGGCGCTATTAAGGTCATTGACCTTACACAGCTGATCAATACATGATTTTATTTAGGCAAAGTAGTTGATTCCTATTTAAATCAGCTTGTGAGGTTCTGTGAGGTTAATGACTTAAGGTAATTTTATTTAATATATTTTTTTCAAATTTTCAATTAAAAACAATTTAAATTTTAAGCCCCTATCCTAATTTCTCGGCGGATTACAACAATTTTTTAACGCCGGTTTCTGCCAGGCCTAGTAGTATCACTCCGGTTGAACCGACCCATTTATCCCAAAGCTCTTTCCCATAACTTAGATAACGTAACGGATTTGCAATAAAATAAGTTAACGAAATGGATGGAATAAAAATAATTTACGATTATGATAGAACGCCTACGACAACATACAATGAATAACAAGACAGCGAAAGAAAGAAATGGAAATGCATATGATAATGAAGGCTGTAAAAATGGCGTCATTCCTGCAATCGAATCTGGAATAGGCAATCGGACTATTTTTTTATTGCATAAATGAGTAGTACTCTTAAATATGAGTAACTTCTCAGAAGAAACCGTATATCAAAAGTTAATATTTTCAAAGGTACAGCGATTTGTATAAAAAATTTCGCGAGCCTCCTAAAAACGCTCCATACTAAAGTCGACCTACAAATGACGTCACTTGTAGGTTAAGATGTATGAAGTATACGGCCGCAGGAATATATTTGTAAATATCTCCGACATTTGTGCGTTCAAGTTCATACTTACCATAATGAATGTTTTTATATATGATGTGAGTAAACTAATGATGTAGGTTTTGTTTACCAATTTCGCAAAAAAAATGTTTTTTTGGTACTGGAGCGTTTTTACGAGACTCGCGAAATTTTGAATACAAATCGCTGTACCTTTGAAAATATTGACTTTTGATATACGATTTCTTCTGAGAAGTTACTCATATTTAAGAGTACTATTCATTTATGCAATAAAAAAAATTAGTCCGATTGCCTATTGCGATGAAACGAGATGAAAATATTAAGTACAAATAATACTGATGAGATTGGCAATATTTCCGATATTGATTCACAAAATATAGAGATGCAACATAATATTCATATTCGTAAAGATTCGCAAAAGACAGAAATGCAACGTATATAATATTAATTAATAATTCATTCTTCTATGTATGTATCAACGGCGTCATGCATTTAGGTACACTTAAAGTAAAATACAATCCGAATCGCGCTTGAATTAAAATGCATGTATGAAAACCACAAATGCATTTTTTACCTATGATCCAATTTCACTTTAAATTTTGATAAAATCCAATAAAGTTTTAGAATTACAATGATTAACAGATTCACTTTACAGGGGTCCAAAAGTTATCTATACTAATAATAAAGAGGAAAAGTTTGTTTGTTTGTTTGCATTGAATAGGCTCTGAAACTTAACTGGACCGATTTTGATGAAATTTGGAACAGATGTAGAGTAGTACTTTTTATCGCGGAAAAATGTACGGTTTCTACGAAATTAAATTTTGCGCGCACGAAGTCGCGGGCAACATTAATTAATATAGATAATATAGTGGGTGATTTTTTATTCCGTTTCAGTAAAAATAGGGTTGAGAACGTGATATAGAGAACTATGGCATACTTAATTTATAATTATTTTTTTTAACTTGATGAATAATTAATAGTTAAAATCATTGAAATTATTGAAATTACAAAGAATTGTCACCCTATTCCACAATAACAGCAAAAGGATGTTCGCATTTTCTAAATTCGTTGGAATATTTAAAAAAACGCTTTTAGACAATTATATTACGATTTTAATATCTACAACTAGGTACAATTTTTATAAAAAAACTATAACCCGAATCGTATTCGGGTTATAGATTTTTTTTATAAAAGTTGTAGTAAGTTAATATACCCTATGTTACCCGAGCTATTGTTACGAATCTATTGACACTTCATTTATTAAAATCGGACAAGTATTTTAGGCGTTCCTGTGGAGCAAACATACATACATACATACATAGACTGCCAAAGTCATTACCCATCCTTTTGGTTTACTAATTAAGTTCCTTCCTTTTGGTTTGGTAATTAAATAATAAGCACAACTTCAATATATCGGTAGTTAATTTATACAGTTATTAGTTAATATAATTAGGAGTACCTCAAGGATTCACGCTAGATCCTATACTTTTACTAGTCTACAGGCATTTAAATCATGGGACTGGAATAATCGTAATAGTATTTAGCAAATGGTATGACAGTGAATTTTAAAGTTGAAAATAAAATAATTTGGATCATCGTGAACATTTAAAAGTAGGAAGCGAGATTCGGACGAAAGGTACCTTTTCCTAGGGGGATTTTGCACAAGAAGGACAGACTGTAGAGCGCAGAATCGTCTTTAAATTGATACGTGTAAAAGGTGTCCTTGTAGAGGACCCCTGCAAAAGTGAATCCGTTCTTTAGTTCAATAAGACCGACCGACAAATAATATGTTTGGCCTTAATGATATAAAAGTAAAAAAAAAAAAGCCAAGCTTGTGAAAGCCATGATAAAGCGTCAAACAAACCAACACACGATTTTCACAATTAAACTTAATAGATAGTAGACAAAAAATTGTTGTTACTATGGCTGATGGCAAATCTTTTCAACCAATCACAACCAAATTAAATATAGATAAATCAAAACGAAGTAATAGCCAAGTCTATTTTCACAAAAATTAAATATAGATAAATCAAAACGAAGTAAAAGGCTTTAGCCAATTCTATTTTCACAATCATTTAAAGTTTTGCACTTTAGTAGTAAAAGTATTTACCGGCAACAACAAGGGAGGTTCCGATAAAGGCATCTATGGCAGTCGCAAATCGTGGGCTTAGGTCACCCAGACCTTTGGAGGCGAGCCGACAGAGACACGTCGCCACGCCCTCCACTAAAGCTCCGTATAGTACAGGCACCTGGAAAGTTAAAGAAAAAAGTTATGACCGTCTTAAAAGGATCCGAAAGTAAGAAATGTTGCTTTCAAAACTATGGGGTAAAAAAAGGATAAAAAGTACTGGAAGTGCATTATGTATCAGACTGCGGAAAAGTGCACTAGCACATTTTTGGTGTCGTCGTTTCAGCCTGACTTTTTTAAATTATTAATATTCCTTATACTATCATAAATGTGTAAGTTTGTGAGGGTGGATGGATGGACGTTAGTTACTCTTTTCATGCAAAACTACTTAACGGATTTCAATGAAATTTGGTAGGCTCTGGATTATCCACTTCATTGGTCTCAGTCAAATAAGGAAGTCAAAATTGTGACGTTTCCAATATCACTTAACAATAAAGTTTGGTAACAATAAACAATGGGCATATAACAATAAAGGGAAATAAAGGTATTTCGCAATTATTATTTACGACTATTAAATCACAGCCTATAGAACTTAGGTACAGTCGTCCAACGGACACGTCTAGACAGAGCAATCGTGCGGGGCGTGCGGGGTGAGAGAGGGGCGGTAGCGAGCCCAAGCTGCCATACACTCGCTTGGGACACGTCAGCCGGGGTTGACGCTTTTTAATTTGATTGTTTAAGTGGTTTGCGACAGTGTTTCGTTTGAGTTGTATGTAGGTAGTAGGTACTTATTTACAATGGTTCATACTACATGTGCTGTGAGAGACTGCATGTCATCATCTCGTATTAATAAGAATTTCCGATGTTTATAATAAATATCAAAATATCAGTATAATATAAATATCAAAATATTTTTGATATATCCCCTATATTTTTGATATTTTCAAAATTACATACAAATTTCATACTCTGATATGTTTTTTTCGTTATAGTTGAAAATTTGTATGTCTGATAATTTTAAGATAGGGAAGTAAAATTAAACTCATTTATTTGTTATTGATATTCAATATGTGTATATAGACTATGACTTGATGTAAGATTTTTTACATTTAAAACATTATTTTACATTTTTAAATATAAATATCAATTTTGATATATATCAATCATAAATATCAATTGATATAATATATCATGATATATATCCGATATATATCAATTGATATATATCATGCGAACCCTGAGCTTTTGTTTACGCATTTGTATTTTTATAATAAAACTCTTCATTAATACTTCTATATTTTTTTTTTGTTTTATTCCTAGTACTCTACATACACATACTACGAATACACAAAATGTAGAACAGATTATAATAAAACACATTATTGTGACAACCCTGCAGCAATGACGAATACCTACACAAAAGCGGCATTTCGCGCGACTTCAAACGCGTTGGCCCACTGTATCTTTTTATTACGCTGTGATTAAATCATGAAATCTTCCCTGCCATGTTACACAAGTCAATTTTGTACCCTGACGGACTCTAGTGCTCGCATCTAGTGAAATGGACACTTGTCTGGACAGGCAATGCTATTCAGCACCATTGTTGATCGAAGGAAATTAATTATCCGTTCGATCCTTGTTTGGTGCTGACTGCTGGTTAAATTTAAAGTAAAGAAATTAGTTCACAAAGCTTCTAGTACATACCAAAATTACCTGTGAAGATGGTACTGAAATACTTTACTAAAATTTTTGATAAATAGTAAAAATAGAATTTTAGTCAATAAATATGTAGATATGCCAGTTTCCAGAGAGGTATGAAGAGGCCACATATCCAGTTCCAATTCTTTTGCTATATATAAATTATACCTTTTAATTACTCTACCGCAGAGGAAATTCTTAGCACCAATCCTAACCTTATCGTTCAGTTCATGAGCGGCATAGGGCTGTGGACAGTACTATGAAACGAAGTCACTTGGGTCAGTGTGACGCGCGTAAGGATCCACTAGGCTCGCACTGACGTCAGGGCTGGAATATGCCTTCTGTTATAAAAGAACTCTTATTCTATTCATATTTGGCCTCACCTGTAAGTCCGCCTGACAGTCCTCATAAGCTCTGTTCTTATGCGTGTCAGCAATCTCGAGCGCCCAGTAGGTCTGCACGTACTTGAACACTGCCATGCCGCCCACCAGCTCCGCCCATGTTCGGAGCACGGCCTTCCGCACGTCACCTTTGCCTGGAAGAAGAGATTTGCCATATGAGTAGTCTAACCCCTGCCTTCTTCTGCCTTCTAAAATGCAATCTCCAACGGAGCAATTAGCTTAACGGTTTTGATCAACGGTCATGCTAATGTGTTAAGCAATGCATAATCAACAGGCTCCGGCGCAAAATCCCATAATAGCAAAACGGCATATTCTCTGGATGACGTTTTCTCAAAACGTCGTATTCTCAAAAGAACAGAAATTGTACAGTCTAAGATATAAATAAAAATAAATTAGCAAGAAGTATTACATTTTACTGAGCTAGCCTTCGAAGCGACGTGAAACTGTAAGAGACTAAGTTCACCACTGAACTTGCGGGATGAATCTAGTGTCAATACATTTATAGAAAGAAGAAGGGGCAAAACATCCGCACCCTTGTAAGCACTACAAGACAGTATATTAATATCAAATGAATGGGCTTAAAAATGTGTCATAAGCAACACTATGAAAAGGTGCAATAATACAGGTGAATTTTTTAACTTTTTTTAATCTTTAACCCCCGTTAACTTTTTTCTCCCATGGTTTAGAGATTTTTAGAATAAAATTAAACAATTTTTAAGCCCTTTCATTTGATATATATCTTGTAGTGCTACAGTAGTGGGGACGGGCTCCATACAAAAATGACCCTTCTTTTTTGTGGCGCAATAATAATTAGCGCTTGGCGGGTCATTCAGCGCGCAGAGCGTGGATGGCCTATGCGTGAAAGATAGCTATGTCACGCGAGAGAAATAGGCTGCCACACGGGCTGTAATTGTGCTATGGGTACAGTTGCAGGAAGTTACTTGTGCATAATGTATCCTGGTGCGTGTATGGGCATGCGGTGGCGCAGCCCCAGTTGAGTGACCACCACACCGTCAGCGATCAGCTACGTACCCTCTATGATGTCCTCCAGGTGGGTATAGGGACAGGCGGTGGCGTCGCCCCAGTTGAGCGACCACCACACCGTCAACGCGAACAGGAACACCGCGTACGTCGCCACGCCGAAGTTGTCCGCCACTGGAATCATTATCATATTTAATTATTTGCTCGCTTTCTATGATACAAGCGGGAAGACAGGCAGATCGCTTTGAAAGACGTAACCAGTGTCTGTATTTACTGATATCGTCTAACGGCCCGTTTCAATAACCTATCTATCTATAACTATTTGTTAGAAACGTCAAATTTGTATCGCGAAATCCCGTCAAATGATTGAATGACGACGTTTTTAACAAATAGTTATAGATAGATAGGTTATTGAAACGGGCCGTTAGACATTAATGTCTGAAATTAAATGATAAACAGAATGTTCTCCTTCCTCGACCTCTTTGCACACTTATTAAACGAAAGCACAGATTAAAGAAAAAGGAACAGATAAACAGCTACAGAGTTAGCTTGTGATTTGATTGCACTGCTACAACTTACAAGCATACGGTGTGTCTAGCATACGGTGTGTCTATCGTGTGGAAAATTGTGGGCTGTTGAAGGGGACGTCAAAAATTTCAAATTTGGATCGTTCTGTAAAAGATGTGAATCAGAAAGCGCTTACTCACTTTGGTATTTGTAGTCGTAGTATCATTCAGGTCAAGCCGGCGCGTTTGGTTATAGCCCAAAAATCTCTTCTTGATATCTTCTTATTTACGATCGGGTTGCGTAATCATATAAATCTGGTCAAAACTCACCAATGATAAGCTCGAAGCAACAGCCACATAGCTCGGCCGCGGCGATAGCCTCCTCCAGCAGTAGCTTGACCAGGGGCTCTTTGACTAGGCTATTCACTAGCCTGCGGAGGCAGTGGGCTAGGATCGACGTGAGTAGGATGAACAGGGTAGACACTAGTAGAGGGGCGAAGGTCTCCTTGTTTATCTGTAACCAAGGAGACGATATTTAAATATCGAATCGGTACAGCGCCATCTGTTGGTGAAGTCAAGAAGCAAACATGTTACATAGCATAAAATGAAATTACATTAAGATTGTTCTATTATGTAAATAATATAAAAGTAATAAAATAATAATAATATTATCTATGGATGCTTCACACCACGTCAATCTGGTCCCGTGCTTAAGTACTGTACATTTAATACTTTTACATTATACATTTATTTAAGATTATTATTTACTAGCTTTTGCCCGCGACTTCGTCCGCGTGGAGTTCGGTTTCCATACCAAATTTTAACCCATTTTTCACCCATTTAGGTTTAATTAAATATCTTAATCCTTGTGATTACTGCGAAACTTTAAAAGCATCATAAAGAAACTAGAATATATTTTACAATGTAATTTATTCCAGCAATGGCCGCTTCCGAGAAAATTAGCTTACTGAAGGCTGAAATGCGTTACGCGCAATAACAGTATTCAAATGAAAAGTTCTCAGAACTCTCCACAAGAAAGGCGTACTAATGCTAAGAAACATGCATTTATATTGGAATGGAGTAATTTCTGGAAATTTAATATCCTTTTCTGCTTCATTTCTTGGATGTAGCTAGTAGGTAAGTAGCTAGGGTTTTTTAATTGCCGACTTCCAAAAATAAGGTTTGGCTTTGATTATTTTTAGCACAAGTTTTAGTTAAAATATAATATAAATAACTACACAGTAGTCAGTACACAAGTCATCTTATTATAATATAAGTTAATAATAATAATAATAATATCTATGGACAACTCACATCACGTCAATCTGGCCCCGTGCTAAGTATCCGAAGAACTTGTGTTACAGGTACCAGAAAACGGGAAGTATGTTTAATATTTTTATAAAAATATACATATAACACAGAAAAACTTTTTGTTCCTTCGGCGGGATTCTGACCTTCGACCTCCGGCTTGAGCACCAACGCGTTGAACTACTGAGCCACTGAGGTCGTCCTGTAGTTGTAACTTGTACCTGTAGCGTTGTAACTTAGTATGCGAAAATTCAATCGTCATTTTCAGTATTTTTCCCCGCAATTTTCCTAATATTTCTTACTGTTTACAACCTTCCAGACGCCCGTAAAAATAAAAAAATATTGCCCATCGAATTTTTGTCACAAAACGAATTGAGACGTCACAATCTGCTAACGCCATAATTGTTTAATGACAAATGTATGACAGTAGCACATCGTGACGTCACAGGAAGATATATCGCTCTCTTCCTAATTGTAAAGAAGAAGGGACATTTTTGTATGGAGCCCGTCCCCACTACTGCAGCACTACAAGACATATATCAAATGAAAGGGCTTAAAAAGTGTGTAATTTTATTGTATGACGAAAAATCTCTAAACCACGGGAGAAAAAAGTTAATGAGGGTTAAAGGTTAAAAAAAAGTTGAAAAAATCATCCTGTATTATTGCACCATTTTAAAGTGTTGCTGATAAGGAACAATTTTTGGAAAGTAATGGTATACAGCAAACTTCATAAAAGTGAAATATTTTGATAAACTGCCTCATATTTTGAAGAAATGTATGGAATAATAATAAAATGCTAAAAAAAAGCTATTTCCTTATTTTTTTCGCACATAATTACTTTCTGGAAATTGTTTCTTACTTGCGAAAATTCAATCGTCAAAATTTGAAAATTCAATTCTATTGAATGGTGCAATATACAGAATGATTTTTTTTTCAACAATCTATGGGTTCGAATCCTGGCTAGGAAAATTGAGTTATTAAAAATCTAATGATGCAGTTTAAGTTTTCATCGAGTCGGACTCGACACTCCATAGGCTAAATTGCTATTCCTAATTTGTTTTAGACTTCACTTACAACGCCCAAAATAATAGTTCACCATATAATATGTTTCTTTTTACTTTTTTTCAGTGCATAATCGTTTTAAAATAATTTTTGCTTTAATTATAATATGTATTTTAATGTAATTGTTTTATCTGCATCATTAGATTTTCCAGGCCAGGATTCGAACCCGCAAATTAGGAAAAAAATACATTCTGTATTATTGCACCATTCGATAGCGTCGCAAGTAAGAAACAATTTCTAGAAAGTAATTATGTGCGAAAAAATTAAGGAAATAGCTTTTTTAGCATTTTATTATTATTGCATACATTTCTTCAAAATATGAGGCAGTTTATCAAAATATATCACTTTTATGACGTTTGCTGTATACCAAATTACTTTCCAAATTATTAACTTTTTTCTCCCATGGCTTAGAGATTTTTCGTCATACAATAAAATTATACACTTTTTAAGCCCTTTCATTTCGTATACATGTCTTGTAGTGCTACAAGGGTGGAGACGGTTTGCCCCTTCTTCTTTAAATTGTTATTTAAGTTATTTTTTAAGATTTAATAAATCGGTTAACAAAAATCTAATGTTTATTGTATTATAATCATGTTGCCTAAAATTTAATAGACAAAAAATATTTTTAATCAACATGCCTATTGAAGCCTTTGAGTATATATTGATTGAAGCTCTGTAGTCCAAACAGGAACAATTGATAAATACGTACCTATTCGTAACGTTATCGAATGTCAATTGTATGTACGCTGTCATAATTTACATTTTACAAACAATTCTCTTTTGATAACATCACTAATACGTTTGTAGTCGTGAATAGGGGATCGGAGTGAATCTAAAATATTGAGCTTCATTTATATACTCAGAAATATTGGGGAATTACTACTTGGTAAATTAAAAAATATAAATTATTCTGTGGCGTTTATTAATTGAATACATCTAAATAGTAAAAAAAAAAAAATGTTGCTAAATCAATAAACAAAACCTACATATTTAGTTTACTTACTTACATCTAATACAAAAACATTTATTAAGGTGAGTATGAACTTAAACGCACAAATATCGGAGATATTTACAAATATGTTCCTGCGGCCGTATACTTCATACCTACTTCATACACTTTAACCCAAGAGTGACGTCACTCGTAGCCCGACTTTGTTATGTAGTGTTTTTACGTGATTTGCGAAATTTTGTATACAAATCGCTGTAACTTTGAAAATATTGACTTTTGATATAGTTTCTTTTGAGAAGTTACTCATATTTAAGAGTACTATCCATTTAGGCAATTAAAAAAAATCAGTCCGATGCCCTATTGTTCGTGCTACTGAACAAAGTATACTGTGGAATTTTCGTAGCACGTAGGCGGCCTACGAGCTACAACCTGACGTAGACGTCTACGACACGCTACGCCGCGCCATAGCTTAAAAAACGATTAGGCCTGAAATATATAATATATTTTGTTATAACTAAAGGGATTATACACAATCAAATATCCTAATATCCTACTAATGTTATAAATGTAATTTGTGAGATGGATGGATGGACGGATGGATATGTTTGTATTACTCTTTCACACAAAAACTACTGAGCGGATTTCGATGTAATTTTGTATGAATTAAAACATAGAATACTATTTATCCCGAAAAGTACAGTGTTCCCGTGGGATATTTACGCGGGCGGAGCCGCGGCTAGTTCATTATTAATCTTCTCCCCGCGGCCCCACGCGTGTAAATATAGTATCCCACCGGCATAATGTATTTTTTTTTGGGATAAATAGTAGCCTATGTTTTAATCTAGATCCTAAACTACTGCCATTCCATCAAAATCCGTTCGGTAGTTTTTGCGTGAAAGAGTAACAAACATCCATCATTCCATACATCCTCACAAAGCTTAACATTTATAATGTTAGTAGGATGTTACCTGGGCTCTGATTACAAATATTTTGACACCTCATTCATTAAAATCAGATCAGTAGTGTAGGCCTCTTCGATGGATGAAACATAGAAAATCATTACCTTCTTTTGGCTGTCGGGTAATAAGCGAGAAATATTACTGTATTAAATACCATGAAAAAATAGTACACAAAATCCACCATGTTTGTTACGGCCTGTCCACATGTACACGTCACGACCTCGCGCGTTAAGGCTGGGTCTATATGATCCGGAATCCGAAACACCAGAGAAAATTCAGAGCATTGAAAATAGTACTCTGCGCTTTATCATTAGAGCTGAAAATCAAACACAAGTGTCAAGTCGAATGTATTTGTCATATGACAGCTCGACACTCGACATTTCGATTTTCAATTCTATTGTAATAACACAGAGTTCTATTTTCAATGCTCTGAATTTTCCCCTGCCTTCCCGATTCCGGATAATATAGTGATCTAATGAGAGACATTGTGATGTCGCGGCACGGTGTGTTGACGTCACGACGCCGGATCGCCGGTGTGCCTTCAAAATTTACAGAACATTCTGCACCGTTCTGCTGTTAAGATTAAAGAAAGAGGAACAGATAAACAGCTACATAGTTAGCTTAAGTTTTGATTGTACTACTACAAGCATACGGTTACGGTATGTCCACAAGTATGTGGAAAAATTGTGAGCCGTTGAAGCGGACGTCAAAATTTTCAAATTTTTACCGAATTTGGTCTTTCTAAGAAAGCTGTTCCTCTGTACGTAAGAATATATTATGCTAGCTGTTGCCCGCGGCTCCATCCTCGTTTATACAGTATCTCTACTTTTTCGGGATAATAGCCTATGTTCTAATCCATAGCCTAAACTATTACCATATTAAGTTTAATCAAAATCCATTCAGTACTTTTTGCATGAAAGAGTAACAAATATCCATCCATCCATCCTCACAAATTTACATATTTATAACTAGCCGTTGCCCGCGGCTCCGCTTGCGTAAATATAGTATCCCTCGGGAACACTGTACTTTTTCGGAATAAAAAGTAGCCTATGTTTTAATCTAGAGCTCAAGCTACTACCATACCAAATTTCATCAAAATCCGTTCAGTAGTTTTTACGTAAAAGAGCAACAAACATCGATCCTCACAAATTTTAGTAGGATAGTATTAAGATTGTCTACTCTGTGCTGCGGTGACGTTGCCGTGAACTAGCTCGACCGTGCCGCACCGTGCCGCACCGTGCCGCACCGTGCCGCACATCGTAACGTGGACATGTGAACAGGCCTTCACAATTCACATGTTTGTTGTGTAACAGACTGCAGTACAAATATCGATATGAAACTTATTCCATCCAAGTTGAAAATGTACACAGCGGATGTTTGACATAGGCAACTAGGTAGTGTATATGCAAAGTGTACAGTGTACACATGTAGCGGTACTCCGATATTGGGAATATTCGTCCTACGAATACTACTATAATAAATATTACCTACTACGAATTTCCTAGTAAGTAAGTAATTTTGATTATAGACTAGCTGTTTCCCGCGGCTCCGCTCGCGTAAATATAGTATCGAGTATCCCACGGGAATACTGTACTTTTCCGGGATACAAAGTAGCTTGTGTTTTAATCCAGGGCCCAAACTACTACCGTACCAAATTTTATCAAAATCCGTTTAGTATTTTTTGCGTGAAAGAGGAACAAACATCCATCCATGTAAAAGTTTGTGAGGATGTATGGATGGATGGCCATCCATACATCCTCACAAACTTTTACATTTATAATAGTAGGATAGGAAATTTAACATATAATCCACCGTATATTATATATGTTAGTTAGTTAAATTAAATAACGTTTATTTCGGACGGCATGCATAGCCCCATATTATAAATACGTTACAAACATACATATTATTATTATTATATACACTTTATGCGCGCTTCGTTCCGGAGTCTCCCCCGGAACCTCCGGTAGACCACACCCGTCGGCCAGAACTCCTCCACCTCGAAGGTCGACAAAAGATGCGTCGGCAATCTAACCACAAAGGAACTGAAGTTGACCTTATGGCGAGACAGGAGACTCCAGATGTTCGACCCTCAAGGCGATGGACGTCTTCTTGCGGAAGTAGTCCACGACGTCTTCGACCTCCATGGAGCAATGCAGGTGGGATACGTACAACGGCGACGCGGGTACCTCAGTTCAGGTTTCGGGTACGTAAGGTGCGATGCCGCGGTGGTTGCGGTGGTTGCGGGCGAGCTTCCTCTTCTTTCCACCAGTATGAAGCCCTCCTCATCGCACCTCCTGCTCTCGACCTTACCAGGTCGAGAAGGCTCAGCCTTACGGCTCTCTCTCGGCTTAATACTCACATTGTAACAAGAGGTTATTTTGCCTCTTAGATACGCAGTAAAAATATGTAAATGTGATGTCTATGGAAATGAATGAAATATTGACGATTATGTCAAACCTAGTACTATTATTATACAAACGGATAGCTGCGGTGTGAATGAGGTAGAGTGTGTGAATTTATTATATTAGCTTTCGGAACGCTTTCCTCCGCACAAACTTTAATTGTGCTAAATTTCATACTCATCTGTACGGAAAATTCTCGTAAAACTGTACTTGAAATGTTTGCTTCCGTATTACGTACAACTATTAAACTAACAAACATTATGTTTACCCTATTTCTCGCTAGAACATTTCTGTATTCTCAATCAATACATACTGTTTCCTAAGTGCGGATATAAAGACACTTGTTTACACGATGTATTAGAGAAAACATGCCCGTAGATCACTGCATATACCCCAACTACGCTAGCGCTGGGTGGGTTTTATAGTACTGTAGGTGCTTGTACGTCTAATGTATTGCTTTGGATATTCCGTGTAGGTTTTACGGTAAAAGTGTGAGCTTGTTTGTTACGGTTTCCCGTTTCAGCTGGTTTTGCTGGCTGGTTTTTCCATACAAAAAATTATGAACAAGTGAAGTCACTATTTTTTTTTTCTTAACTGCGTTTATGTATTACATAGGTACCTACCATTGTATTTAAAAAAAACACAAACACATATGGGCCGCTTTTCACTCCCGCGAGAATCGAACCACGTCGCCGCCATTTATGGTTAATTAAATTATTTTTATCATTATACATTGCGTTCCCAATTACTGTACTTTTTGTATATTTGGTCCATATTATTTGTGTTGACTTTCGGAAAAATCAAATGCAATACGATTGTACTAGAACTAATAAAACATAGCTTTTGCGTCAAGTCATCTGTTATGTTTGCGTGGCGACGCGTCATTCGCCACATTGTGTTTAACAAGTTTTTAATATTGCACGTAAATTTGGATAAGGTCAGATTGACTGATTTTATATTATGTATTCATACCAGGAGAGCACAATATAACTTAAAATTCGGCTTTTCTATGAAGACATTTGATGAAGGTCACTTGACTGACACCTTTTTAGGGTTCCGTAGTAACTCCAAGGAATCCTTAGAGCGAAAACAACACACCACACAAAAATATTTTTTCGGTAACCGCTAACCATTCAATACAATTTACAAAACATTGGGGGGGTAGGTATACTCAGATTATGGTGTAGGAAACATTTATTTGTTTGCATTGAATATGCTGCGAAACTTTCTTTTACGTGGTAGAGCCATGCTTCGGCACGAATGGGCCGGCTCGACCGGAGAAATACCACGGGCTCACAGAAAACCGGCGTGAAACAGCGTTTGCGCTGTGTTTCGCCGAGTGAGTGAGTTTACCGGAGGCCCAATCCCCTACCCTATTCCCTTCCCTACCCTCCCCTATTACCCTATTCCCTCTTAAAAGGCCGGCAACGCACTTGCAGCTCTTCTGATGCTGCGAGTGTCCATGGGCGACGGAAGTTGCTTTCCATCAGGTGACCCGTTTGCTCGTTTGCTCCCATATTTCATAAAAAAAAAAAAAAAAAAAAAAAAAAACCTACTGGACCGATTTTGATGAACGGATATAGAGTAGAATGTAGACCACGGTATGACAGATATATGCTACTTTTATTACGGAATTTGCGCGTACTAAGTCACGAGCAACATTAAGTTACGTTAAACGAGTCGAATATATTTACTAACATTGCTTACAAAACACGAAAAATTATTGTTAGTATTTAATTATTGTAGATTATTGTTATAGAGTAAGAAACGCAAAGAAAAAATGTATTTTAAGTTTCATTACGTGTGCTATTATTTATTCTGTGGTTTCATGTAGAGAACCCCTTTAAAAGTGAAAGTACTTGGCGGTTCTCATGAAACGGTGTGATAGACCTAACCGTTATCCGGCAAAAGGGATCGGCCCTTACTATAGAACCCTTTTTATAAGGTATGACAGCCATAACCCCTAAGGGCTTTCGATAAGATTAAATCGAAATCGTATAAAAAGTAAAACACCCTGTAAGTTCCGCGATAAAGGAACAACTATTGTTAAAAATATGTGAGAAGAAATATCTTGTAAATATAAGATACATGATATTTTCGTATTCGTCATAATATTATCTTTACACTAGCTGTCTTCACACACGTTGTTCTGTCTTAACTTTGAGCTAGAATAAGTAAATAAATACACCTGCTCCTGCACCTTCAACCTACACATAACCTTTTCCAATATTTTTAATCGTTTAAGCCTTTCTCAAACATCCACAATCATTTTAAGACTAAAATTAGCCAAAACGGTCCACCCACTCTCGAGTTTTAGCGAGACGTTGGAATGTCTATCCGTTTTATATAAAAAAGGAAGATATAAAATACTTTGTCCTGAATGATTGACTGACGAAACAATGCACAGCCTAAACCACTGGATGTCGAGATCTGAAATATGGAGGGTGTGTTCTTTGTATGTCGTAGGCATCCAAAAAGAATGGAATTTATAAAATTCTAGCGCTAAAAGGGTGAAAAAGGGAGGCAAAGTTTGTGATTCTGTGGTACGACTTACCTACTGGTAAGTCGTACCTTGCTAAGTCGTAAGCTAGTTTGTGATTCTGTGGTACGACTTACCAGTAGGTAAGTCGTACCACAGAATCACAAACTTTGCCTCCCTTTTTCACCCTTTTAGCGCTAGAATTTTATAAATTCCATTCTTTTTGGATTTTGGAAATTTTAAATAATCATTTGAGATATCAGAATTGATAGAAGACGTGTTTCGTATTTATTTGAAGTTCACCCCTAACGAGCTTAAAAATCTTCTACGCGAACACAGTCGCAGACAAGGCTGCCTAGTGATTATATATAAAATTGTATAAATACTTTTATGCAAGCTTGCAAGCGCCTTTTTCTAAATATTAACATTTACCAATTCAAGAGTCAAATAAGAAAATATAGTCAAAAACCATTTTAAGGAAAATGGGAAAATTCCGCCATATTGGTATTTATTGACACATGATACATTTAAAACCCGAGGGCATAATTATTTGAAACAAACCCATAAATAAGCCCAATAAATGGTCGATAAAAATATATCCGTACGGGAATAGCCAGCTATGTATAATGCATCAATCAGTGGTGGCTACACTTGCCAACAGCTGACTCTTCTGCTCTACTTTTATAACTGTGGTTTTACATTAACAATTAGGGTCATTTCACACCGCGATGATACACGAAGCTAAATATACATTTTATATGAAATCGGTTAACCTGGGCTTCTAGTCAATAATTTCGATGGCGAAGTTCGAAAACAAAATATATGGGATTTGACATACGTCATCGTTAAGTGACGTGTCGCTTACGATGTCTTATGTCAAATCCCATACATTTTGTTTTCGAACTTCGCCGTCGAAATCATTGAATGCATCTTGACTAGAGGCCCTGACGTTTTTGATTGCGAAAAAATAGTGATCTGGGAGCACGGTAGTGCCCCGCCAAGACGAGCTAAGCGAAGCGCAAGGGCACTACCAGACTACTTTTTCTCGAAGCGTTTCGTCGATATTTTGAACCCTCATAACTTGGGATTAGATTATACCAGATACACAAAATTTTCAGGATATGTTCCCAGTAGCGGACTAATGAAACATGTAAAGTTTTGATTATAAAGGTCTAATAATTTAGGTTTTATTGATATCCAAAAACCCCTGATTTCGTCATTGACTCACTGATGATCAACAAAATTATAGGGTACTTCCGGATGTCATAGAAAGCTGAAATTTGGTATGTAAGCTAGTTTTAGCACATAACCAACATAAAAATTGACAAACTTGGAACTTTTACCCTCCAACCCCTTAAACTAGGGGATGAAAATTTGTAAGAGACTTACCTATGTAAATGTTTACTCTAGAGGTCTGAAAATTGTCTTTCAAAAAGAAGTGAAATCTCATCAAAAACATTTTCATGTAAAGTGATGCCAAGACGATACCATATAACTCGCACTGTCAAAAAGATATTAGATCTCATGTGAAACCAAGCTTCTGACTCTACCAAACTTCTAACTCTACACGCCTTAACTCTACAAGCCTAACTCTACAAACTCTATACTTTAGTCAAATTATGTGGCTTGGCCATTTCGTTCGTACAAGAATAGTATAACAGAAAAACAGTCCGTAAATTTTTCACCTTACGGCTAAGCGAATGTATCGAAATGGCCAGGCCACATATTTTGACTAAGTTGTAGAGTTTGTGGAGTTAGGCTTGTAGAATTATGGCGTGTAGAGTTAGAAGTTTGGTAGAGTCAGAAGCTTGGTTTCACATGAGATCTAATATCTTTTTGACAGTGCGAGTTATATGGTATCGTCTTGGCATAACTTTACATGAAAATATTTTTGGTGATGCTTATTGACTAGAGGCCCTTTTCTACACACGCGCTATGCAGTGCGATACAACTTTACTTTCGAACTTTTACAATGAATCGTGTATCTTAATGTGTAACGAATAAAGTTAAATTTTGAATAGCTATCTTAAAAATGCAACACCTCGTCACTCTAAGGGCCGGGCCACACGGCGCGGCGCCGCACCGCACCGCAATACTCCGCACCGCACTGGCGGCCACACGATCAATGCGGCGTCGCCCTGTGTGCACCCCTCCCCGCCTCATCTGTCTCGCCCCGCCTCGCGCCGCTGTCCGGTGCGCCTGCGGTGCGGCGCCGGAGCGGCGCCGGACGCGTCGTGTGGCATACCATACATTTTTATATGTAAAAGACCCGTTGCGATACCGCTCAGGCGCCGCGCCGCAGCCGTACCGCACCGTGTGGCCTGGCCCTTACTGCTCGTTTCAATAACCTATCTATCTATAACTACTTGTTACAAACGTCGTCATTCAATCATTTGCCGGTTTTTCGCGGTACAAATTTAACGTTTCTAACAAATAGTTATAGATAGATAGGATAATTAAACGGGCCGTAAGTCACTATCGTTTCGTTTCGGAGTGAATTGACTCTTAGTTGAATTATACGTGTTTATGACATAGATGAATAATTGGTCTCGCTGGGCGCCCCAGCGAGACCAATGATTAGTCTATGGTTTATGGTAAGGCGCAATAAGTTAATTTTCGTAAAAAAATAATATTATCTATACATTTTTACTATCTAAATGACGTCGAAACATTCTTATAAACCGTGAAATGTAGAAAAGGAATCAGTAGTTGATGCTGAAACCTTGATATTAATAGACGATCTAGCTAAATAGTTTTAAATAGAATTATCTCAATTAAGTAATGGCCATCTCTGCGCAAGAATTTGTACAACTATGTGAAGTTTCCTTTGTCAACGCGACGAAGTTCGCGGCACGCCAGTGTCACAGAGTAGAAAATATTTAACACTATCTGTTGCCCACGACTTCGTCCGCATCGATTTCTGTTATTATGATCGCGATTGAGAAGTTTTTAGAAGAATATATATTAAAGTACTTACCTACTTTTGCGTAAATTATATTTTTTGTTTTATTTTCTTGTGGCAGAAGAACAATATTATGAAGAATTGGATCTTGCGTTTACGCAGCGTACGCAACGTAAGCCCTCAAATATGAATAATTTTCCCCCGTTTTGCAACATTTTTCACTGAAGATTTGCCCCTATTGGTCGCAGCATAATTTTATGTAGCTTAAAGCCTTCCTAGACAAATGGACTATCTAACACAAAAATAATTTTTCAATTCGGTCTAGGAGTTCTTGAGATCAGTGCGTTCAAACAAACAACGGAAGCCCTTAAAGATGAATAATTTCCCCCGTTTTTTCCACATTTTACACTGATTCTTCGCTCTTATTGGTCGCAGCGTGATGTTATATATCCTAAAGCCTTCCTCAATAAATTGACAATCCAACATTAAAATAATTTTTCAATTCGAACCAGTAGTTCCTGAGATTAGGGCGTTCAAACAAACAAACTCTTCAGCTTTATAATATTAGTATAGAATTATACTTACGTACCTACATAGAAACAGTTTTCATAGAACGATCCAAATGAGGGTTTTTGATATTTTTTCTGCCGTAAGGGGGCAGACCCAACGCACACAAAGTGTCATCTGGTGGCGTAAGTGGTATCAAAAACGGTCAATAAATTTTTTCGATTCTTTTTATGTCACCAATCTGTCAAAATTGGAGTAGATAAACACGAATGTGTGGAAAATGGCCGTCTTCTTGTAGTAGTACAATAAAACGGTGTTTATAGTAGTAGGGGGAAGTCCCCTAAGCCCGGACGGCTCCTAAAGCCGGACGTAATTTAAATCAGAGCGAAAAAGCGCGCCAATTTGTTGCTTTTGCCGCGGTTAGAAAGGTTCTCCCGAGTAAAGTGCGGGGGGTGTGAGCCAATAGTCAGTGCAGACTCGTTCGTCGTGAAGCGTGATCCAAATTTTGAGGTTAGTAAAAATTTTGTTCGAAGTAACTTTGTGAGATCTGTAAACAGTATTTAAAGTATAGGATGATATTCATTATTATTAATTATTATTGCTATTGTTCTAATCTGACATAATTCATGCGTTTTTTATGATTCATGAACACACAATGTGAATGAGAATTTTTCTTGTATATACCTGAGGGTCCCTAAGTTCGGACACTCTCAAAGTCCCCTAATACCGGACAGTTTTACAGCATATTTGTTTTTGTTGTAGTTATTATTTTTGTGTTTTATTTTTCAGGTTTAAAATGCGTAAGCCCAAACCGAGGTGTCAGAATATCCCCAAACATGAAATATTGAAAAAAGCTATCGATAAGGTGATGTCAAAAAAAAAATCGCTAAGAAAGTCATCGGAAGTCTACAATGTGCCAAAAAGTACACTGTTCATTGCTCATTGAAGTCTGATGCTGAATTTCAGCATCAGACTTCAACAGCTGAAGTGAACATATGCATTGACGTTAATACGGGTACACCCGAAGATCTGTCTCTGGTGCCTTTCGACGTCAATGAAAAGGAGAATGTTGATGCTCGACCGTCAACAAGCAAAGCAATTCTCACTGTGATTCATCAGCTATCACCTGTCCCAAGCGCTGCAGCAAAGAGAGTCGTTAGCCGACGACGAAAAGCTAAGAAAAGTGAGATTTTAACATCCCCTCCCTTCAAAAATGCGCTCATTGAAAACAAGGTAATAAAGGCTAAGCCTCCTGTAGTTAAAATTCAATAACTGAAAGGCAAGCAAAACTAACGACTCGACTAAAATAAAAAGGACCAAGAAATAGACTGCAACTCCAAAGACAACGATATCTCAGACATCAAAATCATCAACATCGGTGGCTGAAAATGCAACAACTTGCTTAATCTGTCGCATAATTACGCATAATTAATGATGAAGATTGGATTTGTTGTCAAGCTTGCAATCAGTGGGCTTATGAAGCGATATGAAAACATATGTGATTTTTGCAGGTTGTACAATTAAAGTTTTGTGATTCTATAAATAACGTTCCTGATTATGACCAAAAATTATTAGAATAAAGATTAGTTTTCTTTATTAACAGTCGATTTGTTCTATTATAATAGATATTATTACGAATTGTTTGTTGAAATAATGTTTAAGTTTAAAAATTAAGGAAAAATTGGCTGTCCGTCATTAGGGGACCTTTTTCGAAACGTCCATTTTTCTATGTTAATTGTTCCTGAGTATTTACTACATTTAAAGTAACATTTAAGACTGCTGATATATCTGTGTTGATAAGGTATATAGTTAAAAGCTTATTAAAGTGAAATAAACAAATTAGACAATTACGCGATTATTTTTATTTTTGTTATTCCTTAAGTGTCCGGTTCTCGGGGACCTCTCCCTACAATAAAATCGAAAGCTATGTAGCTGCTTATCTGTTCCTCTTTCGTTAATCTGTGCCAGCGGGTTGTATATGAATTTAAAATACTCGATGAAATTCTTAACTCTCCTTCTTCAATTTTCAAAGAATTTCAAGCGTTTAGTCTCAATCTCAAAGCTAAATGCGTGTGGACTGTGAAATTATCACGTTATCTAAATACCAAATTTGTTTTGTTTTGAAACTTTTTAAGAAGTATATTCTTAAGGTTCCGTAATTGACATCTCGGAACTCTAATTAGATTCACGGAACCTTATAGATTCGTCATATCTGTCCGCCCGTCCGTCTGCGGCTTACTGTCCAAACGGATACTGCTAGAAAGGATATTTGAAGGAAACTATAATGGATTTTATAGCTACTCGTATTGTTAATTCAGGAGTTATAGAGACTTATCTTGTAAAATGCGCTTACTTGGAAAACTTCGTTCAAAAATAACGAAATTAAACAAGTAAACATGTCAAATATTGCTACTAATATATTATAAATATATATTACTCCCTGTCCTGATAAACGTGGCAGAACGCCTTAACTATGAACTGAAATTTCTCACCGTTTAAACCTTCTCTGAAATTACACGATTATTTTAAGATCAAAATTAGCCAAATCGGTCCAGACGTTCTTGAGTTTTAGCGAGACTAACGAACAGCAATTCATTTTTATATATAAAGATAAAGATATAATACTGTAATATGACATAGACGTATTCTTCTCTTCCCTTTTCTTTACTTTTAACTATGTATGTTGTCTTATTTTCTTTTTTTGAAAATGAAATTGTAAGTTAATTACGAGAATTGGAGTTCTGTTGCACATTGATAGCAACGGAACCCTCCTTAGACATTTTCTAACATGCTCTTGGTTAGCTTATTTTGTACTAGCTTTTGCCCGCGACTTCGTCCGCGTGGAGTTTCCATACAAAAGTTTAGGCACAATGAAAATTTTTTATTCCTTCGGCGGGATCCAAACCCGCGACCTTCGGTTTGAGGCTTCGCTAACCACTGGGCCACAGAGGTCGTCATGAAGATTGAAAACGCTCAAACATAATACATGGTATTCCGGGAAACTCTACGGCAATTCTCCAATTAGCAAATTTTACGTGTCCGGGCTTGTATAATCCGTAATATTATCATATTCAATCATGCATTATTTTTTATATGTTAGATAGCATCTGTATCTATCTGCAAACAAAAACATTGGCTTCTGTTTTAAGTTATTATGACTAAATTAATTTAACTTATGTTCAAAAAACCTCTATTCTCTAATTACCGTGGCGTGTCCGCACACCAACTTAATCTTTAAACTTGCTTGTAATTTTTATAACGTACAGATTTACTTTGATCCATTTAACTTTTTAAACGATATTAAGTAACGTGTATCGCATAACAAAATATCGACTCAATAGAACCAGTCTATAATTAATTATCATTAAGTAATCGCATGTCCAATCGAAAGTTATAATTGCCGTAACATTTGCTGTTCTCGGGTGCACATCCCTAAATAAAGGTATTTGGCACATCACTACCATAGGAGTCGCGTCTCCTCCGTGTGTACCGAGGCCCAGCAGCAGTTGCACGTCTCTAACGTTAGTGTACCGCCAATGAAGCACGTGAGTATATAATTACCGTAGCCTTGGTTAAAAACTTTTCTAATTACCGTTGTTCTTATTTTAATACTTGATTTTTTAAGATAGACCCAAGTTGATCATGTAAATGGAGACAGTACTTCGGCCTCCGTACGTTGTAATAAGCTAGTATTTGCATACTGTGTCGGTTTTCAAAATTTTTAAGAAAAACTATCGTTTTCTAATTACCGTATACTAATTACCATATGTTTATAATTACCGTTGTATGAAAAATTAATACTTGTTTACTAACTGAAGCCGCGATTTCTTACCAATGGAAAGTTTTCCCGCGGTTTTCGTAGATTATTATTATCATTGTCCGTAAATATGTCTATATTATATGCTGACCATTCATTAAATTATTTAATTTATAGGATGGGAAATCCCAAAAAGACCAAAGAGGAAGTTAAAGAAAAGAGAAGGCTTGCCGCTCGACAACGCCGAGAACGAATTAAATATTGTCATCCAAACTAAAAAAACTAAGTGTGTACAAAATTTCAGCTCAATCGGTTGAAGATATCTGCTTCAAAATTGAGTAGCAAGATTCCACCCGAACTAACATACATTGCAAGTTAAATAAAATATGCTTTTAAAATAACCCTGTTTTGTATCAGAAACCAAAAGAAATGTCAAAAAAGTGTCAAATTTTTATTTAATTATAGCAATGATAAAGTGTCTGTTTTTACTATTGGTAGGTTATAGTTATGAGAGACATCGTTAATTCTATCGCTTCAATTATAATTATATGTGTACAAAATATTAATGTGTGTTATTATCATTTCATTATATCTGACGACGGAGGAACACCAGTATTGTTTTTAAAAAGTGTGACGTCAGCATTGCTGACGTCACTTTCACTATCTATATGACGAGCACTCATCTTGATATAAAGAAAAAGGGACTCACCAGGAAAAACTCAATAGAAATTCCAAATACTCTTTTATTCAGCGTAACAGCAGTATTTTGAGATCCGTACTGCTCAACAGCTCAAGTCAGAGTGAACCGATTGAGTGTTGTGCAGCCGGTTTTATAGAGTTTGAACAGGTTTACAAAATAATGAAATATTAAAGAAACAAATGTTGTAAATATTAATTTTAACATTAAAAATCATAATTTGAATTTACAAATCAATAATCTTGATTATTTTAATTGTTGAAAGTGATTAGTTAATAGTTGCAATTTGATTTCTGCATTTACACCGGAAATATTATTAATATTAGTTTAATATTTAAATAATGAGAAATCTACACTTAAATAATCAAAACTTAATATTTTAAACAATATAAAATCATAATTGTAATTAATTTGTCATAGCTTCACTATTGAAGATTGTAGGTGCGCCGATACGGCCATACTGACAGGCGGTGCGTGCTCTGCACCAGCCTCGTTGTGGAGGGATGTTTGTAGCTGATACCTGTAAACATATGAGGAATTTTCTCCTGAGTGGTATATCTGTGTGCTACTGGAATGTAAACCATGTTATAATAAGAATTCTAATATCACTAAAATAGTGATGTTAGTGTGTTCTCGGCGATTTTACTAGACTATGATAAAATGTAGGGTCTCGTAGATTCTCGGAGCATCTCGTAGGTTCTCGTAGAATCTCGTAGGGTCTCGAAGAGTTTCGTAGGGTCTCGAAGAGTCTTGTAGGGTCTCGGAGAATCTCGTAGTCACGGAGACAGGAAGACTAATAAATTGTTTTAGTATTCAAAAATATTAACTCACCCTTTCACGTTGAGGTGTCACGTTGCTGATTATTATAAGCAGTTGATTCTGCTTGTGTTTCATCTCTAGAGGTTGATGGAACAGGCTCATTTGCTATTGTGGTAGAGTCCCGACGAATAGGTAACTCATTGCCCGCCGATACGGCTAACTGATCACCGGGTCGTGGAGCACTTCTAAGTTGATCGTGGGCTACCTTTCGAGGTCGACCTCTACCAACGACTTTCTTCACTAAATACCTATCGTTATCTAGCACTCTAAAGATTTCATAAGGCTCACTAAATTTAAGATCGAGAGATGTCTGGTTACGAGGATTATTTTTGATAAGCACATAGTCACCTCGTTGGAAATGATGAATTTTAGCCTTACGTTGGTTAAATCTCTGAATATCCTGTTCACTAGAACGAACCATTCTTTGCTGTACCTGTTGTGTAAGTGCTTCAATATCAATAGTTTGACTGTCGATGTCTACCAAGTTAAGAAGTTCAGGAGGTACGCAATGCTTTCGTTGTGTAATGAGAGTCAATGGAGCTACGCCAGTGACCCGATGAGCTGTGCAATTCATTGCCAATTGAAGTTCCTCAAGTGCGGTATGCCATTGTTCAGTTTCATAATTTTTTATTATAATTAAGGCGTTTTTGAGAGTTGCAACAACCCTCTCAACCTGGCCATTAGCTCGGCTGACTCCTGGACTGATTGAATGAATATCTATTCCAGTCCTGTCACAATATTCCTTAAACTCGCCCAGAAACTCTCTACCACCATCCACTATAATCTGGACTGGTGTGCCAAATAAATGTACTGTACGTTTAAGAGCACCCAATGTACTATGTGGGCTCTTGTTGCTAGTAAAATACAGTAGTACATACTTTGAGAATGCGTCAATGGTAACTATTACATACTGCTGGTCATCTGCAGTACCTAGTTTACCAGTTATATCCATGTGGATGACTTGAAACGCAGCGATTGGTTTCTGTATAGGGTGCAACTGAGCTTGTATGGCACCAGATCTTCCTTTGGACGTTCGACACATCACACAGTTGTCAACGAATTTTCGTACAGTGGAACTCATTTTACTAAACCAATATGTCTCTCTAATCTTTTGTAACGTCTTCTCCCAACCAGGATGTTTTAACGAAGTATGATAGGAGTTTATGATACTCCATTGGAAAGATTCAGGTACAACCGTGCTGAGTTGCTGACCATAGATAGGGTCATTGACCTTCTTTTTTAATACATTGTCTTCCAATATATAGTCATCAACTGAAATATTATCACTGAGGCTGTCCATTATTGCCCTCAGTTTCTCATCTCGTCGTTGCTCAATCTTAAGCCAATTTAAATCTCTTGTCATGACATTGACTGCAAATTCAGTAGGGTTCCTGCTAAAAAAATCAGCATGTTGAAGTCGTTCACCTTTGCGATACTCTACATCAAAGTCATAATTCTGTAGGAACGCCCACCAACGATGAATTCTCGGTAAAAGATCCTTTTTATGTTTGGATGCCTTCAATGCATTACAGACCGTTATGACTGTAAATTTTCTTCCGTACAGGTATTGACGAAAATGTTTTATAGCGCGTACCACTGCCAGAGTTTCCAATTCATAGGAGTGGTAACGACTTTCAGCTTCTGTGGTTCTCATGCTCATGAAAGCAACAGCATGTTGACGTCCATTGATGATCTGAACTAAAACTGCACCAAATCCAAGGCTGCTCGCATCTGTAAATAGCTGTATGGGTGCTTCTTCTTTAAATAAGGTAAGTACTGGTGTAGATGTTAAACATTCAATAATTGTGTTTCGTGCTTTCTCATGTTTATCTGTCCATTCCCATTTTGCACCTTGTTTAGTAAGTGCGTATAAAGGTACCATGATGCGAGAGAAATCAGGTATGTATTTCCTAAAATATCCTGCCAAACCATTGAATTGTCTAACCTGTTTGACAGTTTTAGGTATAGGAGCCCTAATCAACGCCTCTACTTTTTGAGGACTCGGTCGTACTTGACCGTCAGCTACCACGTTTCCGAGGTATTCAATTTTTCGTTTGAAGAAACTACATTTATCAGCATTTATAGAAAATCCTGAATCTTGGAGTGCTATAAGAATTTGTTCTAAATGAGACAATCCTTCGGCAAAATCACTACATTTACTTAGCACATCATCGACATAGACCTGTGCTGCGGTACCAAGTAATGATTTGAGAGCTCTGTTAATGCAACGCTGGTAAACAGAACAGGCATTGCTTAAACCAAATGGCATGGTAAGGTATTCATACAAGCCATCCGGTGTGACGAAGGCTGTTTTCTCAATTGAGCTTTCAGCGATGGGAATCTGATGGAATCCAGCCGCCATGTCTAGGCATGTGAAGAAATGTCCATTTGCTAACTGGTCAATTTGATCATTAATTAACGGAAGTGGATAATGATCACGTAGTGTATTCGAATTGAGTTCCCTAAAATCTACGCAAAGTCGATCATCTCCGTTCTTCTTTTTAACTAATATAATAGGGCTTGAGTAGGGAGACTTGCTTTCTCGTATTATATTATGTTCAAGAAGCTCTTGTATTATGTTACGAACCTTCTCTCGTTCCACCGCACTTAAACGATATGGTCTTCTCTCAACAAATTTATCAGGGTTCTTCAGTCTGATTTCCAATTCACCAGTATTAACACGGGCTTTAGGGTATCCACGAATAAACAAATGTTCATATTTATTTAGAAGTCTATGTAATTGCTTGACTTCATCTTCGTTGGAAAGGTCGCAGTCCAAGTGATTAAACAAAGGAGAGTTTGTTGTTACATGGTTAATTACAGACTTATGAATTAGTTCTGTTCCATTGGATGTAATAACCACACTCAAATTTGTTCCATGAATCAAGTTCATACCTACTAAAACATCTGTAGACATTTCATAATCGGAAAGAATGAAAAATTCCAACTCAATACTGATAGTGTTTATGACGCACAGTGTCACAAGTTTGGATAATGATAAAGCAGGGAATTGACCAATTCCTTTTAAATAATTAACCACTGGAATCCTTTGTCCAGGTAGATCCGTTGCAATTGACTCACGTATAACCGAGCATTCCGCCCCGCTATCAAAAATAGCTTGTAATAACTTTTCTCCTATTTTGATTGTAATAGGAGCCAGCTTATTGCTTGCCACACAGTTAACATTAGAAGTTAATGATCGTTCACGTTTGAAGCAAGTGTCATAAGTGTGTCCTGGTTTCTTGCAGAAAGTACAATTTGTGGTAGGTGTCTTTAAATTTTTATCACCGTTTTCAGGTTTATTATCCGGTAACTTAAATCGGCAATCATTAGTAGAATGATTTGTTTTCTTGCAGATACGACAGCTTGGCATTGATTGTATGTGGTCCAAAAATCGTGGGCGTTTGCTGTGAGTAGTTGCACTCGAACTTGGGTGGGAACGTTTCTTACGTATAGATGTTGCAATTGAGATAAGCTCAGGAACTGTAGATGCTCTTGCGTTCAATAATTCAATACGTAAACGTTCATCGTTTATGCACCCAATGACCGCTTCTACTGCATGTTCATCTCCAAGTTTTTCCTTGGTGACCCTCTTCCATAGAATCCATGCACGTGACAAAAATTCAGCAATATCCTTTGTTGAGTCATAAACATGTTCCCTAAACATAATAATATCACGGGAATATCTATTCTCTGGTTCGAAGGTGGTGATAAGGTTTTTGCGCAACTGTTCCCACGTATTTGTAGTTACCATCCAGTCATCAGCCCACATTTTTGCACGTCCTTTCAACAAACTACAAACTTTCATACGAACATCAAAATCATTAAGTTTATATGCTACGATGGCTTGATCTATATGTTGGCACCACTCTCGTACACCAACATGTGTATCTGGATCAAATGATGGTAAATAGATATCACTGACTCTTATTTTTGATTCAGTAAGTGGAGCACATAGGCGTTCCGACATTTTCTGCATCATTTCCATCATTTGCATAACAAATTGTGGTGGTATTCCCTCCATCTGCATTCCATACTGGCCAAATGTATTCGGAAAATGTTCATTTGATGTTTGGGCAGTCAAAATAGGCTGCTGTATTTCGGTTGGGTCCAGTTGCTCAGGAGCTGAACGGTTTGATGAGGAAGTGGTTTGGATCGCAGTGATTTGCGATCCCACTTCTGATGACGACGGAGGAACACCAGTATTGTTTTTAAAAAGTGTGACGTCAGCATTGCTGACGTCACTTTCACTATCTATATGACGAGCACTCATCTTGATATAAAGAAAAAGGGACTCACCAGGAAAAACTCAATAGAAATTCCAAATACTCTTTTATTCAGCGTAACAGCAGTATTTTGAGATCCGTACTGCTCAACAGCTCAAGTCAGAGTGAACCGATTGAGTGTTGTGCAGCCGGTTTTATAGAGTTTGAACAGGTTTACAAAATAATGAAATATTAAAGAAACAAATGTTGTAAATATTAATTTTAACATTAAAAATCATAATTTGAATTTACAAATCAATAATCTTGATTATTTTAATTGTTGAAAGTGATTAGTTAATAGTTGCAATTTGATTTCTGCATTTACACCGGAAATATTATTAATATTAGTTTAATATTTAAATAATGAGAAATCTACACTTAAATAATCAAAACTTAATATTTTAAACAATATAAAATCATAATTGTAATTAATTTGTCATAGCTTCACTATTGAAGATTGTAGGTGCGCCGATATATCATATTTTACATAGACTTGATGATATTTTCTAATTACCGTTACAATAAATATTATTTTTTTCTAATTACCATAGTCATAACATTTTTAAGTTTCATTATCTAGAAAACAACAATTAATTTTTACATGCCTCATTAATTATTGAATTCGTATCTTTGATTTGCTTCATATTTTAATATGTTTAAGTCAAATCAGTAAAAAATAAAAAAGGTTACGGTAATTAGGCAAAGAACGCCGAATCGGAGAATGACCGTCTAACAAGAGGCTAAATCAATTACATCGTTTTACATTGTGCAGACTGCAGAGTTCCATCGCCCGGGGGCCAGCCACGATGTAGTTTCAGTTGTGATAATGTTTACAGTTTACACACTAGTTCACCGACTGACGAGCACTTAGGGCCAGGCCACACGGTGCGGTACGGCTGCGGCGCGGCGCCTGAGCGGTATCGCAACGGGTCTTTTACATATAAAAATGTATGGTATGCCACACGACGCGTCCGGCGCCGCTCCGGCGCCGCACCGCAGGCGCACCGGACAGCGGCGCGAGGCGGGGCGAGACAGATGAGGCGGGGAGGGGTGCACACAGGGCGACGCCGCATTGATCGTGTGGCCGCCAGTGCGGTGCGGAGTATTGCGGTGCGGTGCGGCGCCGCGCCGTGTGGCCCGGCCCTTAGTTGGAGACACACAGGACGGAACTCGAAAATTACCGCTGCGTCTATTGACTTATGCTTATAACTAGCTGTTGCCCTTGGCTCCGCCCGCATAAATAGAGTATTCTACGAGAATACTGTTCGTTTTTTGGGATAAAGAGAAGCCTATGTTGTAATCCAATAATTTAGTCGTAAGGAAATGGCTTTTCTACGCATAAATGTCTCTAACTTAAGTGCCCCAATGGAGGGTTCCTGACTTGTGATGTACGGTCCGCGAGACTCGAGAACGTCGGTTATGACAAGACAAATCAGTGTCAGTTTATTTGTATATGTCACCGTAAAATTGTAACTACGAAACCCTAAAAACCGTGAGATTGTAATATAACTAGCGAAATTGCAAGACCATTTGCTATATATTTATAATGTAACTAAAAAAAACGTGTTAAATTATAAGCAGAATATTCGGGTCAATATTTTATTTTATTTATTTTCGTCCTTCAATATTTTACAATTTCACTAGTTTCATTACAATCTAACGGTTTATGCAATTTTACGGTGATGGTTTACGGTTTATACTATTATGTAATAATTGTTTGTAATACGGGATTTTTACGGGGACGGGTTTAAGCCGCATGGCGAAAATCGACCACCAAGACTCCAGACCTACTCAGTAGTGGAAAGTTTGACTGGCGGATTGCCATTAAGGCCCAATTTCACGAGCTTCGGTTTAATGATAGAACGTCCAGAGTCCTGCTAGCAGGACTTTTCGTACTACCGGTAGGACGCGACGTTTTTCGTTATATGAGGCTTTCTAAGCCTTCCAGCAGGACGCAATCAACTTACATGCATAGTGCGTCTCTTTCAGATTCAGCAAGTTTTTGAATCGTGTTTCTACGATCAGTCTGGCCAAAACGGCGGCGAATATAACATGTGGAGTCCGCGTTCGCGTCAAAGCTACATATTTCGACGAAAATGATGGCCAGTACACCTGGAGTCGCAAACATTTTGGTGATAACTACGATATTAGTTATTGTTGGGGTATTGTAAGAAAGGTAGAAAACAACTATGCGAGAATATATTGGGAAATTGACAAAAAAAAATCATTCGTGCCCATTGGAGTTCTGATTGCTGATATCGAAAACGATAATTTATTGGAGGCAAATACCTACCAATGAAGAAAATTGTAACTAGGTACTGTTATTATTTTATTCATAGCCTTACTTTGCATTGTACGATAGGCCGATACGTTACATTAAAAAATAATAGTCAGTCGCCTGTTCGTTTCCGTTATTTGCATGAGTCCTTTCATATTCTTGTTTATTTTTCTACTCCGTAATCTCAAGAAGCACCTGCATCTATTTCATGATACTTTAAATGCAGAATGTTTGTCACCCCTGCCTAATTTTATTACGCATGAAAGCCAAGTACTGCTAGAAGGACAGCCTCTGATATCCATATAAAGTCCACATAATATTGCGTACTGCTGGCAGGACGCACGTCCCTACGATTGTCCTTCCGGAAGATCCTTCCAGCAGGACCAGGGTTTGGACGTTCTATCATTAATACCTCTCTGTCCCGTTCTAACATTGAATGAGAGAGTGATCAATCCTAGTTTAGCGACAAGCACATTTAAAGAAATTTGTTGAAATCGGGGCTTAGACGGTCGATTTTCTCCGTGTACCTAAATCTCGCATGTGGGCTCATCCTTATTTCAAAATCACTGGCTGCGTCTAATAAAATATAGAAAAAATTAATCAGTCAACGTCCATCGTGGTCTGATGTGTTTTTAACACGCTATATTATTAACTTCACCTGTATGTAAGCTTGTTTGCTTGCTTGTATGTAACTATCAATACAATGCGGTCGCCAAGCAACCGTTTGAAGTTATTCCACGCGTTACACCGCCAACTCTCTCCTAAATCCTAATTATATGCTTTATTAAATGGACCTCTATCTTACAACAGTCTAGTATCTACACCTAAATTGCCTTTAACATCAATGATGATTGTAACTAATAAATATAGTTTAAAAAAACTATAAAAACACGCTTTTAAAGAATATCGAACTAAAAAGTTGAAAATAATTTTAAAAATTTTAAAAATAAACTTAAAACAGTAGTATATAAAAAATACTAGTATAATTATTGAGGGAAAAGCGTGGGGCGCTTTGAGCCATAATTTTCGTATATCGAGCGACCCACGCTTTTCCCTCAATTATATTAGTATTTTTTATATAAGTAGGTACTACACTCTTATTAATATTATATATCTATGAGTACTACTGTATTAAGTTTATTTAAAAAAAAAAAAATATTTTCAACTTTTTAGTTCGATATTCTTTAAAAGCGTGTTTTTTTAGTTTTTTTAACTATATTTATTATTACAATTAATTCGCCATTTTAGTGTTTACGTAATTCAGTCGTTGCGTAAACGTACCTAACTCACAGAGATAGACGAGGGACAATGACAAATCACGACAGGTTAATGTAAAATGCCTATAATTGCGCCGACAATGGTCAATAATCTTCGGCATAAAATCTACAATAAATATTACTGTGTAGTGTGTACCTATATGTACGCGGAAGCTAAGGAGGAAATAAATTTAGAGAATATGCGAGTGTTTTAGCGCTAGAATTACTAAGTAATTATTTTTTACTATCTTCTTACGTTTTGATATTAATTTCTTTTACATTTATGAAATACATAATATACTTAGGTATATATTTATACGTAAATGCAAATAGCAAACTCTTTCAGTAGTTGATTTAGATACTTTTGAAATAGCCTGTGCAGAACTTCTGTGTAGTAAAGAATTAACAAACATAATATATTTTTTAAACTGAACTTTGCATTCATAACACTTATTGACATATCAACGGTTTGATATCTCGCCTCGACATGGACAGGTCCATGCTATCGCAATGTTGCATTATCACGCAATATACATATTATGCGTGCAAAATTTCAGCTCAATCGCAACCCTAAGCTCTCACACGTAATTGCGAATTCGCACAGATTTTATACTAGAGCCCACATACGATCTCGCAGATATTTGCGATGCGATGCGAATCCGCAATTATTTGTGGGAGCCCTACAAGTGGGTGAAAGGAAACTCGCAAGATTTGGTTCAACACAGGGTCAGGTGAAACTAAACAAAATCTTGTAAAAACAAATGGTCGACCTAAACGCAGCAACATATAACCCCGTATGTGCTGGTCGTTTGGGCCCCAGGGTCGTATCCACAGGTCAACTGCAGCGACGCACCTCCGTGTATATTCTAGTCTAGAATATCCTTTAGAGCGTGTATTTCGTTATAAGACCTGGAATTTTCGGTGAAATTCTAGAATGTATTTTCAAATGTGTTCTATTTTTAAACGCTTTTCAAAAGACTTTTAAGGCGCTCCCCCTACGGAGACGCTGCGCTAGGCTGTAATTTACCGTTTTTGGGATATTTATTTAACTCATTATTTGAAAGCTACAAAATTATAACAAAAATACAGCAGTAATCTTCATTATTTGAACATTCTTTTCCCTGTTATTCATTTCCTATTTTTGTTTATTATACAGACGATAGGAGCTTCCAAAGTATTATTAAAATATTAACATTCAATTATAGTTTCAGCGTCTCCATAGTATTTACAAGTTAATTTTATTTGGGACACACACCAATAGATAGGCAATTTCATAAGCTAGATAATATTCGCCGTTTAAATTTTTTTTTGTCAATTTTGAACTAAGTTATGTGAAAAATTTAATATTTCGGTGCGAACTCGGTAATGCGGCTGACCTCCTCAAGGTCTTTTGCTTGGGGGACGGCCTTAAAGGGGCAGTTAAATTATGAAGTTTTTTAGAACACTGCAATCGAACGTTGAACTTTTGAGTTTTTATTAATAAGCCTATTCTAAATAATAAGGTTATTATGTATTAAGTAAGCCCTTGGCAACTTTTTGCCACGCAAGTCATGGCTAAAAGTAGCCAGTAATTAAAGTTTTTGCCTCATGTCCTACTAATATAATAAATGTGAAAGATTGTGAGGATGGATGGATGTTTGTTACTCTTTCACGCAAAAACTACCGAACGGATTTTGATGAAATATGGTATGGTAATTAATCTCTGGATTAAAACAGGCTACTTTTTATTCCGAAAAAGTACAGTGTTCCATTGGGATACTGTAATTACGCGGACGGAGCCGCGGGCAACAGCTAGTATTATATACGTCTAAGATTCCAAGTCTAATTATCATGTTACCCAAATCAATACATATCAAGTTAGCCACACGGAAACGTATTGTCTTCCTGAGTACTTGACATGACGTCACATGATAGTAATATTATCCTATCTAATAAGTAGATTAACGGCCCATTTCAATAACCTATCTACGAGTGTAGTCTATTAGTTAGAAACGTCAAATTTGTATCGCGAAAAACCGGCAAATGATTGAATGACGCTGTTTTTAATAATAGGGAAGCGGACTGATTTTTTTTTATTGCATAAATGAATAGTACTGTGCCTGATTGGTCCGCCACATCTTATATATGAGTAACTTCTCAGAAGAAACCGTATATCAAATGTCAATATTTTCAAAGGTACAGCGATCTGTATATAAAATTTCGCAAGTCTCGTAAAAACGCTCCATACTAAAATTGACATACAAATGACGTCACTATTGGATTAAAGTGTATTAAGTAGGTATAAACTATAACCCCCCGATGGTTGCACGCCTTGTCGTGGCGGTGGGGCTTAGTAACCGTGGACTGGTCACCCACGGTGAAGCTAAGAGGCAACCGGGGCCGGCCTGTTTGCCGCCGGCTGGCCCGAGGAGGGCGCTCCCAGCGGGCTGAACATGCCCGCAGAGGACGCGCGTGGAGGTGGGACCGGAGAAGAAGAGGAGTGCCGGTATTACGGTGCGCCGTTCTCCCTATCTTCTGCGGCCGTGGAGGGATCGCAGGGGGAGAGGCGTGATGGTATTACGGTACGCCACCTACCTACCCCCTGCGAGCTGGCGGGGCCGTTCCGTCGAAACGGCGTTGGTGGGGCCGCAGAGGAAGATGCATGTCGGTATTGCGGTGCGCCGCTTGCCCTATCCTCTGCGACCGAGGTGTGGTCGGTGGCAGAACCACAGACCTGATCTGCCACCGGGTACCAGTTTGTCTGATACCCATGGCTTCCTAGTAGAAGACTCAGGGGGAGTCTGCTACAGTACTGGTGGAGGCCGAGGAGGAAGCGCACCTAATACCATCTGGTGCGCCCATCGTGGAGGGCCTTCGGGCTTTCAAGATGGAGCCGCTTGTGGGCGGCTGCCGCCGGCGGGGTCGCGGATGTGTGTATCGTTCCCGTGGCCCCGTCAGAGGGCGGTGAGGAGGAAGATGGGGGGTTTTTAGTGGGTATACCTCATGGTATACCCACATCACCACTTGGGTGCCCCCTGCGCCTGGGTGGTATGCGTAAAGCATTTTCCCCCCCGGAAACAAAAAAAAAGGTATACCTATACTATAAAGTATACGGCCGCAGGAACATATTTGTAAATATCTCCGATATTTGTGCCTTTTCAGTTCACACTCACCTTAATGAATGTTTTTGTATATGATGTGAGTAAACTAATGATGTAGGTTTTGTTTACCAATTAGGCAAAAAAAAACTTTTTAAATGTATTTATTTAGTAAACTACACATAAAATAATATAATTATTTTCTTACATTTACCAGCTAGTAATGCCTCAATATTTCTGAATATATTAATGAAACTAAATATTTCAGATTTTGTCCGATCCCCTATTGAAACAGGCCGATAATCGCCGACAATTTGTGTCACTTTGACGACCTCTGTGGCGTGGCGGGTTCGATCCCGCCGAAGGAACAAAAAGTGTTTTCTTCTCCTGGGTCATAGATGTGTATCAAATATGTGTATAATACTTAATATAATAAAAATATATTTTAAATATATTTCCGTTGTCTGGTACCCGTAACACAAGTTCTTCGAGAACTAACCGTGGGACCAGATTGACGTGGTGTGGAGCGTCCATAGATTATTACTTGTCGATCTTATTACTATGGTTCTAAGGTTCACACTTCACAAATACAAATGCTCTACATTTTAATCTATATTATAAATTAACCTGAGATAATCCTTATTATGATAATTATTAATTAACATTAGTTACGCATATATGATTCCGCTTAACTGATCGGTTAAAAAAGACATCTTATCACTTAACCGACACTTTATGAATTTTTTGTAGATTTTGGAGGTCTGAGAAGAGTTCATAGGGGATTTTTATTCCTTACTCCTAGGTATCAGCGACTGTTTTATAAAGTGCTACTCTTATAAAGGTCCTACAACTAGAAATCTTAACGCCCAGCTACATTAAGGTGGTTCGTTTCCTATACAAAAATACAATGGACATTAATTAGGTAATTTCATACTATTACTACATAAATTTATATGCACATCTATTTATTTTGCAATACAATTGTCGCAAAATATATTTAAAATACTTTATTTCACACAGAAGTCACATTTTTATTGAATTTTCGACAAAAAGTGACATTTGTAACATAAGTCACTTTTTGTCGAAAATTCAATAAAAATGTGACTTCTGTGTGAAATAAAGATTTTAAATATATTTTGCGACAATTGTATTGCAAAATAAATAGATGTGCATATAAATTTATGTAGTAATAGTATGAAATTACCTAATTAATGTCCATTGTATTTTTGTATAGGAAACGAACCACCTTAAGGTATCTATACATCTATACAGATAAATAAAATTGAAGTGTCTGTTTGTAACTTCAAATTAACAGCTTTTCACATAGTGAATCTGAAAGTATATTCGGTACTTACAATAAAATACCAATTTATAAATTTTTTGTCTGTCCGTCTGTCTGTCTCTCTGTCGGTCTGTCTGTCTGTTTGTTCCGGCGAATCTCTGAAACGGCTGGACCGATTTTCACGGGACTTTCACTGGGAGATAGCTGATGTTATAAGGTCTAATATAGGCTACTTTAATTTTAGGGTTCCGTTTATCTATTACAGATAAATAAAATTGAAGTGTCTGTTTGTAACTTCAAATTAACAGCTTTTCACATAGTGAATCTGAAAGTATATTCGGTACTTACAATAAAATACCAATTTATAAATGTTTTGTCTGTCCGTCTGTCTGTCTGTCTGTCGGTCTGTCTGTCTGTTTGTTCCAGCTAATCTCTGAAACGACTGGACCGATTTTCACGGGACTTTCACTGGGAGATAGCTGATGTTATAAGGTCTAATATAGGCTACTTTAATTTTAGGGTTCCGTTTATCTATTCAGATAAATAAAATTGAAGTGTCTGTTTGTAACTTCAAATTAACAGCTTTTCACATAGTGAATCTGAAAGTATATTCGGTACTTACAATAAAATACCAATTTATAAATGTTTTGTCTGTCCGTCTGTCTGTCTGTCTGTCGGTCTGTCTGTCTGTTTGTTCCGGCTAATCTCTGAAACGGCTGGACCGATTTTCACGGGACTTTCACTGGGAGATAGCTGATGTTATAAGGTCTAATATAGGCTACTTTATTTTAGGGTTCCGTTTAAAAAAATAGGGTTCCGCTTCCGTTAGTTCTGCGCAAACGAAGTTGCGGGCATCAGCTAGTACACTAATATAATAAAAATATCTGATGTTATTATCACTCATAATCACTGAAATTATCATTGATAATTTTTAAACGAAAATATTTGATTTCATTAAATACATTAATATCGATAGGTATATTTTGTTTTGATAAACATAAAATGATTAATACAATTCATTTGCCGTAGCAAAATATTGACTATAACCCTATTCCAAGTCGACTAGACCTGGGTTCTAAAATCATTCACGCACAGTTTATTAATAGCTCGAGTTATTTAAAGGTTAGCATCACTTACCCTAACTACCACTTTCAAAAATACCCCCAAAACGTCAATAGAAAACTTCATGGTCTCTTCGTTTTTTCGTTCACATCACTGGCTGCAAATAAACACGTTATTACGACACCATCGCAAACACTGGCACCGAGAGAAAATTTCAAGAGCAACGTCTATTTCGGTCGCAAGGTAATTCTTACCATGTTTCAAAATCTACTGCGGCTCGAATTGATTTTTCTCTTTTGAATGGTGCGCGTACGCAGACCGAGGCGCGACTAATTCTGGGTCTTAATTTAGAACTTGTTGGACTCAGGATGTACGCGTGTGGTTGCATATGCGAATTGTCTCTGCGTGTGAAGTCACGACATATTTAGAATTACTAACATGCCTTTTATTATTTATTGTAGTGTACCTAGACAGTAGACGGCACTACTGCAGTTACTGCAGTCTTTTCCTACACAAATACTCGTCGTACGTCGTATTTGTGTAGGAAAAGACTTGAAAAATTATGGGAAGTAATAACTAACTCAAATATTAGATACTAGCTGTTACCCGCGGCTATATACTATCGAGTATCCCGGAGGTATACTGTACAGTCTGTACTTTTCTTAAACTACTACCATACCAAATTTCATCGAAATCTGTTCAGTAGTCTTTGCGTGAGAGTCACATACATCAACTTTCACATTTATGATATTGTAAGCTTTTGCCCACGACTTCGTCTGCGTGGAGTTCGGTTACCATACAAAGTTTTAACCCCTTTTTCACCCTCTTGCTCTTAGGGCGCGAATTTTCAAAAATCCTTTCTTAGCGGATGCCTTCGTCATTACGACTATCAGCATGCAAAATTTCAGCAAAATCCGTTTAGTAGTTTCGGCTGTGCGTTGATAGATGAGTCAGTCAGGTTTGCCTTTTATATATTTAAAGATTAGTAGGATTAATAGGACTAGCTTTTGGCTGCTGCTCCGCTCGCGTAAATAACGAGATCTATACTTTATTGCAACAAAAAGTAGCTTGTATTTAAATCCAGAGCCCAAACTACTGCCATACCAAATTTAATTGAAATCTGTTCAGTATTTTTTTCGTGAAAGAGTAACAAACATCCATCCATCCTCACAAACTTTCACATTAAAATATTAGTAGGACACTGAGATCTCCGATACCAGGAATCCATAACTGTGCCTATAATACTATTAACGTTATGACTTATGAACTGTTTCCATACATTCTAGCGTGGGACTCGTATTTATTATTCTGTGACAAGTATTCTATGGCAAGATTGTTACGGTGTCGACAATCTACGGCAACCTATTTATCCATAACAGTTTGTATTTCTAGGTAGGTAGCTATAATCGTATGCTAAATGTGGTATTGGTATATCACAGTAGCCTGGCGCCCTGGTACAATGAGGGCTATCGCGTATTTCGCCGCTAGGGGCGCTTGTGTAGCGTGAGGTCTTCGAAATGTCAAATGGCTTGGCTACGCGGTTTTATTTCTATTCATATTACTGTTGCGAATATTTAGCAATAAGTACGTTAGATTAGTTAAGGCAAAGTTACGGGTAAATGAATGTAGGTATGAAATTAAAATAATGTGTTGATGTGAGATCTCAAACTGATATCAGGCGCCTGATCATCCGAGGGACCTCGGATGATCAGGCGCCTCGGTACCGCCGTGGTCGATGACTGAGTGGATTCCCTTTGAACATGTGCTGTGAAGAAAAAAAAATCCTTTTTTTTTTTTGAGCAAAAACGGACTACGCATTACGCAATACTGTGGCGTGGCCATACGTTTACACTATGGCCGTGGCCATACTTGTTCTATTTTATTAAATACTAGCCGATGCCCGCAACTTCGTTTGCGCAGAACTAATGGAAGCGGAACCCTATTTTTTTAAACGGAACCCTAAAATAAAAGTAGCCTACGTTAGACCTTATAACATCAGCTATCTGCTAGTGAAGGTCCCGTGAAAATCGGTCCAGCCGTTTCAGAGATTAGCCGGAACAAACAGACAGACAGACCGACAGACAGACAGACGGACAGACAAAAATAAAAAAAATTGGTATTTTATTGTAAGTACCGAATATACTTTCAGATTCATTATGTGAAAAGCTGTTCATTTGAAGTTACAAACAGACACTTCAATTTTATTTATCTGTATAGATGTATAGATGATTTAAAGTATTTTTTTTTTGGTGTCCGTCAAAACATACTTTCACAGCCGTTCACTGCGGACCTCACTCTGCAGTGCGCCACCTGATGAGACAAAAAACGATACTCATCATTCGATATGAAAAGCTGAGTGTTATAAAACGACAAGTTTTAATAGCTTTAATAGCGGAGGGATCTGTGCGGTTTGGACAGCGGGACTGCCGGCGCCTTACAGAATACGTCATAATATGTCATAGATCGCGGCTTAAACTGTGGAAAATGTGCTATCGGCCCAGGGCCTTTAGTCAAGATGCATTCGATAATTTCGACGGCGAAGTTCGACATCAAAAATGTATGGGATTTGATATAAGGCAGTTGTCAAATCCGAAACATATTGTTTTCGAACTTCGCTGCATCTTGACTAACGCTCTACGCATTTACACGTTTGGTTCGGAGCGCGGGTTGGCACGGCGCGTGCCGAACTGTACTAGTGTGACAGGCGCTTATAAGTCAATGCAATCCTTTTGCCTAGCTCAGGAGTCGGCAACCTGCGGCTCGCGAGCCATATGCGGCTCTTTGAATGTGGAGCTGCGGCTCTTTAGTACAGCTACTATACGCAAATGTTGTTTCTTTTATAAAAAAAATGTTTGAAAATCTTTCTGAATCGATGAACGAACGAACATAATATTAATATGTATTATATTATTTTGTACCGACGCACACAGGTGAAATTCACGCATTTTATGGCGAAAATTGATAAAAAAAAGTTACTCCGATAACGTAATAGGCGATCGGACAAATTTTTTTTATTGCATAAATGAATAGTACTCTTAAATATGAGTAACTTTTCAGAAGAAACCGTATATCAAAAGTGAATATTTACAAAGGTACAGCGATTTTTATAAAAAATTTCGCGAGCCTCCTAAAAACGCTACATACTAAAATCGACCTACAAATGACGTCACTTGTAGGTATATGAAGTATATGGCCGCCGGAATATATTTGTAAATATCTCCGATATTTGTGCGTTTAAGTTCATACTTACCATAATGAATGTTTTTGTATAATATGATGTGAGTAAACTAATGATGTAGGTTTTGTTTACCAATTTCGCGAAAAAAAAAAATTTTTTTTGGTATAAAGACTCGCGAAATTTTGTACTTATACAAATCGCTGTACCTTTGAAAATATTGACTTTTGATATACGGTTTCTTCTGAGAAGTTACTCATATTTAAGAGTACTATTCATTTATGCAATAAAAAAAATCAGTCCGCTGGCCTATTTATACACATCACACAAGACATATTATGACGCCGTCTAATTATGATCTGTAAAACATTTGACACCTATTTATTCAGATACCCAGAACACTCGATATAAACAGTTTAGGTAATAGGGTAATTTGCTACAATTCGGAACATCTGTTAATATCAAAGTTTAAACTACATTTATTGTTAGCAAGAAAAATAATTGTGGAAATTTCTAAATTGTGAAATTTAGAAATTTTGTAAATTGTAATTTTTGACTTTTTCAATTCAAAAGGTTGCCGACCCCTGGCCTAGCTTATAGTCCCTTGCAGAAAATTTATTCTGTAGCGCGGGTGTCAACAACCTCATAAACTTTTCCAGAAAATTCATGAAATAAGAAAATATGTTTATTGTATTTAATAACATGGGCTTGTTTAAATAACCTAACCAAGAGCATGTCAGAACATGTCTAATGAGGGTACCGTAACTATAAACGCGTAATATCTTTTTTTTTAATTACTCCAAAAGTTACTGTCCGATTTGGTTCACAATAATTTTCCTAAAGAGTTTTTAGCATGATCTATCAGCATGGAAATTTGCAAGTTTCTATCTCCTATAGTTTAAAAATGCTAGGGGGGGACCAAATTACAACTACTTTGTAGGCCGATTACTCGTCAAATTTGCTTGCTTTTTTTAAAAGACCTATTCTACGATACCCCACACGATGGGGTAGAGTGAAAAAATAATTTTCATCCCCACTTCACATGTATGAAGAGCCACCCCTAAAATATAAAATTATTATTTTTTTATGATCCCGAAACCGTGATCTATACACAATCTATAACTGCACCAAATTTCATCAATTTATATTCATAATTACTAGCTAGAGGCGCAGACAAACAGACGGACAGACGGACAGAGCGAAACTATAAGGGTTCCTTAAGTATTACGGAACCCTAAAAACATTACACTGAAAATAATCTGCAACAAATTTGCACGAAAAACATTCAATAAAAATAAAAAACAGTTTTATCAAGATGAATTTAGTTAAGTAGTGGCACAGTGTAATCAAGTCAGACACATTTTACAGAGTACAGTGTACTCGCTGCAATCTGCAGAGCTTTCATGCCATTACACTAATCACTTTACAGGCAGCTTTGGCTCGAAAATACAGGTACCGTCACCAGCAGTTATATAAATGTCTTAAAATTTTAGAATGTAATTTATAAGATGAAAAGGTAGTAAGCTTTTTAATTTTAATTTAATTGTTTAACTACAGCCTCCGTGGTCTAGTGGTTGGAGCTTGGCTTTCGACTCGGAGGTCTTAAGTTCGATTCCCGCATTGGAATGACAAAAAAAATGGTGTTTCCAAGTTTGGTTAGGACAGGCTGATCATTTGATTGTCTGACAAGAAAGATGATCCATGCGACGGATGGGCATGTAAAAAGTCGGACCTGCGCCTGATCTCTCGTCAGTCGTGTCGGTTATCCGTCCCACTGGATTACGAGAGTAAAAGAAAGAGTGCTCTTGTGTACAGCGCACACACTTTCAATGAAACCGGCCACCGTCACCGAGATCGATGTGGGAAGTTTATATATTTTTAATTTTTCTATTTTCACAATGAAGAACCATGACATTTTAAACGTTAGCGGTCCAAAATGTAGATCATATACATAATGACTGACGACCTCCGTGGCTCAGTGGTGAATGCAGTGGCGCTTTAGCCGGAGGTCACGGGTTCGAATCCCGCCAGGGAACAAAAAAATTTTCTGTGTTCCTGGGTCATGGATGTGTATTAAATGTGTGTATAATATAATAAAAATCTTAAATATAAGTATAGTATAAAAAGTATTAAATATATTTCCGTTGTCTGGTACCCGTAACACAAGTTCTTCGGATACTTACCACGGGGCTAGACTGACGTGGTGTGAAGCGTCCATAATATATTATTATTATTATTATTATTTTAATATGTACTTAAATGATAATACAAGTATCTGGGTAACCGCGCTTCGCTCGGACTTCTGTTTAATTAAAAAGAAAAAAAATCACAAAAATATTTATCTGACGAGAATATTTATCTGCTAATCGGACAAAGATAATAGAGTTGAAATTATAGATATATTGTTGCACGGCAGAAGAAAAAACATATTGCTTTAAAATGCGCAGTTTCTCAGGGATAAGGCCTAGCTAGATCGATTTTTCTCCCCCAAAACTCCCTGCATACTAAATTTCATGGCAATACTTGCAGCCGTTTTCGAGAAACCGATAATACTCGTATATAATATACAAGATTGTCTCGTTTAGGATAGAGTTTAACTATCCTAAGCAATCTTAATAATTCTTACTATACTCGTATCTTACTATAATATTATAAATGTGAAAGTTTGTGAGGATGGATGAATGTTTGTTACTCTTTCACGCAAAAACTACTGAACAGATTTTGAGGAAATTTGGTATGGTAGTAGTTTAGGCTCTGGTAATTAAAACGGGCTACTTTTTATAGCGGAAAAGTATAGTAATCCCGCGGGATCTCGATAGTATTTTTACGTGGGCGGAGCAGCGGGAAACAGCTAGTAATATTATAAATGTGAAAGTGTGTGAGGATGGATGTATGGATGGATGTTTGTTACTCTTTCACGCAAAAACTACTGAACAGATTTTGAGGAAATTTGGAATGGTAGTAGTTTGAGCTCTGGAATAGCAAGCACATGGGCTACTTTTTATGTCGAAAAAGTACAGTGTTCCCCTTTGATATTGTATTCGTGAGGGTGGAGCCGCGGGCAATAGCTAGTTTTATTTCTATAAGTACTATGTCCGCGACTTCAAAAGGAAATTCCGCGGAATATCGTACACTGTTCAATAGGTTTTGCGTGAAAGAGTAACAGACATCCATCAATCCATCTATACATCCATACATCCTCACAAACTTCCACATTTATAATTGTAGTAGGATTGGATGGGTACATCTATAATAATATAATAAAGAGGAAAAGTTTGTTTGTTTGCATCGAATAGGCTCCGAAAGTACTGGACCGATTTTGATGAAATTTGGCGCAGATATAGAATAGACCACGGGGAAGGACATAGCCTATTTTTATCGCGGCAATGTGTACGGTTACCGCAGGATTTCCTATTGCTGCGCATGAAGTCGTGCGCAACATCTAGTAATATAATATTACATTTATAGTGAAATGTTTACTTTGTGAATATAATATTACCTATTAATTAAAACATCGTTTTCGGGAGACGATAGACAACTGGAGCTTGTACATGTGGAAAACTTGGTAATTTGGTACACTGGTATTGTATTTGAAAAAAAAAGCATTTCTGCTGACTATACAAAGAATTCTGAATAAAACTATATTTTTTTTTTTCAAAATATTTTAATACAATCAGCATTGAGCACATTCGAATAATTATTGTCCATGGTTATATATTTTATCTTGTCATAAATGGTTATCTTTTTGTTTTAGATGATTTGTTGCTTGTTTGCTTTTTGTTTTTGTTGTTAACTATGACTTTTAATGGTGTTACGGTTTTTGATTTGCTGGCTGTTGTTGACGGTTTCCTTTTTGTTGTCGACGGTTTCCTTGTGGTTGTCGACGGTTTGCTTGTTGTTGTCGACGGTTTGCTTGTTGATGTTGTTGACGTTTTGCTCGTTGTTTTCGACGGTTTTCTTGTTGTTGTCGTCGCTTTTCTGGTGGTTGTTGACGGTTTGGTTGTAGTTGTCGACAGTTTGCTGGTTGTTGTCGTCGGTTTGCGTGTTGTTGTCGACGGTTTGCGTGTTGTGGTCGACGGTTTGCTTGTTGTTGTCGACGGTTTGGTTGTTGTTGTCGTCGGTTTGCTTGTTGTTGTAGATGGTTTTATTGTTGTTGTTGGCGGTAAATTTGCAGCTGTTGATGTTTTAGGTGCGTTTCCATACAGTTTCCACTTCAATTTGAATAGTTTCTTCAGCTTGTTCACCGCGTGTCTGTGATCGAAGGGCTGTGCATCCTTCTTGGCAAAACCTGGGCCGTACTCCACAAGCGGACGCATCACTCTCCTAGCTAATTCATCATTTGATGGTAACTTAAAAAAATAAGAGTTAAATAATTATAATATTATTAACATCTTCATGAATTTTAAATATTTCTTGTCAGGGCAACTGAAAGTTTTATCACGACAACATTTAATATATTTTTTACATTTTATTTTGAAAAGCAATTAACATGAGTTCAAATGTAATAATGTCTCTTAAAGTATTTTTTATAACATAAGTAGGTATATGACGTGTTCATAGCACGAAATGGATGGAAATGTCAAAGTGTGCCTCTCACTCATTTACATGAATAAGAAGCGCCGTACCTGCAATTTATCGTCCATTCCTAAATTTCCCTGCGGACTCCCCTCGAGGGAGCCATCAGGTTCAGGATCGCACCCGCTTATTATGAACAACAGAGGTATGATTGACACAATTCGGGCTAAAATGCAAAATACACTGCCACATTTTATTGTTATTAAACATAAAGCCGTACACGTAAGGGTTTGCCTGCACAGCTAGCTAGACCTGTCAGGTAAGCGTCAGCTTATACTGTGAGGAAACCTGCACACTTGAGCAACATACCTGTTTACCTGTACAAGGGATGCCCTGTCAGATACTTATACCTACCGACCGTTATTGGTATGACAAGCATAATGTCATTTTAACAAGTGTGAATTTAACAAGAGGGCATATTATCGTGACTCGACAAAATATTATCGGCAGAAATCTCACCGAATATAACATCAATTCTGCAACACATTATACCTCGTCGTTCGTCTACATTTTACTTCTAAATAATACCCATATTGTACGTCTTAATATGTTTTTATGACGCTTTGTAAGTTAACAGTTTAATTTCATGCAAAATTAAAAAATGTTGCATTTTGTACCTAGTACTTACATATTTGATACCTACTTAATTAAAATTGCATTTAGAACTTTGATTACCTATAGGGGAGACTCGGGACACTTGATACCCCGTTTTGTTTTAACCCTTATCTGCTTACATAAAGGTCATATGTGAAAAAAAAACATATGGCTTTACAAAGTTTAAAAAAAACGTGGATTTTACTATGATTCTTGGTTTCTAATGAGTTAAAAATATTTTAATAGTACTTGATGTTTTCAGGTGGGATTAAGTCTCCCCGAATAATTTATATAGCACTAGCTTTTGCCCGCGACTTCGTCCGCGTGAAACAGTTACTTTGCGATATCGCTAAAATTTACCGGCGACTTCATTTACGTAGAAGGAGAAGCGCTCACGAGTCACGACTGCCCGCCGCGCGCCCCATTATTTTATTACTGCGATATCTTCTAAAATGCTCATTGAAATCAAATGATGTAAATGACAAATTTTTTCAATATCAACTGTAGCTTGCAACTGTAGCTGGCAACCATCGGGAGGACTACCCCTACAACCTATCCCTAATAGGTTGTAGGGGTAGTCCTCCCGATGGTTGCCCGCCTTGTCGTGGCGGTGGGGCTTAGTAACCGTGGACTGGACACCCACAGTGGAGCGAAGAGGCAACCAGGGCCGGCTTGTTTGCCACCGGCTGGCTCGAGGAGGGCGCTCCCAGAGGGCTGGAGGAGTCCGCTGCGGACGCGCTTCGAGGTGGGACCGCAGAAGAAGAGGAGTGCCGGTATTAGGTACGGTGCGCCGTACTCCCTATCTTCTGCGGCCGTGGAGGGATCGCAGCGGGAGAGGCATTGTGGTGTTGTGCCACTCTCCCTACCCCCCTGCGAGCTGGCGGGGCCGTTCCGTCGGTTAACGGCATTGGTGGGGCCGCAGAGGAAGAGGCAAGTTGGTATTACGGTGCGCCGCTAACCCTATCCTCTGCGGCCTAGGTGTGGTCGGTGGCAGAACCATAGCCCAGATCTGCCACTGGGTACCGGTTATGGAGGCTGGTATCCGTGGCCTCCTAGTGGCAAACTCGGGGGGAGTCTGCTACAGTACTGGTAGAGGCCGAGGAAGAAGGTGGGGGGTGGTTTTCAGTGGGTATACCGTGGGTTTCATTAGCCTATACGGGAGTCCCACATAACCACTCGGGTGCCCCCTGCGCCTGAGTGGTATGCGTAATGCATCCCCCCCCCCTCCCCGAAAACAAAAAAATGGTCGTAGGGTAGTGGGTGTATGTATTTGTAGATGTAGGTAGTAACTAGTATTTATATATAGTTTGTAGGTATAGTTGTTGATATAGAAACTGTTGGTATACATAATCGACATAATCAGACTCTCGAAAACGGCTGCAAGTATTATTTATTATTTGTTAACTATCCATGAGTTGGTCGCATCCTCGTTAGAAAAGATGACAAATCTCCAGCTATCCACATTAATACATACGACTCTCTAAAGAAATTGTAAATCACTAGTATCTGAATGTCTAAGTCCGTAACAATTATAGTCACATTCAATATATACTATCAAAATTTTCGGGGTATGAAAACTAAACTAAATGATATACGACTTAACACTTTAGTAAACAACTATGACATAATTGTGGCCACAGTAACCTGGCTGGATGATAACATACACGATGGAGAACTTTTTACTAGTATGTATACAATATACCGTCGCGATCGCTATTCTACCAATCTATCGGGTAAATCCGGCGGGGGAACACTCATCGCGGTATCCAAAACATTATCGTCGAAGCGAATACGAGGATTCGAGAGTCATTATGAGGATCTATGGGTGGGAGTAAAGACTTCGATTAATGGTAAGCTGAAAGATATCTTACTATGTGCACTTTATATCCCACCACCGGTAACGCAAATCAACCTTGACAACATCCTGGACAACATAACATCAGCGATGAATACAACAATCGCAGAAACTATCATCCTTGGCGACTTCAATTTAGGGTTTATAAGTTGGAGCCCAAATGTTGACAACGATCATCAACTGTTACCTAATAATTATAGCTCTAGCTTGGGTTTCTCATTCATTGATTTTCTCTCGCATAACGATCTTAAACAGTTTAATCATATAACTAACTGTCATGGTAAAACTCTAGATCTAGTGCTAAGTGATTTGCCACGCATCGATGTCAGTCCAATCGATGGTGATCCATTAAGTAAAATTGATCCTTATCATCCTGCTTTAAAAATAAATGTGCCATTAGATCCTGTTGCTACGCTAAAAAAGAATATTTATGCAAATTACAATTTTCGTAAGGCTGACTTTAATCTCATAAACAATGAACTTTCTAATGTACATTGGAATGATATTTTTTCTACGTTGGGCAGTGTGGATGAAATGGTTCAGCACTTTTACGATAATATTAATACTGTAATACAAAAAAATGTACCTTTACATCGAGTCATTCGAAGAAAGCGAGAGAGGCCTTCCTGGTATTCTTCCTCGTTAATAAAATTATTGGCTGAAAAAGAAAAACTTAGAAAACGTGTCAAATTGTACAACAATCCTAGAGATGTATTTGAGCTAAAACTTACCAAAAAACGAGTTAATTTTCTTTTAAAATCTTGTTATATGAATTATATATCATCCATTGAATCCGAGCTGTCCTATAATCCAAAAACCTTTTGGAAGTATATAAATCAACAGCGTAAAAATTCTTCAGACTTACCAAATGTAATGAATTGGCATGGAAAAACTGCTGAAAATGGTGATGAAATATGCAACTTGTTTGCTGAACATTTTTCTACGGTATACAGTGACCACTCGACTTTTGAAACAGCCTATAAAGACATTTACTCCCAACTTTCTCTAAGCTCAATCAATATCACCGAAAATACAGTATATAAAACTCTACGCTCTTTAGATGTCCACAAAGGCCCTGGACCGGATGGACTTACTCCATATTTCATTAAAATGACCAGTAAGTCTCTGTCATTACCTTTAACAATTATTTTTAACCACTCTATCGCCAGCTCAACATTTCCTAATCAATGGAAGGTAGCAAAAATAGTACCGGTATTCAAAAAAGGTGATAAGAGTAACATTCAAAACTACCGACCAATATCTATACTTAATATTTTTTCGAAAGTTTTTGAACGCATAATTTTCCCAGTTCTCAGCTCGCACTGTAAAATTTTTTTAAAAACTGAACAGCATGGTTTTTGTCACAACAAATCCACGACATCAAATCTCTTAAATTACACGACATATTTGACTAAGAATATTGATAAAGGACATCAGGTAGATGCAATTTACACCGATTTCTCAAGTGCCTTTGATAAGGTTAATCACAGCCTGCTCCTTCAAAAGCTAGAGTGTTACGGTGTGCATGGTGCATTGCTGGGATGGTTTCGCTCTTATCTTCAAAATAGACTCCAAAAGGAGTTGCTCATGGTTTTCATTCAGAACCATTTATTGCTATATCCGGTGTTCCACAGGGTTCGCATCTCGGACCAATTCTCTTTTTGGTATTCGTAAATGATCTCACGGACATACTTAAATACTCCCACTGTGATATGTTTGCTGATGATTGCAAAATTTATAGAGTTGTGAAGAATCTTGATGACGTCAAATTAATTCAGAAAGACTTAGATTCTGTTTACCATTGGTGCCAAATAAATGGAATGGAAGTTAACGTTACTAAATGTAGTCACATAAAATTCACTAAAAAGATACATAAGATTGAATCTAGGTATTCTATCAATGGTGTTCAACTTTCTGAAGTTGACACAGTTCGTGATTTAGGAGTCTTGTTTGACAAAAAATTAACATTCGCTCCTCATATCGATACACTCGCCAAAAAAGCAAGTAAATTATCGGGCTTCGTTAAAAGAAATTGCAGGGACTTTAAAAATATTAGGACCGTTACCTGTTTATATAAAACTTTAGTTCGTAGTATTCTGGAATATGCTACCCCGATCTGGAATCCTACTTATCGCAAACACGTATCTAGGTTAGAGCGCATTCAACGTAGTTTTACTAGGTACTTATGTCACAGGGATAGACAATGTCCTTCCACGCTGAATTACGAATCGAGGCTAAATCACTTTAAACTTCAAACCTTAGAGGAGCGCCGGAAAATATCAGATGTCGTAACCCTTTTTAAAATTTCAAATGGCATTATTTCGGCCCCCGATGTTCTGAGTCAACTATCCTTGAGGATACCACGCACAATACCTAGATTTCCAATAGGGGTGTTCTGTACAGATGCTGCGCGCACAAATGTAGGTAAATTTTCTCCAATCAACCGAATGATCTTTTGCTATAACTCACTTCAGGCTGGAAATGAGTTGGACATTTTTAGTGACAAACTAATTACATTCAAAAGAAAATTAATAAAGTTATGTGAGGATGATGGCACAGATAGCTCCTAATAATTTATAACTATTTAAGAATCTATATTTTATCACACATATGAATTTGTTTTAAATACTTTTATCTTATCTTATTTTAATTACATAATTAAATTCTATTGTACCAATTATTATTGCTATGTTATTTTGTTTTTATTGTAGTAATGAACTTGTTTATTTTATTATAAAATGTTATTGTTTGACTTTAAGGCTCTAATCAATTTTAATATTGAAGTAATCTAATTATGACATGGTTATTTATATTTTTAATTATATTATTTAATTCAATTCTATTGTATCAATTGTTATGTTATTTTGTTCTTATTGTAATAATTATTTTGTTTTATTGTATTATATAAATTATGGCTTAACTTTTAGACACTAATCAATTTAATATATTTTTTTTTCAATCAATTTATTTTTCAAATCAATTTAATATATTTTATTTTTAGTTTAATTGTAAATTTAACTTTTCTATATTTTAAAATTGGCTAACATAAAATGATGTAAATACCTGTAATTGGCATGCAAATCTATACTAATATTATAAAGCTGAAGAGTTTGTTTGTTTGTTTGTTTGAACGCGCTAATCTCAGGAACTACTGGTTCGAATTGAAAAATTCTTTTTGTGTTAGATAGTCCATTTATCGAGGAAGGCTTTAGGCTATATAGCATCATGATAAGTTCAATACGAGCGGAGCACCAATCAAGAATGTTTCAAAATCGGGGTTTTTTTCCCCTTTTGAGAGCTTTCGCTGCGTACGCTGCGGAAACGGTTAAAGTTTCGCTTAAATGATGTATGACAGAATTGTTCCCCTTTAAAAGTTCTAAAAAAAAGGCCGCGACGGTATATGTCTATCTTTTAAGGTTGGCTCACAATAACCTTTTTATGCTAACCAAATTTGTTCTAAAATTAAGCATTATTTGTGAGGGTGTTTTCATAAAGATGATATTAATCCTTATCCAAGTAAATACGTTATTCATTACAAGCATTTAATCTAGAAGAAATTTGCAGTGTACATCATTTGATTTCAATGAGTAATTTAGAAGATATCGCAGTAATAAAATAGTCCAGCGCGCAATTATGTACGGCGCACGGCGCGGGCGGGCAGTCGTAAGGTGGAAGCGTTTCTCCTTCTAAGTAAATGAAGTCGCGGGTAAATTTTAGCGATATCCCAAAGTAAATGTTCCACGCGGACGAAGTCGCGGGGAAAAGCTAGTGTAAAATAAGAGTAGAGTAAGACTATAATATGTAATAGTATGTTTTTGTAGTGCTGTTGGTGTTTCTAAATAAATAAATAAATGAGTTTTATTTTATTTAAATCTTCTTAAACTCCGAGCAGCGCTAGGTATACGGGTACCTAGGTATTTATGAAACAACTGATAAAGTTATATGTTGCTTAATCAATAAGTAATAGTTTCCCTGGAAATTGTAAAAACAATAGAAATACAAATGTGACTGACTATTTATTTGTACTTTGACTAGACTATAAACTTGACGATATAGAAATACGGTGACGAAAATTTGAAGGAATATTCTATTTCCCGCTTTTTATACTTGACACTGGCAAATAGTTATAAGCCGACGCCATATTACATTTATTATAAAAAAAAATTAAATGCCAAACGAAAGTCAGCTGTGAAATGACATCTTTGTGTCAAATTATCAACAGTAATTTTTCAAAAAAGTGTTTGCCGGTGAATGCAACTCGAAATATTTATGTGATAAAGCTTTAAAATGAGTATTTTTAATAACTTTCCAGCTTTACCGCCACCAAATGAAACCGCATTTTGTAAAATAAATGAAGTATATTGTTGTGGTAATTCCCGATATGGAGATATTGGAACGTTTACTAACTCGGTAAGGTTATACTAAATATAAAATGTAATTTACATATTCTTTAGAAAATACAATCATTTATTCTTTCAGATTAAGAATCATCCTAAAATTAACGTGACGAAAGACACACATCATCATCACAGATTGTCAGACGAAAACATATCTATGTATGTCGACGTTCAAGACAATTTGCTGAAGAAAATCACAAGTGTTTGGTACAAACAAGGATTTATAGAAGCTCTGAACGTAGCCGCAGATCCCACAGTGAATAAAGAAAGCAAATTTTTATCAGTGTCTGCCTCGTATGCTCTGAAAATAGCAAATATATTCACAACTCTACGCTACTTCATGCAACCACATTTGAAGGATATCGGACCTAAAATTGTGTCAAATTACTCAAATACAAGAAACTGGAGTGCATCTGCTGTGAAATGTCTGGCTTGGCATCCACACACAACTAAAATAGCTGTAGCAATATCGGACGATAGTGTAAGAGTGTACTGTTCCGAAGTTGCCTTCGTATCAACATTGAAGTGCAAATCCCAAGCGCATGTGTCGTCGCTCAGTTGGCGGCCGTACTCAGCTTCGGAGTTGGCGGTGGGGTGTGAGCTGGGTGTTATTTTGTGGACAGTTGACCCCAATTCCATGTTCACAAAGCCGTCTTCCAGTAATGCTGTGTTATTGACAAGGTAAGCTTATGTATAATATGCCTACTACTACTGACTGGCACTAAGTTACCTCCTTTATCTCTTCTGTGGGCTTCCCTATGAAGGAGAACCAGCCTTCACTGACAGCCATAAATTTAAACATCTGTACTAATATGTTAAAGAGGAAAGGATTTTAATGTTTTTCATATTTGATATTATAATAATTCAGCAACATTATTAGTAGCGCTGTTAATGGCAAAAAACGATAATATAAATAAAAAATATGACTGTAAAACTGCTGAATATGGGAATCACTCTGGCCTAATTTTTCAGGTCAGGACATAGTCCAGTAACAGATGTGAGCTGGTCACCAAATGGTGACTTGCTTGTCAGTTGCTCTGGTGCCGACACCTCCATGCTGGTGTGGGATGTTTCCATGGAAACCGCCATCCCTCTCCGCAGAGTGGCAGGTGGAGGTGTAGTATTCTCCAGATGGTCACCAGACGCTAGCAAAATATTTGCAGCCTCATCATCAATTATTTTCAGGTACTTATTTACTTTGTATTGTAAAAAAACCTCGCGAAAGCTACGTGGAATATAATAAAAAATTGCAAAGGCAACTCAGACAGTTATACTCACAATATTATATCTAAAATAATCAAAGATGATAAAATGATTACCAGTCCTATTGATATTGCTAAGACCTTTAATTCATTTTTTATCGATATGACAAATAATAATTATAATATAGATTCTACTGACATTAATTTAAATAACAAAAATAATAATACCAAAAATCATATTAAGTTATATAATAACGTTAATAATAATATTAAAACAATTTACTTGACACCAATATCTGACGCGCATATATGCAAGATTATAGATGGACTAAAAAACTCAAATTCAACAGGATACGATGAAATTAAAACTAACCTAATAAAACTTTGTAAAAATTTCATTGCTAAACCACTTACTCACGTAATCAACCTATCAATGTCCCAAGGTATATTCCCAACGGCTCTGAAATACTCAATAATAAAACCAGTCTTCAAAAAGGGCGACCGCACGAATTTAAACAACTACAGACCAATAACACTTATACCAATATTCTCAAAAATTTTTGAAAAGTGTATGTTTGAAAAATTGTACAGTTTTTTCTCAGAATGTAATATACTAAAGCCAGAACAATTTGGATTTAGGAAAAAGACTTCAACCATACATGCTTGTTTCTCACTTATGAAAAAAGTTACAGAATGTTATAATTCTAAATCAATACTAGTTGCATTATTCTTAGACATGACAAAAGCATTTGATTTCGTATCACATAATATTCTACTTAATAAATTACATCGCCAAGGTATTAGAGGAGTAGCTTATAAATGGATCGAAAGTTATCTATCAAATCGCCAACAATGTGTTGAAATAATTGATTATAGCACAATCTTCAATTCAATTTGTAGGTCTCCTTACATGACAAATGATATCGGTGTGCCACAGGGCTCTATATTAGGGCCTTTATTGTTCCTTAACTACATAAACGACCTACCAGATTCATTAGAACACCAATCCATTTTATACGCTGATGACACCACAGTCCTCGTCGAAGGAAAGAATCCACTTCATATTGAGGCAGAACTAAATAAAACAATTGTCAGTGCAATGAATTGGCTAAAAATAAATAACCTTAAAGCTAATATATCTAAAACAAAAATCATAAACTTTAAAAGTCGAAAACAATCACATAACAAATTTAAAATATGTTTTGAAAATTCTGATATAGAGGTAGTAGAATCTTTTGTATTTCTTGGTATCACTGTCGACAATTTATGTAACTGGAAAGAACATATAAACAAAATTTGTATAAAACTTGATAGATATGTGTATGTACTTAAAAATATAAAGAATACTGTGAGTACGGCGGCAGCACTCTTCTCATATCATGGTTATGTCGCCTCCGTACTACGATACGGTTTGATTATATGGGGAAATTCGGTAGACCTAATAAGAGTATTTAGACTACAAAAGAAGTGCATTAGATGTATTTCCAATGCCAGTTATATCGAACCCTGTAAACCCTTATTCAAACTGTATAACATACTACCTCTACCCTGTCTGTACATCTATGAAATGTGTTTATTTGTGAACAAAAATTTAGATCGTTATTTTATAAAGAAGACAGAAGTAGCCACCAAGAGCTCTAGACATCAATATAAATTAGTTGTGCCCAATCAAAGACTAGGCATTTGTAGTAGAAATGCTTACTGTATGGCAGTGTCGATATACAATAAACTGCCTGATTACTTTAAAAACCTTTCTGAGAGAAAACTTAAAAGAGAGTTACATGGATGGCTACTTAAGAAAATGTATTATACAATCAATGAATATTTTAATGATCGAATAGATATCAAGTAACATTCAAACTTTAAAAAATGACATTACAATAAATTTTATTTAGAATATTTATCACAAATTTGACATGCATTTTAATTTAATTTGTATCTTATTGTTAAATCTGACCTTTTTAACCGACTTCCCAAAAAAGGAGGCGGTTATACGTTCGGCTGTATATATTTTTATTTTTTTTATTTTTTTTGTATGTTCAACGATTACTCCGCCGCCTGTGGACCGATTTTCTAAATTTTTTCTGTGATGTATAGGGTGTAATCCCAAATTGGTCCTTTTGATATCAAAGTGGTGACCTGATGATGGGATCCATGAGGAATCGAGGGAACTCCTCGAAATTTATATGGACACATATGGTGATTTTGACTTTTTCTGAAGTAGTTCAAGCATATGCTACCAAAAAGTAAGATTTTGCTCCAAGGTATACCCTGTATCCAAAAGTACAGAATAGAACTCCTGACTCCTTATAGATACATGTTTGAGAATTTCGGCGTTGTTTAAAGAACTGCAAGCATATGCCACCTTGTCAGTTAGAGTAATCATCATCATCATCACCACTATCACACCATACGTCATCAGATTATGATGATATAAAAGGTATTTCTCATAGTATTTTACACTAACACGGAGATCATTGAACATCTGCCGTTTATGGACCTATTTGCAAAATTATTTTGTTGTTGTAAAGGGTTTAATTCGAAATTAGTCCTTTAGTCACAAACCTGATGATGCGAGCCATGAGGAATCGAGGGAACTCCTCAAAATTTATATCCACACATATAGTGATTTTGACTTTTACTGAAGTAACACAAGCATATACTACCAAAAAAATAAGATATTGTACCAAGGTATACCCTGGTTCTAAAAGCACTGTACAGAACTCCTCAGTCTTTATAGATATGCGTTTGGAAATTTCGGCATTGTTTAAAGAACTGCAAGCATATGCCACTTTATAACTTACAGTAATCATCATCATCATCTTAATAGCAATACCTAATGGAAGCTTGGCGAGTATATACATTCGATCGTTTAGTTTAGACCTTCTTAAGACGTATTAATAATAACTTAACAAAATATATCACTAAAAAGGGTGAAATTATTATTTTTAAACAAAAAATTAAACCGACTTCCAAAGTAAAAATACACAAAAAAGTATGAAATAAAACTTAATCTCTAAATAATTCCCCTTTCAAATTCGGCTAAAATTTTTACTATTTCTCTACTCAATCTTATTAATTTTGAAGTCGGTACCAGCAAATATGAACGTAAGTTGTATAAAATATTGTAGAATATTGTTTGGGCTGGTGCCGATTTCAAAATTAAGAAGATTGAGTAGAGAAATAGTAAAAATTTTAGCCGAATTTGAAAGGGGAATTATTTAGAGATTAAGTTTTATTTCATACTTTTTTGTGTATTTTTACTTTGGAAGTCGGTTTAATTTTTTGTTTAAAAATAATATTGTGACGTTTTTATAATTTTGACTATATTATTCATTAATGTAATTATTATAACAACAAATTCTAATTAATTGAAAATTAAAAATCTAAAATAAATTTTAAATAACTATGGAAAACTGAAAATATTTGCACACTATTTATGTAGTAGAATATGTTGAACACTATAAAATATGTAAACACCTACTGTACCATATTCTTTGCAAATAAATGAATTTGAATTTGAATTTTGAATTTGAATTGAGTCCATTAGTTCATTTGAAATATTCTGTTTTAATGTTCAACAATGGGCTATTATGTTAATTGTAACATTTTGTTAATTAAATAATGAAGTAATCAAACTATTGTGAATTAAGTTTCTGTCTTCTGTAACTGAGCAATTGTTAGTAGTAGTAGTAATAAATTTAAAATGAATTAAAAATAAAAACTATGTTGATAAGCTGCATGTGTTTTAAAAAACAAAAAAAAAACTGTTGGTTCAATAATCTATTCTTAATATTATAATGCTGAAGAGTTTCTTTGTTTGTTTGAACGCGCTAATATCAGCAACTACTGGTTTGAATTTAAAAATAATTTAAATAAAATAATATTTATCGAGGAAGGCTTTAGGTATATAATGTCACACTGCAACCTATAGGGGCGAAGTATCAGGGGAAAATGTGGAAAAAACGGGGAAAATGATTCATCTTTGATGGCTTCCGTTGTTTGTTTGAACGCGTTGATCTCTGGAACTGCTGAATCGAATTGAATAATTATTTTTGTGTTGGATAGTCCATTTATCGAGGAAGGCTTTTAGCTATATAACATTACGCTGCGACCAATAGGAATGTGAAAAATGTTGCAAAAACGGGAAAAATCTATACTAATATTATAAAGCTGAAGAGTGTGTTTGTTTGTTTGAACGCGCTAATCTCAGGAACTACTGGTACGAATTGAAAAATTCTTTTTGTGTTGGATAGTCCACTTATCGAGGAAGGCTTTAGTCTATATAGCATCATGCTAAACTCAATACGAGCGGAGCACCAATCAATAATGTTACAAAATCGGGGGTCTTTTTTTCCTTTTGAGAGCTTTTGCTACGTACGCTGCGGAAACGGTTAAAGTTTCGCTAAAATGATGTATGGCAGAATTGTTCCCCTTTAAAAGTTGTAAAAAAAAGTCCTCGACAGTATATGTCTATCTTTTAAGGTTGGCTCACTATAACCTTTTTATATTAACCAAATTTGTTCTAAAAGTAAGCATTATTTGTGAAGGTGTTTTCATAAAGATTATATTAATCCTTATCCAAGTAAATACGTTATTCATTACAAGCATTTAATTTAGAAGAAATTTGCCGTTAACATCATTTGATTTCAATGAGTATTTTAGAAGATATCGCAGTAATAAAATAATCATGCGCGCTATAGTACGGCGCGCGGCGCGGGCGGGCAGTCGTGAGGTGGAAGCGCTTCTCCTTCTACGTAAATGAAGTCGCGGGTAAATTTTAGCGATATCCCAAAGTAACTATTCCACGCGGACGAAGTCGCGGGGAAAAGCTAGTTATTCATATTTGAGGGCTTACTTTGCGTGCGCTGCGTAAACGGTTCAAGTTACTTTAAATGATCTTAAAAAATGTCCGCGACAGTATATGACTATCTTTTAAGATTGACTCACTAAACTTTTTTATGGTAATCATATTTGGTCGAAATTAATGCATTATTGCGCCATCAGTTGACGCGGACGAAGTCGCGGGCAACGGCTAGTGACATTATAAAATAATGGCTGTGTTCCATAGAAAATAGCTCTTACAAAAAACGTAAGCAAAATGGTGACAGCTGGCGTTAAATAAGCAAAATGGCGAATTATAGCAGTATTGAAGTTAGCAAACGTGTCCTTGCCGATAATCTGTTTGTTTTCTTTAGCGCTAACAAGCGCTTTTTTCCACGAAACACAGCCATTGTAACAATACACACTATGCTGCTTGTTAAATACACACAAACAGTGTATGTTTTGAGTTGTAATAGAATTTTAATTTACTAACCACATTTCATCAGTAGGTACTTAACGTCTTTACATAAGCAATCATGTCACATGATTACTCATGTAAAGACGTTGATCATGATTCATGTGTTAAAGGCTCCTTAATTAGTTTATTCGAAACATTTTTTTATATTCCAGGGTATGGGAGACGCAGAGCTGGACGGCGGAGCGGTGGTGCGCCCGCGGCTGCCGCGTGGTGGCCGCGTGCTGGGGACCGGGGAACATTGTATTGTTCGCAGCACAAGGAGAGCCCATTGTGTTTGCTCTGTGCAACTCGGGTTTGTTGAATGGTCAGTGTTGACAATTTAAATATTATTCATCTAATGCCAAATCAAAAAATGTTACATATTTTTTACTAGCTGTGGCCCGCGACTTTACACGCGTAAATACAGTATCACTCGGGACACTTTACTTTTTCGTGATAAAAAGTATCCTATGTCCTTACCCAGGACTCCAAGTATGTCTGTACCAAATTTCATCAAAATTGGTTCAGCGGTTAAAGCGTGAAGAGGTAACAGACAGACAGACAGACACTCGCATTTATAATATTAGTATAGATGTTAAAAATATCATTTCCCTTTTTGATAGGCGTTTTTTAATTGATCAGTTTAGAAACATAATTCATTTTTTGAACTTTATGTATCTTTTAGATGTAATTTTAGTTCAAGATTCCAACATTAACAAAACCCAATAACAAATAATTTCAGGCACAAAAACAACAACAGCACAGCCCGTACTTGACGTGAGTAAGGTCCAGCTGCCCTCCGGAGACTGCGTGGGTGGGCCCATACTGGACATGTGTTGGGACCCCACCGGCCGCTACCTGGCAGTATTGTTTGAGGAGTCCGCGGTGGTGGCCGTCTTCTGCACCACGCTCATGATGATGCAGCTGAGTGTAACGGCTTGGTGAGTTATTGATTATTCCTCTTATTCCAGCATATGGCCCATATGTTTTTGTACAATTTATAATACAAATGGGTCCCGCCTGCTACCAAACATAACATCAATTATTTAACTTAGGTTTTCAGCTCATAGTGTAGCCTGTTTTTTCAATCTTGTTTCGGTCTTTTTATTGCGTTCCTTTTAACCAACACACACTTGGTCGATTTAAATCAAATAGACGACTATTTGAATGCATTGATTACAATACGAATTACGATTACAATACGATTGATACAAATAATTTAGTTAAAATGTTTGTAATTTTTCCTGATTAAATTTAAATACATGACATATGTATATTTTTGAAATCTCCTTTTACTTTCCTTTATTTTGATACCTTACTCGATACCTTTTGTTAAAAAAATATTTAAACTACTTACTTTTTGGCGCGAAAATCCGCCATTTTGTATTTTTTCTTTGAACTAGATATCTAATTTGGGTTATTTAGACAAATCAAACGATACCTTAATTGTCGAAATCCATCCAGCCGTTTGATATATACGTGGGAATAAAGGAATTTACATACATACGTACGAGATACGCGCGAAAAACATAACCCTTCTTGACAGTCAGGTAAAAACCGAAATAACACAAATTTACCAAAAAAACATGAACCACAACATTGCTGATTGACATTCCCGGCAAAATTCCCTAATTTTAATTTAAAAAAAAAACTGTTCCTATTCCAGCTGCTTCGTCAACGGCGCGGCCGACGAGCTGCCCACGACCATGGCGTTCCAGCAGAACTTCACAGATGGCGCCTGTCTCACCGTAGCGTGGTCCAGTGGTAGAATACAACATTTCCCTATTATTTATACCGATGGATACTGATTACTGTGGGGGAGGGGGAGGAAGTACTTATAAAATTAGTAAGAGTAATTAATAGAGCATAATTAGACTAGCTAGGCTGGGTCCTGGCTTGTAATTCAATATAAGAAAGTCCAATACTTTCGTTGATTGTAAAAACTATGCACAAAGGAATATTGAAATATTTGTTACACCAGTGGGATGGTAAAGATAAAAACGGAAATCGAAGTAATTTAATATCTTTAATGGCATGCGCCTGTAAAAAATGACTGTTTTAATTTTGATACCAGAATAAAAATATTTTTCCATATAAAATCAAACTAATTTTTTCTTTCTTATTTTACTTTAAATGCCAAGTGTCATGTTCTTCTAGTACTTGTAGGCATCGATACCCAATGGAGAAAATTAAATTAATTTTGTATTTTAATCACCACAATATTTTATAATGACGTGCCTGTCTGTGTATCCGACCTTAGCAACGTACCTCCCAAACATATGAGCTGATTTTGATGTTCTATGTTAGCTTTCATCATCATCAGCTCACTGCTTGGCAATTCGCGGTTTATTTAATTTTCTTTTAAATGAAATATTCGATATCGCAAGGCAGCTTAAATATAACGATTTAAAAGTAATAAAAAAGTCAAACTAAGCAACATATTTTTATTAACAAATGTATAAACTTGCACAAAGACATCTAAACAAGCAGTTAGTCATTAATACTAATATTGCAACTATTATCACTAGCATAATAGTCAGGGTCTGGTTACAATGTAGTACTAGAAAAATATTATTACTAATTATAGTAAAATATATCAAATTCTCAGTAAATATCTAATCTATTACTTATGCCTCTGTGGCTTTTAAAACATACACAAATTAAAAATAAACCACAAAGCTAGTGACGCCATCTTATTTTCAAATTCCTAATTTAAAATAAATGTTTTAATAAAATATCGTAAAACCGACCCTGGGTTATAATATAATGTTAGTGTAAAAGTACATTTTTAAAAATAAATACTCGAATTTACTAAATATCAATACAAAGATTTACATTTTTACATGTATGTAGGTGTAACGCGTTCACATATAGTAAGGGACTAATGTAGTATTACATACCAAAGATTTCAAGACATTATATAAAAAGTTACGCCATCTTGGTTTTCATCATAAACTTCAAATGTCAGCCATCTTGTTTTCACCATGCTTCTAATGTCAAAATGGCCCCAAAAATAAAAAAAATTGGGACAATTTAACTGGAGACACATTTTGGTTCAACATGCCTCGTCTCTAATATATACGTATAATATAATATGATTACATACATTCAGTTAAGTTGTCATAGTAGGTACACTTCATTCTTCTCCAACCCTTTCTTTATGTGACTGTGTTATACATCAAATTAAAATTATACTTTTACCTGTTTTAAGTGAGCATTTCATACGTTTTGACTTAAGTCTACAAATAATTATGTACCTAATAATAATAATTATTGTTTACTAATTTCATTGAGATTTAACATTGGCAGTTTGGCAAGTTCTATGAAAAAATAATTTCAAATGTGTTCTATATGTAAATAAAAATAAATTTAGAACATAATTTTTACACTTTAGCTCGTCTAAGGTATAAAAATTAATAACCTATGTATAATATAAAATAATCGTAGCCTATTCGAACGTGAGTTATTGTAATAATCTTACAATCTATTTTTACACTAGCAATACTACTCGAGTAGATTTAGTTTGCTGTTGGTCTTGCGGAGCTGCGCCCGCCACGGGATTATTTTGGCGGTTTCTTCTACTTCCTCGTGTTTACCGTTCGTTGTGGCATGCCCTGAAAATGTAAAGGTGTAATGAGAACATGTACCAGACTAACGACCGGTTTCAATACCTATCTACCAATAACTATTTGTTAAAAACGTCACCTATGGTATCATTTGCCGATTTTTTGCGTTTCAATAAACTAACTAAGATACAGGAATGTTTGTCTGTGGCAACGAGATCGCTAACAGCTATACCAAATGTGACGTTTGTAAGAAATAGAACTTGTTCCGCGGAAAATAGCTCTAACAAAAAAAACGTAAGGAAAATGGCGACCGCTGGCGTTAAATAAGCAAAATAGCGGATTATGTTAGCAGTATTGAAGTTAGCAAATGTGTCCTGGCCGGTATTTTTTTCAGTTTTTTTTTCTTTAGCGCTAGCAAGCGCTAACGAGCGCTTTTTTCCGCGTAACACACCCAATGAAACGGACCGATAAAGTTAATAGTTTTACTTTTTTATGTGTAACAGACAACGATAAGTGACAGATTTGTTTCAACTTAATGACGATGTGACGAAACTGTCGATCTGACTGATCGATTTGATGCATGTTAAACTTTTGTTCTGTATCTGAACTCGACTACATAGTATAAAATATAAAAGACCCTTAGCGTCTTTACACATTCCGCAGCGTTTCACCGTGAGCGCTGCGGCACAAAACCCATACAAATTCTACTGCAGCGGCGACGCTGAATGCATTACACACAATTACTGGCCGCCAGTCCGTCACTCGCCGCCCCCCTCCACTGGGGCGGGGGGCTTGCACGGGACTCGGCATGTTACTCACCGTTGCACGTGTCGGTGTTCAGCTTGAGCTCGGAGGGCGCGCGCTGCGCGGGGGGCGCGGGCGGCGCGGGGGGCGCGTGCGGCGCGGCGTCGTAGCAGGACGTGATGTTGTCGATGGACACGGCGCGCCCGAACGACCGCCACTCGCCGCCCTCCTCCACTTTGGGCGTGTAGAGCGAGTGCCTGCAATTTAATCATCATTATCATTGAGTATTGATCATACCCAATGTAGGTACAGATCGCGGTCCGTAAGTTGTACCAAAATGGCGGTCGTCCGCGCAGGTACAACTCATACTGCACTTGATTGAGACCCGATAATGTCACTACGCATTCAAGGACATAGTTCAACTTACGCGCCGCGATCTGTAATACGTTTATCGCCGAGTTTTATTCGTCTAACACTTATCCATAATAGGCATGTTGCCGAAAAAATTTTTTTTCGTCTATTCGATGTTAGTCAACATGGTAATAAACAATCCAGAACCCATTTTTGTATATCTGAAAAAATAACGAAGATACAAACCATTGAAATTTACAATATGAAAGAGAGCGATATATCGGCCTGTGACGTCACAACCTGCTACCGCCATACATTTGTCATCGCAAAATGTATGGCGGTAGCAGGCTGTGACGTCACGAATCGTTTTGCGAGAAAGGGATGGAAAATATTTTTTATTTGCTTATATTTTTTAATCGCGTCACTCTAAATACCTATTTCTTTCAAATTTATGTATCTTTAATCAACAATTATAAAATTTAATTTGTAAAACTATGATATTCCACAGAAGGCAACATCCCTATTGTACCTGCGCGGACAACCGCCATTTTGGTTCAACTTAGATATGCGCCGCGATCTGTACCGAACTGTAAATAAACGGTTGGCAACTGATCAATTTTTTCCTGATAATCTGTTGGTTGTGACCGTCGCAGATGTAGCCAGATCGATTTTATGTATCCCAGTGCCAACATTTTTCATATGGACCTATATTTATGTGGGAAATTAGGGTTAAAAAAGGGGGGGATTAAATGCCCCAATTTCCTCTTGTGTTAGTAAAAATTCAAATATAAACTCAAAGTAAGTGTAGGTTAAATAAACCAAAACAAAGGCTTTCTCTTTCTCGGTAAACTAGATTAAAATTCAAGATTCGGTTGTTTCCAAGACGCCTAGAAACGGATATAAAATGAAATTATTTTATTCCGATTATAATTTTCCACTAAGTCCTTTGCAGTTACATAATTAAAATTTAATATTATGATAGGTATCTAGCTTTATTTTGTTATATGTCGTTATTCTAAATTTTTATAACTGAGGTCACAACTCACAAGAGGTTCACATGGGACCAATGGCCGCATTCAGAGACATTTAATGCTTACTACAGAATATGGAACATCCAGAATGAGTGTTCGATCAGTACGCAGCGCACTGTAACCAATACCATGGCGAAACACCGCCCCACCCGCTCTTTACTTTACTTTACTCTTTACACTTACAAAACAATCGCGTTATTATGTTACGACAATTAGGTAGGTATTCAATAAAAATTAATTGAAAAAAAGTTGGGTAAATTATTCCGTTATTATGTGGCAACATATTATGTGTGGATAGCCACACCAATTTGGAGTAGTCGTGAGTCGTGACGGCTTCACTTTCAAGCGCGTTGACTGTTTCTGGATGTTCTGTATTATGTGATGCTTATATAAGTAGTCACTTAGTCAAAATCTGTACTAAGTGGCTCCTTAAGCATTAAAGACCGAGTACCTAACCACTACTACACTTATAATAGAGTAGGTATTCACTAGTGTTCAGTGTGTTCAGATTATAAAACAATAGGCTAGTGTCTAATATAAATTTGTAATAAATTAAATCTCATCACCTCTTTTTCGCAAAACGATTCTGGCTACAAAAATGTAAGGCGGATTATGACGTCACACCGACCGTATTTCACACTCTTCGTATTTCAATTTTAAATTGTTTATATCTTCGTTATTTTTTAAGATTTAAATAAAAGTGTTTTAGATTGTTTATTACCATCATATCTAGCCTCGATATGACAAAAAATGTTAAATAGCGTAGTATCTATTGCGGCTGTTATGGGCGGCAGTAATCGCTTACTATTAGGTTGTCCACGTGTTCATTTGCCGGGGTTTTTTTTTTTTCTTCAAAACACCAAACACCTCTAATCGAATTGAAAACTAGGTCTTACCTTAACCTATTCTCCGCCTCTTCTCTTCTAGCCAATAACTGCCTCTTCCACGCAGGAATAGAAGCCGCTCGTCTCCTCTCAGCTTCTCCTGCTAGCTCCTTCTCCAAATCCTTCCTGGCCTTCTCAGCAGCTCTTCTCGCCAACATCTGTCTCTTCCAGGCGGGAATGACGTTCCCAGCCGCGTCTCGCTCCGGAATCTGGGCAAAACCCTTCCATCGGACCAACCGCCCCATGTATACTCGGAATATGGACAGTATTCCGAATCATAAATGTAATAGAACATATATTCATGTGCAAATATAAATTTGGAATAGTGAGTCATAGATAAATACATAGTATTATAATAGCATATAGGTAAAACCTTCAAAAATATTGATTTTAGTTCTGCAGCGGATAGATGGCGCTGTGCGCCGATTATATCGCGCTATCGTTTTTATCATTGCGATTTCAAATCACAACAATAGAATATAAGAAAACTTCACATCGATATAATTAATAGATTATTAACAAATAAATTAAAATCTTGTATACGAGTTAAATGCTTATAGCATGCAATTATTTACTACATAATATACATTAAAATGAAATAAAATAAACTATAAAAATACAGACAATTTAACAAGTAGAATAGATAATGGGCAATATAAATGTAATAAACGTGTAAGTGCAATCATAAATATAATATTTATTGCTTTACAAAATATTCATTAAGAAAGTCTTTCCACTATTACATTATAGTTAATAGGCACTAACGTAGTACGATTATTACTATGTTGAATTTATGTTGCATTTTAATACTAGAAGACTTTTTGTCATAATCATCAAGAGAACCTTATCTACCTTAAAAGCTTTGATAATGCCGATCTACTTATGTAATTTCCCACTTATTTTTACCATGTACTTAAGCGTCGGCGTCATCGATGTTTACATATAAATACAATGTCGCAATTTCTGTACAAATACCTAAATCACGTATAGGTATATCTAAAGAATACAAACAATAATGTGTATTCTTTTCTAATGTAAATGTAAAACTCTACGTTGCAATTTAAGTTAACGTAAAATTACTTATTAGTCTAGGCTCTAGGCTAGATTGTAATGTTTATGAAATACCTAAATAGGTACGTCATAAAATAAAAAAAAAATAATAAAAAAAATATATTTGAAAATACTACTATCTAGATTCTAGGTCACTGCTCGTAGGTACAATGTATCTTGTTACTATTCGTAATGTGCAATGTAACAGACAATAGGTATATGTATAATTCACTTCACCTGATTCCTTTTTTGTCAGTACGCATTAGTTGCATATTATAGTTAGAACTAAGACGACAGAGTTATGTTTTGGCTGTAACTTTCCTGACTCAGAAAATTTCATTTTAACAAAAATGCGCTAAAGTTGAATATCTTACAAACGGTACAGGTCGCGCAACGGTTTATGAGCGCTCAGTGAAAGTGGAGGGGATCGTTCGCGCATGTGACCAATAGCAAAGAATATATATTACTAACGTACCAATAGCGTGTCGGCAGCCACGTTCGGCATGCGTTCGGCGCATCCACACCTCCCCGCCCGAGCCCGCTACCGCCGAACACACCAAAAAACTGACTTCTGTGCATACCCCCTCTACTTTTGTCTAAAGATCTTAATTCGTTGCGCGACCTATAACTACTTTAAAGTTGAATAAATCAAAAAATCGTCTTAGCAACATCTCAATGTTTTAAAGACGACCTAGACGCGAGGAAAAAAAGACACTTCACGTGTAGGGGCGGTACCGCAAAAAATATATTATGTATTTTAGTGATTTTATTTTAGCACTTTATCGGCGTGGTATTATTCATGCAAAGTTTCATATTTTTAGCACTAACCGTTTGGACGGTAAGCCGAAGACGGACGGACGGACATGAGGACAGATGAAACCTTAAGGGTTCCGACTTCCGAGACGTGAACTACGAAACCGTAATTACAACTTCAAGAACGCGTGTCGCATATCCAAGGCGACTTTCGTATGGAGCGTTTTCACGACACTTGCAAAATTTTGTAAACAAATCGCTAGGTGCCTTTGAAAGTATTGATTTCTAACCGACTTCCAAAAAAGGAGGCGGTATACGTTCGGCTGTATTATATATATTTTTTTGTATGTTAGACCATAATTCCGCCGTTCTTTCTTACTTTTAAATACTTCTTTTTTTCGAAATGAAGAAGATTGAGTAGAGAAATGGTTAAAATTTTAGCCGAATTTTAAAGGGATCTTATTTAGATTATGAGTTTTATTTCATACCTTTTTGTGTATTTTTACTTTGGAAGTCGGATTAATTTTTTGCTTAAAAATAATTAGTAGGTATACTGTTACTTATGAAAATTTGCTCGTATATTTTAAGAGTACTAGGTATTCATTTATTTAGGTCTTAAAAATTCAGTCGTCTAGCGGCTAGATTCTTGCCTATTATCGCAACACATCAGCTAAGACCGGTCCCGTTAGGAGCCGCATTACATCACACGCACGACTACGGCCTTGTTGAGTTTCACGGATTATGTAAACGAAGCTTTAGATTCTGGGAAACAGCTGATAGCGCTTTTTATCGATTACAAAAAGGCATTCGACACGCTCGATCATAATATACTGCTACAGGCGATGGATGAATGTGGTATACGTGGGCCGACTAGTATGTGGTTTAGAAATTATTTAACTGATAGAAAAATACGAACGGTGATAGATGGTGTGGCTGGAGATGACGCGGATGTGAGTCTGGGTGTACCGACCGGGTCAGTTTATGGCCCGGTCGGGTACATTATGCATGTAAATGGTGTGTCAAATGTGATCAGGAAGTGTAAGGTATTTATGTATGCGGACGATATGTGTGTGGTATACGCCTCAAAAGATATATCACAGGTACGGGAATATGTGCAGGACGATTTTGAGTATATTACGAAGTGGGCACACGATAATGGAATTATTTTAAACCTTAAAAAAACGCAATGTATGCATCTGCACTCGCCACACAATCATACAGCAAAAACAGTGAATGTAAATGATATTAAAATAACCGGTCACACGTATGAATGTCTACACATGAACCAATCTAACTGTAGTTGTTCTACGCTCTGCTATGTAGATAACTTTAAATATCTTGGACTTAAAATTGACAAAAACTTTAACTGGGCTTTACATATAACAGAGCTTTGCAATAAATTGAGATCAGTTCTAGGTAAGTTTTATCAGCTAAAGAGTATACTAAATGTTGATACATTAAAAATGGTGTATTTTGCACTAGCAGACTCTCTGATAAACTATGGGCTAATTGTGTATGGGCGAACATTTATAACATATTTACATAGTGTCAAAAATCTACAAATTAGACTGTTGAAATATTTAGTTAGTAAGAAAGTTAAGTATGAATGTAATACAGAATATGAGAAATTATTTAAAGTGTGCAATATTCTGCCAATAGATAAAAAAGTGGAGTACTTAATAGGATTACAGTATTACTATAGTAACGAATATAAAGTGATAGTAGATAATAAATATAATACTAGAAGAGTAAGAGAGAAAAGACTGAGTAAACCTAAAATAAAAAACTATTACGGAGAGAGGACAAATAAATATATGGTACCTAAGATATTTAATAGATGGGATATTTTAAGATATGAAGAAAAATGTTCAATAGGATTAATAAAGAGGAGGTTAAGGGCTGAATTGTTAAATTGAATAATTAAATAGGTTATTTTGTCTTGTCTTGTAAACGTTGAACTTTGTAGCTCAAAGTTCAAAGTTTACAATTATTGGTTTGGTTTGTTTTGTAAGAGTTTAATGTTTTGTAAAGAAACTATTCATAATAATGTTAAGTTAAAATATTATAAAAGATGAGCGCATCTCGCCGTCAAACAATAGTTTGGCGAGATACAAACATGTAACTGATTTGTTTAGTATAAATAAATAATAATAATAAAAAAAAAAAAAAAACGCGATCCCACACACCGTGACACAACGGGAACTGAAGGTTACTTATTAGTTATTGCCGATGTTTTTGCCACAAAATATAGTTAGCTCTTATTTCCAAAGCATTCCGTAGTCCGTACGTCTGGAGTACCTAGCGCCATCTTGCATCCAGTAGTAAACTAGTAACCAACGACTGGAAAACATCATGTAGCTTTTACTTAATGACACTTTTATTTTATTCGCCTATGAGTAACTGTTTAGTGGCATAATATTCTGCTGATTCTACAGAAGTTTAATAAAAAATATTAGTTGAAAGTGGTTAGTAAAATGAGCTTCAATACACAAAGTATTGAAGCTCATTTTACTAACCACTCCAGTGAGCTGTTCAGATTACAAATTGTTTCCAGTCACGTAATGCTAAAACGTTTTTTATTCGCCTAATCTATACTAATATAATATAATAAAGAGGAAAGGTTTGTTTGTTTGCATTGAATAGGCTTCGAAACTACTGGACCGATTTTGATGAAATTTGGCCACACATATAGATTAGTCCATGGTGAAGGGCATAGGCTACTTTTTGTCGCGGCAAAATGTACGGTTCCCGCGAGATTTTCTTTTGTGCGAACGAAGTCGCGGGCAACATTGTAACTACAAACTACTAAAATAAACGATCCATGGACTTACTAAAGAGGAATCTAATATTTCTAGAGATTGGTGCCTATTGATCTCTCTTTGAAGTAATTGTTATCTGCTATTCTCGTATTTAACTAAGTCTTTCAATGTACTGTCAATGAATTATAAATGAATTTCATAATATCATAAGCTGTTTTTGGAGTTTGTAGTAATCAAAACGTGTTAAAACTTAATTATCGAGACTATCAAAATTGTATTATTAATTATTGAAAGATTTAATTAGCAGAATCGACCTACTGATAATAATGGGTTATTAATTTCGGGCGTAATAATTCAATAAACTTTCATAAAACTTTTATTGAAAATTAATAAAAATTTCATCAAAATACGTAATAAATTATAATATTTTATTACTGTATTGGCAGTAAAAGTTGTAGCAATAATAACTTCCTTCGTCCACTTCCTATTATTAACAAACAACTCGAGCAATAGACGTACTACCCAATTTTTAAATATACCTAATTGTTGTGCCAATTTTTTATTAATACTAGAATTTATTGCCCACGGTTTCGCCCGCTTGAAATTAGGTTATAAACTTTCATCTCTTATTGGTAAAATAGAGGGATTAAATTTTGAAAAATCCTTCCTTAGTGGACGCCTACGTCATATGAGGAAATAGGAATACGTGTGCAAAATTTCAAATTTCTAGCCTTAGGGGCCTGTGCGTTCATACATCAGTCAATTAGCTTTGCCTTTTATAATAATAGATATAAGTATAGATTTAATGTTTATATTGTGGCTTATTACACGTAAGCGTAACAAACATAACAAATCAGATCAAATTTTTTCGAATTGTAGACAAAAATATAATAGAACACTATAATGCCACCAATAGGCAATCGGACAATTTTTTTTTATTGCATAAATGAATAGTACTCTTAAATATGAGCAACTTCTCAGAAGAAACCGTATATCAAAAGTCAATATTTTCAAAGGTACAGCGATTTTTTTACAAAATTTCGCGAGCCTCCTAAAAACGCTCCATACTAAAATCGCCACACAAATGACGTCACTATTGGATTAAAGTGTATTAAGTAGGTATAAAGTATACGGCCGCAGGAATATATTTGTAAATATCTCCGATATTTGTGCGTTTAAGTTCATACTTACCATAATGAATGTTTTTGTATATGATGTGAGTAAACTAATGATGTAGGTTTTGTTTACCAATTTCGCAAAAAAAAATTTTTTTTTGGTATAAAGACTCGCGAAATTTTGTATACAAATCGCTGTACCTTTGAAAATATTGACTTTTGATATACGGTTTCTTCTGAGAAGTTATTCATATGTACTATTCATTTATGCAATAAAAAAAAATCAGTCCGCTTGCCTATTTAAATGACACTTTTTAACCGTGCCCTAAAGAAATACAATTCAATTTGGTCGAATTTGAATCCGTCTGTTTACGTTCAGATTACATCTGAACAAATGAAGTAATATTATAGAATACTTGTTTGTTTCAATCATGAAATGCATCGAAATAGGCTTTTAAATTTATATGCAAATAAAAATGTTATGAATTGGAAACTTCGCTTGAAGCCGGCGAAAGAAAGTGACTCTCACGTTAGTTTCTAAAGACGCAAATTACAACATACAAATTTCAGTTAAATATATATGTTTCTATATCGATCCGTTTGTAACTTGTATATTAATTGCGGCAGGATAATGTACCGCTTCTTAAAGGTGCTCCCTCACCTGGAGAATTCACGTGTAATGTAACATTATATAGACTTTGAGCGCCAGACGCACGGAGGATCCATTGTATCAAGATATTACACATTGTATCATTACAAGGTGCGCATTGCAATGCTCGGTTATCCTCCTACACTGAGTAATGCTCGAATATGTAATGTTACATTACACGCGAATGCTCTATGTGAGCGAGCACCTTTAAGTTAAGCACTACTTAAGTACAAACTAATGGTCTCTGCTAAAGCAGCCAAACTTTACAAAACATGAGAGCCTCTTAATTTTAAGAAACGGTTGAGTATTCAGCCGTAGTTTCTAACCTGTGCCCGCTCCTATTGCGTAGATGTTAGAACGAAGGCTTAAAGGCAAGGTATATTTGAGAATTATCAAATTTTTCACCCACAACGCATAAAGAGGGGTTTAGGCATATTAAATTAAAAAGAGGGATTAAGGTATTTGTGAGATGGTCTGTCTATTTGCACAGATTATTAAATAGGTACTATTATTTGTTCGTAGTATAATAAATCAATAGCTTCAAGCAAAAAGTTTCAAGCCCCAAAAATGCCCCGAAAAATGTTTTAAGCCCTCGTACCAGCGAGAGTTTTTTTGTGGCCGGGAGAGAAAAATAGAGCTGCTAATTGATGTGGTGTCTAGCTGATTGACGCCATTTATTAAAAAAAAAAACTGTACGTTTACGCCCCTGTCAAGTGTTCCTGTTAGGCCCTCTTGGGGTCTAAACAGGCCACATTAGATTAATCATATGCAATTCATACTATATGCGCCATTTTACGCATTTCTATAAAAAAATTTCAAAATTGATGTTTTCTTTATTACACAACAACTTTTTTATGTACCTACACTTTTCCACTTTATTTAGATTTTTTACAATAATGTATATATAAATACGACCAATTTCGATTAACTCATCATCATGTGTCTCGATGACCTATATACCTTATATAAAAAAGTTGTGTGATATTATTATGAACATGAATTTCCACCAAGAACTGTTGTACCTACTCAATCAGTTATTGATTTTTTTCTGTCAAATTATATGAAACACCTAAAGTGGCCTTTTTAGACCCCCAGATTGACCACAAAACGTTCGTGGGAACGTATCCGATGTTATGATGGCTAGTTTTTTAATTGCAAGTTGATGTCGGACAAACCATTTAACACCATACCCTACTTCTATAACCTGTTGAACTTGTCATATTATACAACTCTTACATCTGTGACATCATTATAAAACAATGGTTAATTCTAAACTATCTTTTGTTAGCGTTTCACAAACGCAATCTTGTGACCTCCTAGACGATATTTTCACTCTTCAATACAGCTAGCTTCAGTTACTTTTAAGCTGTGACTTCAAATAAATATAAATTTGTACCCCCGTTCCTCTACCAAATTTGACCAAAAGTAGTTTCGGAGCCTATTCAATGCAAACAAACAAACTTTTCCTCTTTATAATATTAGTATAGATTTAATTAGCAGATCGACATGCAGATCATTCGACGTTTTTTTAAAAAAATCTTAAACAAGAAGAATTTGTTTTGTGCTTATTCTTATTTCTATGAAAATTTGGTACTTTTTCTGCATTTGTGCTCGTGAGGACTTAATAAGCATCTTGACGAATAAACATTACGTAACAAATAGTTAAAAAATCAAGATAGGCTATGACGTACATTAAATCTTCATACAAGAAAAGTTACGCCATCATAGTTTTCACCATACTTCAAATATTAGCCATCTTGTTTTGGATATACAGTAAGTATTTTAAACGGCAAAATGGCTCCAAAATCTCAAAATTAGGTCAATTTCACTGCAGACTCTTTTTGCCGCAACATGCCTCGTCTAAAATAAATAAGTTATCCAAAACACAAAGAATCAACGAGTATTTAGGTATAACCATAGATATATAATATTAAAAAGAGGTAGATATGTTATAAACGCGTAAAAATGAAGACTCGAATTGGCCCGAGTCGGGCCAATTTTGGTTAGTGTGCTCCGCGAGTAATAGCGTGTTTTGTGTTACTATGCGACGTTGACACATTGACACGCGTCCCATGTCAATGTGTGTCGTGGCACAGAAATATTGTCAGTTTTGTAAGGATATATAACTATCTATGTAATAATTAATCAAACGGTATAACATAATTAGACAGTAGAGTCGTAAATCGTAATCAAATTCGTGCAAGTTACGAACAAGAACAGTGAAAGCGTGGAGAGGCCATCAAATAATAATTATTATCAACAGACAACAACATTGTTAGATTCATCAGTAATCACGACAAAACTACTAATAAGATTCTAAGGGTCCGTTTCGCAATCTTCTATTACGTGTCTGATAGCTTATTCTGAAGTTTTATTGAATTGCTGTTTTGTCTCGCTAAAACTCGAGAAAGGCTGGACCGATTTGGCTAATTTTTAATTAAAATAATTGTAGAAGTTCATTGAAGGTTTATGAAATATTAGAAAAATTGCGAGGAAAATCCAAAAAACGACACTTGTGTTCGTTCCGTCCGTAGCGTAAATTATTTATTTATTACAGTTCATAGTTAAGACTAGTGATGTGCCGGATCGTTAAAAATGTATATCCGCGGATACGGATCTGAATACGGATATTTGGTGTCAAGATCCGCGGATACGGATACGGATACGGATCTTAACTTTTTTACGCAGTCGGTGTCGGTGCGCGCGATCTTCACACATGTTTCGACTTGCATTGCACGGCGGTTCTTTCTTTTGTTTTGTTTATGGTTTAGTGTGACACTGGACAGCATAGATAACGTTTGTTTGGTATTGGTATGTACCATGAGTTTGAAAAAAATGTCTAATAAAATAATTATTAGTGTAATTTGGAATTATTTTGTGTTAGTAAATGATGAATGTGCAAAGTGTTAAAAGAGATGTTCAAGAAATGTATGAGGCCTGGGCCAGCCCTATGTACAGTATATGTAAATATAGCTACATAATATAGTAACCGTTTCCTATTCTTTACTTTGTTTAATTTCACTTCGTTTCCGTGTACATTTAAATTAAGTTCGTCAAGGAGAGCAACACAAAGTAAAATAAAACATGGCGGATCAGATCAGAATTAACTAAAGAATGTCATTTTGTCAATGACATGACTTTTGACAACGAAAGACGTATGACATTCAAGACGACGTCTCTTCGTTAAACTGTCGACCACGTCAAAAGTCAAGTCAAAACAACTGTCATGGCCGCCTTAAAAATAGTGTTCTCGCAATAAAAAACTCTTCAAATAATTATTTTTATACGCATGTACCCTTCTTCAAATTAACTTTTTCGTATTTTTATGATATTCCCATATTTTTTTCCTATTTACCTATGTAGTGTACATAGAACTGGCCCAAAATCAAACATCTCTTTTGTGATGGAAAGTATTCCCGTAAGGATAAAGGCACAACTTCTTAAAAAAATCATTTACAACGAAAACAACCTCAACAATATTATCTGTATTGAATTTAATAGTTTTTTATTGCTAGTTGCTACCTTAATCAGTAATCACCTATTTAAAGAATTCATCTATAATTTTAAAATTAATAAGGTAAATAGATCCGTAAAAGATCCGCCAAAAAGAAACGGATACGGACACGGATACGGACCTTTCTTCTGCCTCGGATATCCGCGGATACGGATACGGATATCCGGCACATCACTAGTTAAGACACAACAACGGAGCAGCTAATGATTATTAAAGATTGTATCTGAGGAATATCATAGCAAAAAAATATTCGTCTGTAATTAAATTAAACGGCACTGTGTCGTCATGCCAGCGGGTGGTCAAGCGTGCAAGCGTGCGAGTCGCTAATACATTACAGCACTGTCACCACCGGACTTGACAGGAGAGATCATGATGAATGTATTAGTACTAGAGGTATTCCGGTGTTACATTTATGTAGGATAAATATCTTCTCAATATATATCTTGAGAAGATATATATTGAGAAGATATTTGCTATGAAAACAACATTTCGTTGATTTTCTTATTCGTTCCGATGACTTTGAGAGGACGGTCATTGAGGCTATAGTGGTAGGTATACACTACAGTCTAGTAATTCCCACCACTTAGTAAGTGTCTAGTAAGCCACCGTTCCACGCGGTAAAACTCCTCATCACACTGATGAGTGGCAGTCCTCCATTGTGTGTTTTACCCGTACCACGCAAAATTAAAACCTTGGAATAAACTGACGCCAGTGGCATTTCCGGACCATTACAACTTTTCAAAACCTTCAAGAAGGGAGCGTATTCCCTCAATAAAGGTCGGCAACATGTTTGCTACTCTTCCGGTGTTGAAGTGAAAAGCTGTTAATTTTAAATTACAAACAGACACTTAAATTTTCTTTATTTGTATAGACTAGGATATAAATGCGTAGAAGAAATCCGCTACTTATTTAAGTCTAAAACACTAGTCACTGCTAACTCTTTAACCGTAACCGCTAGAACTAATTACAATCATACTGAAGTAGTACCCACTTTGATGGTATCATAGCGAAAACGTTTTATACGTGCAAAACTAAAGAAAGTGCAATTCGGTACCGCACTTGAACTAAAAACTTTTGATAATATCATTCTGACTTTGACATTGCATATCTTCATCTGATTTATAGCCTCTTTAATGGCACCTAGCAACTGGGTAGCCTGGTAGTTCTAATAAATTAGAAAAAATCACAAAAAAATATTTATCTGACCCGTATTCGAACCTACCATGTTCTGAATTTTCGAACAAAGCAAAAATTATACATACGCATACCAAACTCGCATACCCAACCAATCGGACTGACATAATAGATTCGAATTTATTGACATATAGTACGACGAAATAAAAACATAAAATACAGCCTAAGAATGTGGAGTTGTCAGGGATAAAACCTAGCTTGTTTCGATAAGATTGTCTCGTTTATAGTATAAGCTGATAATTGCATCAGCTTATACTATAAACGAGACATATGTAATATGACAAAATACCAGTTTAAACCATTGGGTTTAAACTGGTATTTTGTCATATTACCTTGTCTGTTAGTTATATTGCCATGCATATCAATGAGAATTTAAATTTCTTTTTCTACATTTAACATCAACGCAGTGACTACGTTCTACCATTAACATCCTATATAAGAAATACATTAAGCGAAAAAAGATAGCTGAAATAAGAGTGTTACAAATTACAATCGTCTAATACTTACATTTAGTTGCAATTATATTGCACTCTACAAAGTCGCACAAACATTGGCTAGTCAGCACCATCATTATTGAGAAGACGCCACGTTCTACATCTAAAACTAGATATTTTAACCCTCCATAACATATACTACCTACCTATATATATATTTTGTTTCTGAACCCAGCGTATTTGGGCTTCAAGTATGCCTTATCGTCAGACATATATTAGTTAATATTGCACTAGGGATCGTTAATATTTTTTGTGGAACATCTGTTATATTATGTAACGATTGTAAGATTTAGGATAACGATACAAGTGACAGTAGTATCGATACTCAAGATGATTACGATGATGTGCTGATGATGATGACGATATCCAATTAACCGATAAAAATTAATCCGCTTACATAAACAGCGATGGTATAAGCACATTCGTAATTAGTAATTAAAAAGTAACGCTTCAGAAACACCAGAGGAACATGAAAGCTGAGGCTCGCAAAAACTAATGTAAAAGTCTCGAAAAACTCATTTTGTTTCACGGCCGCTAAACGTGAGACGGACACGGTGCAAGTGGGGCAGTGGCACGATGCAGGGTAATTGCACTGCGAATAAGATGAAATGCAGTTTGGAATTGGCTAAAGCCTTTGATAATATTGATCATCGTAAACGCAAGTACCTACTACAAAATGCTCAGTTTAGTTTTTCGTTGGATTTAAGTCGCAGACTGTAAATCCAGCTGATAAATATTATTATATGTAGTTTCCAGAATAAAGATCTTGGTACATTGCTTATCTACTCGTATTTGCTTTTTCAAATTTGGAATTATCTGGACTAATTGTTTTATAAAATGTTGTATTTCAAGTTCCTACGTGAGCAAAAGGCATTGGGAGTTTTTTTACTCGCTTTTTAAAATAGTCGCTACCACAAATGTCAAATGTTATACCCATTTCATATTATCGTAAGGAGATAATAAACCATTAATCATATTTTGTGAATATTCGTTGAAATGAGTTATTATATCACAGTCTTTACTCCACCTCCACTTGCGTTCTATGCCGTTGTAATCCAAATGGAATAACGCTTATGTACATCTAACTTAATTTTAAATTCGCCTAATCGCCGCCGGTTCCATAGTAAAATTCCCAATGGGCAATGTCTTTTTTATTGTTTTTCTTGTGCCTCTCTTATATTTGCATAATTAATTGCAGTATCATTCGCAAATAGCTTATGTCGTCATGTTGCAGTTCAATGACTTTATTCGGTGATTTTGTTTTGTAAGTCGTTTAGCTAATAAGACATGTCTTTAGATAAACCGTAGTTGTTGCAATAGAAGTGTCCCATTTATAATAAGACAATTGCATCGAAGTATAGTGCAATAATAATACTAAAGTAAGAAACGTTTTTGTCACTTCATAGTGTTTAGCTGTTGCAGCATACAAAGAAACAAACTTTCGCCTCAATGCAATGAGTGTCATAAAATCTTGTCTTTGTCAGTCTTCTAAAGTTTATATAAGACTTTCTTTATAGACTGGTGTGACAAGTAGCTAATAGAGCCTCTACTTACTAGTTACTAGTAATTCAGTGGTAAACAAATCTTTCTATTTAGCTTAAAACGGATTACTCTCTTGATGACTGGTCGTTCTAAAATGTTGACTGTCGGTTAACTTTATAAACGTGTGCTTTTTTTACATGTTTCTAAGTTCTAATCCTTTTACACTTTAATTTGTTACGGCCATTTATTATGCACCGGCATAAGGTTGTACGCAGTTTTCAGATCTACTCGTATTTAAATGCAACATAATGCTAATTAAAAGATTATCTAGAAGCAACATATTTTTTAATAACATACTAATTATATTTTGCACAAAAAACCTTACGTTATGCTCGATTTGTGAAGTAAATTGTAAGAATACCGGTGATGTTTCATCGGTATTCTCGCAATTGATGTCTTAAGATTTTGCCGCAACTATGTTTTGTAATGAGACAACGGAAAGGCTTTCTCTGCACGAATGTCTTGTTTAACCACTTACCTGATCGACAAAGTTCTCGGCCGTGAAGCGTTTCGTGAACTCCGTGAACGTCTCCTTGTCCTGGAGACTCTCCCTTCTCGCTCGTTCCACTTTCAGCTTCTTAATTCCCGTTATATCCTTGGACATCTTGAGTTCCTCTATTAGGTCCGTCTTCGCGCTTTTATAGTTCTCTGCGCTAGCTAGGCACTGGAGGCTGACGGACCTCGCCGGAGCTGAGAGGGTCTTGGTGGCTGTCGTCTTGAGGCGCACGGCAGTTAGCTCGGCACTGCTGATGGCCGCCAGCGGCTGGTGCGGCTGGTGCAGCGGCGGCGGCGGTGGTGGCGCGGGCGCGGGCGGCGGCGCTGGCGGCCGCTCCGCGCCGTCGTCTCGCTTGCAGGGCGCCGTGATGGTCTTGAGGTACTCGGAGGGCTTGATGAGATGGTCGGTGGCGTGATGCTGGAAGGCCGGCGGCACGAAGGGCAGGGCCGGCTGCTTGTTGACGAGATTCGGCGCGCGCGGCCTCTCGTCGTCTGCGCTCGAGTCGCGCCGCCCCGCTGCAAGCCACAGAGCGGGGATAGAAAGTGTGCACGCGCACCAATTATGTTATATGCGTAAATGTATAACATTTTAATTGTGCCGATATCGATATGAAAAATGTTATGATACGAATTTCTTGCAGTTACCTACTAGAAGAAATGTGAAGGTTTCTAAGTATTTTATTGTAATAATAAGAAAATAGACTAAGTGGTGACTTAGGAAACTTATCAAAGGCTTAACGACCTCTGTGGCTCAGTTGGTTGAGCATGTTGGTGCTCAAGCCGGGGGTCGCGGGTTCAAATCCCGCCGAAGGAACAAAAAGTTTTTCTGTGTTCCTGGGTCATGGATGTGTATTAAATTTGTGTATAATATAATAAAAATCTTAAATATGTGTATAGTATAAAAGTATTAAATATATTTCTGTTGTCTGGTACCCGTAACACAAGTTCTTCGAGAACTTACCACGGGATCAGATTGACGTGGTGTGAAGCGTCCACAGATATTATTATTATTATAATTATTATAATTACACTACCATCAACACCTACATTAAAAAGTAAGAGAACAAAGATACAAACATAAGAATATTGCAATAAACAATTATTGCGACAATGACCCAGATATCAATTTAACACCGAAAAGAGGTACTAAAATACACAATTTTGGAAATATACCAATAGAATGGTGAAGAGAGACATACGGACAATATTTTCACTAATAAGTAATAATAATATACTTAATTAATGCCTAATTCAAAAAGACAAAAAGTTTTCTCAAAGGATTTTAATAGAAAATCTATTATTTAAAAGGAAGCCTTATTAGTATCATTTTAAAAAACAATTACCTATCGATGCTATTAATAAAGTTTTGCACTTAGTGGTAAATTCTAAAGAGTTTATTAGATAACATTGCATTTGCATGTTAACAAATTAACACAACGTCGATTACTTTACGGATATATATTTTTCCGGCACTTAAATCGTATTAAGCCGTGTTCATAAGGTTATGCCGAATAAAATATAAGAATAAACTCCATCCAGATCGCTTTATTGTTATAAAATAAGATGTCAACAGTATGAATGGAATTTTGAACAAATAATATGCTAATGCTAACAATTTACTTAAGATACCTCATGAGTTCATGACTGAATATGATCTGTAGGTAATTAAAATTATTTTTGCCCTTTTATTTGACATTTGGCAGGAAATTATTAGGTACCTATGTCTTATTTCCGTCAACATTTTAAGTATAACCTAATTATGCAATTCTACGTATCCCTTAGCTATAAACCATCTAACATTTATCCTACTTACTACTAATAAAAATGTGAAAGTTTGTGATGATGGATGGATATTTGTTTAGTCTTTCACACAAAAAGGACTGAACGGATTTCTATGAAATTTGGTATGGTTTAAGCTCTGGATTAGAACATAGGATACTTTTCATTCCGAAAACGTACAGTTTTCCCGTGGGTATTACGTAACTGTATTTACGCAGGCAACAGCTAGTATTTTCGTCGAGATAGCAATCTAAAGTCTGATGATGATGATCACAACTCACAAGTCTCGGCCATAACATCTTGTCATAACGCAGATACGCAATATGTTGCGATCCGCTCCACCGGGCCCGCTACTTACATTGTTCGCATTGCAATATCATTACCGCCTTCATCAAGTTTACCTACATTAACTATTAACTGCTTACATCTTCGATATCTGTTTCATGATCTTTTAAATATCTTTTTTTTTATTCTTTTTTATTTTGAGGACTTATATAAAACAATATGTCACCGTAAAATTTTAAAAACCGTTAGATTGTAAATTATCTAACGAGATTGTAAAAATATTTCGAAAGATTAAAAACTATATATTTATAATCTAACAAAAAATAATGTGTTAAATTATAGGCAGTATATTTGCATCGGAAGTCTATCAACATTTTACAATTTCACTAGTTTTATTACAATCTAACGGTTTTTACAATTTCACGGTGACAAATACATGTAATTCACGTTAGTTATATAATATTAGTAATTAAAATAACAAATTAAATTAATAGATAATGTCTAATGCCTAATTCTAGATCTACTTTGGGTTTATTTCTGCACTAATTTAAATGTTATTTAACGGAGGTCTGGTCAGTTTTATTTAAAAAAACCTCTTAACATTTTAATATCTAATAGGTACATCTTTAAAATAAACTTCATGAAAGTCAGTCATACATCTATTGATTAAGCAAATGATTGTGTGATTTAGTAGCACTATTCATCGTTTACTCACGATCAAATTATTTTGTGAATAGTTAGATTTATTAGATAATTTATTTATTTTATTTATTAGGGACAAACAGTGTTTACAATAAGACTTAAAAAAACTAGTGCTTACAGTTAACGTATTAGTTATAGTGACACCAATCCACAGATTGAAACCAGAATGTGACTCGAAATGTGTCTAGTGAAATGAGTGTGTACCACCAATAACTCTAATAACATCCCGTAATAGAAATATCCTATATTAATAATCGGAAGCTACCCATAGTCTAAATTTTTTCGAACACAAAAAAAAAAACGAAAGAACTCAAAAAATCAATGGAACCGTCATACAGAAATACCGCAGCTGCATTAATGCTGTATATTGATGATAAGAATAAATTAGTATTCAAATGTAAAGAAACTGCGCCAGTGACGCGGAAACGACCCGATATTTGCGTAACAGAGAAATCATTACAAGGGCAAAGTTTGTGCATTTCTGTCAAAATCTCGGCAGGTAAGTAGTAAGTAGATAATTATTTTTTAACTAAACAGATTGTAAGTATAGTGCGATTCAAATGAGAATAGGATCGAGTCGGCGCCATATTGTGACGTCATAGCTGTCAATTTTACCCAATTGGGTACCTAATTAGCTAGGGTGTGCAAAAAAAGTTTTTTCTTTTAATATAATTTATTTACAAAATTGAGTGAAAAAATGTAATCTAGCTCTTCAATTTCGCTCATCTCTGTATTACTGTCCGAGTAGTCATCGTCGTCTATGTAACACAGCGCCTTTACTCATTTTCGAGCAAAATTAGTATGACAATAACAAAAACAATATAATTTTGGCAAGTTGCCTTGCACCAACAATGAAAAACAAAATGTTAATTTATGATTTTAAAAACGAATTATGAATTAAATGTTTAGATAATTTAACGTTATTATTTAAATTCGATGTAAGACTATTATTCCTCTTATTTATGGCAATCGCGGTTGCAAAGGTTTTGCACCATTCTGCTAGTGTCGAGTATATAAAGAATTATTTCGATAATTATTATAAGCAAATAAGTTTTTCTGCTAACCGTACTTTTCAAGTGACATTTGACAGAGGTCATTGATGTTCCTATTCTCATTTGAATCGCATTATAACTAATCCGAATGGCCGGGGAAAATTAAGAACACTGAAACATAGAAACATAGTAATCTGGGCTAATACAATAGAGTTGTAAATCGAACACATGTGGTTGTCAAATGTCAATATCAAATTCGACATTTAGACACTAGTGTTTGATTTTTATCTCTATTGTCATCAGCGCTCTGAATTTTCTCCAGCCTTCCGGATTCCGGAAAATATATTCCCAGTCTAAGCAAGGTATTGTGACTCAGAAAGATATTTTGTTTGTCTATATCCTCTTTGTTTTTACAAGAAGGTGTACCACATGGTCCCCAGGACCTCTTCTTTTTTATATCTATAAAAGTAAAAATTACAAAGGTAAATATTTTTAACATTATTAATAACCACTAAGTAAAAGAAACGAAACATAAAAACGTAGAATTTAGTTTCATATGACCATAACCTCTAAGTTGCAAAATTAACAATCGCAAAGAAGCCAATTAATAAGCAATTGCGTATACAAATCTTGATCTACTTATAAATGTTCAAATATCTTAATTAGAAAAAGAAAGTGATGTGAGTCAGAGATTGTACGAATCCTACTGCAGTAAAACTCAACAACCGTGCGCAGATAAATGTTCATTTTAGAATTATAAGACAAAGGTATTTTAGAATACTACCATAACTAAGTACTTAGATATTTTAGATTTAAACTAAATCAAAATCTATTACGTACTTCTATTTTGTTTGATGTTGCGTATAATGATAGAGTAATTTACCGAAACATATTTTAATTACGTAAATTTTCTTACTTCTATAGAAATAAGTTAACAGAAACTTTTTTTTTTTTGAGAATAAGATGTACTGGATGCACAATAACAAAGTTTTGTCAATAAGTATTTTAATTTTCTTTGAAACAGAGCAATTTTATTCGTTTTTAGCAATATTATTCGTTTTATTAAATTCAGGATAAGGCATTTTTTCATTAAAGTATAATAATACATCACTCCTAACTTAGAAATACAAAATATACACTACAGACTTACAATGTAACAATTAATTTCATTAATGATATGAAATTATAATAGTTCGTCCAATTATTCAGTTTGTTGATTTTCGGGTAAAAGTAAAACTCTAGTTAGCGATAAATTAACATAAAATATGATTGCGCATAATGCCACGAATGTTCAAGTGAAAATTAGAAATGGAAAGTAAATCCGCAACGTAGATCATCTATGTCAATAAAGTTTTGTAAGTTTGTTTGTCGATCGTAATGACTAATACAATTTCAATAGCTATTAATATTTGAACGGGCTTTCGTAATATCAGATATACCTAAGTTAAAACATAACGATGAATGGAGCAGTAGCGATAAGAAGTCAAAACTGGCCAGATTAAATATGACGCTGGACAGTAATCCTATAAAATTTAAGACTATCTGAACCTAAAACTCCTGTCAAAGCATAATAGCGGACGAAGAATTCGATGACACAGAACAAAACGAATATGGCAAATGTGATAAATGATATAAAATAAAGAGTCTAATTACTCTAGAGCTAGACTAACCAAATCAAATAAACCTAGAAGATGAAAAGTCTGAAAAAACATCGAGTTCTTATACACCTAATTCCATCTACAAAGCCAAATTGTAAAGTACTTTGTTTGCGGTTTTTTTTTAGTTTACTTAGGGACAATTTCATCTGTGAAGAAAAGAAAACATTGGCTTAAATCTAAGAAATCTAATCCATGGATGTTTAAGTAACTGCATCAATGAATCCAAGTATCGATAAAATTCCTATAATGATCTGAAAGTTTAAAAAAGATCCCACTTATCCAAAAAACTCAAGTTATTTTACTTTAGTGGTGTAATCAGCATCGTAATCTATACTGATTTATAACGTAATATACCTATAATTTTCCAGACATATTCGAAGATCTTAATTTTGATGAGACAGTTTATTGAAATAATTTACCAAATTACCTAAACATCCAGGGCCTGCTGGAAAAACGATTTGTCAAATATTTGAACCCTGCCTTAATTCCTTGTCATCGGTCGACCCTCTATAACTGCCAGATGATGATAGATACCCCTGATGATGCTGATGCATGGACTATCACGGCTTCCTTGCAGAGAAATGCCCGACATTACATTTAGCATTCACTTACCAAGTCGACACTTTAGCTCCGAAGGCTTAAGCGCCGGTTCCTCCAACACCACGGGGGGTGGTGGCGGTGGTGGGGGCGGGGGGGCCTCGTCACAAGACGACCCTCCCGAACTGCCCGATGACACCCCCGATGATGCTGAGGCTTGGACTATCACGGCCTCCTCACTGAGAGACGCGCGACGACTGCCGGCGGCGGAGGATATGCGACTGGCCTGGGTAAAATGAGTCTTGGTTAAATATGTATATTTTGTTCAATGGATTGGCATATACGTAGTGAATAAAGTAGTGATTGGAATATAGATTCTAGAGAACCTTGTAAATTAATTAAGAAAACATCGACTAATAGAGCTTAAATGCACAAAAATACCTCTCGGTTGTTTATGTCCTTACTTTTAAAAGTTGTGATTTTAACAAAGGTTAAGTAAAACCGGTCTGAAAATGAATCATCCCAATTGAGACTTTAGATTAAGGAAACCCATGTGTTAAAAATTATATTCTTCTAACATTATAAATGTGAAAGTTTGTGAGGATGGATGGATGGATGTTTGTTTTTTACTCTTTCATGCAATGACTAGTGAACGGATTTTGATGAAATTTGGTATGGTAATTCGTAGGTAGTATAGGCTTTGGATTAAAACATAGGCTACTTTTTTATCCTCCAAAATTACAGTATTTCCGCGGGATACTCTACGCGACGGGCGGAGCCGAGGGAAACAGATATTATTATTATATATTGAGTTAGATGTTTGATTAAAGAACGTTTTTTTTTAACTATAAATTTTAAAAAGTGGTTAAAGAGCGTATAAAGTCAAGGATTTTATCGACGATCGCACACCTTGGGAATAGGATGGCAAGTCTGCTTCTGTGTACTATATGTAACTGACTTTTGTTAATATTATAAAGACTAAGTTTTCATATTGTATAAAAATCTTCATTTTTTTAAAGAACAATTTTCCATTTTTGCTAAAAGATGGAAAATGAAAATGCGAGTTTCTTATGCCAATTCTTCTCGCCGCGTTAGTTCCCGAACCGGTGGTAGGTATCAGGTAGGGACAATTCTATAAGCGTTGCTTTGTAACCTATATGGAAATAAAACTTTTTTGAATTTGATTTGATTTAGTCATGTGAATATAAATTAGAGCTACTTACAAAGTTCTGAGCCTTATGCGTGAGTGCGGCAAGCTTGGTGGCCAGCGTGGACTTGGCGTGGGGCTCCTGCGGCGGGGACACCTCTTCGTAGGCTTTGCTCGATCTGTGAATCATGTTATTCATAAAAATATCACCCCCAACCTCAATATTTATAAGCGTAGATCATCGAAATATTGTCAATGTGTCTAACTCACTTTACTGTTGAAGAAGATGAACATAATCTTTGATATTTGTTAAGAAATCTAACATTTTTACTTGCTCTTTCAGGAGCCAAATCATTAATTTAAAACCATTTAATACAAATAAAAAGCTTATTCCTGTAAAGTGATAAGTTATTTAATTTTGATTTAACGATTTTTAGATGTGCTTTGTAGATGTTTTTTAAAAGAATTTAATAATAATAACTCCCCACACTGATATCGGTGACGGTGGCCGGTTTTGTTGAAACCAGGCCAGTTACGCAGGAGTAACTTTATAGTGCCTAAGTGTGTGCGCAGTACCCAAGAGCACTCTCTATTTCTTTACTCTCATAATCCAGTGGGACGGATAACCGACACGACTGACGAGAGAGATCAGGCGCAGGTCCGACTTTTTACATGCCCATCCGACGCATGGATCATCTTTCTTGTCAGCCAATCGGGTGATCAGCCTGCATTGTCCTAACCAAAATTGGAAACCAACATTTTTTGTTGTTCCTATGCGGGAATCGAGCCCACGACCTCCGAGTCGAGAGCTAATTCTCTAACCACTAGACCTCGGAGGCTGTTAAAAATTGTAAATTAATTAAAAAGTATGTAACTAAACGTTCAGACTTCAAACTAGTAACAAAGCTGATACTCGCATATCATTATCCTTGTAGTCCACGACGAGTGCGGCGCTACCCGGTCGGCTATGGCTGCCGGAGTCGCGAGAACTGCTTCTGCTTGAGAGACAAACCATGTTGTAGAATATGCTCGTTGATATAGACGATATAAAGAAAGGGTCCTAAGTGTGAACCTTGGTGTACACCTAGTCATATTTTAATTATTAATGTATATATTACATAAACAAGTAGGACTTTACATTAGCTAGAAGCTTTATAGCATTTCATAGAATGATTTTTTTAAGTAAGCGTGTCGGCAAAATCCAAATTTATGATAAATAGCGTAAAGTACTCCTTTGTGTTTTGCTTTTCAGTAGAACGGCCTGATTTTAAAAAGTAAAGAAAAAGCAAGAAAGTCATTTGTCAATTCCTCGAATCCTCATAGTTTCGGATGGCCTAAAACCAATCGAAAATGCAGTGGTACACAGTTTTAGGAAATGAAATAAAATGTTTATTTCCAATTGAAATTCAGTGGCTTTGTTCCGCGAAAAAAAGCGCTAGCAAAAAAGCGTAATTAAAATGACAACCGCTAGGGTTAAATAAGCAAAATGGATTATGTCAGCGGTATTGAAGTTAGCAAACGAGTCCTGGCCGAAAATCTGTTTCTTTTTCTCTAGCGCTAGCAAGCGCTAACAAGCGCTTTTTTCCGCGAAACAGCCAATGAAAGATGTTTCCAAATGAAATATCTTAATATAAAAAGAGATACGAAACGCTATCTCCCTAAAACACATTACCTGCGGCGATGCTGATCACGCGGCAGATAAATATCCTCATAATGATGATCGCGGCGGGCGTCCGCGCCGCTGTCGCTGTCAGACGGCTCGGGGGGTTCCGGCGGTTCCGGCGGCACCGAACCCCTCTCTGATCTCTCTGACTTCTCTGACCGCTCTGACTTTTCTGACTTCTCGATCCGCTCTGACCGCTCTGACCGCTCTGACTTCTCCGACCGCTCTGATCGCTCTGACTTTTCGGACTTTTCTATCTCCGTTGAACCGTGGACCTCCGCTTTAACTGCAGGGTAAAAATAAGTCTTCAGTTTAACCAAATTAATTTGATTGATTCGCACCATTAATTAATTATAAGCTTTTTGTAAACGACTGTACTTCATTCAGATATCTAATAAGTCATATTAATTACTAGATTTGGTCAAGGTTTTAGAGGATCCAGACTTTATTGTTGTTTAGGTTAACGTTTTTCACAATGTAATAAAATATACGGCAAAGTTGTCATAAACCAAATATAATATAAAAATATTGCAAGTATAAAAGTGATTAAAGCTAACTAAGAATAGGAAATGCTAAATATAAAAAGAAAATTACCCGTCATGGTGGGAGCTTCCTGACCTTCAGCCGGTACCCTGGGTCCGGGGGACCGTGCATGAAACAGGTCCCGCACCCTCTGGTACAGAGCAGCGGGGGCGTTGGTGTTGGTGTTGCCGTGGAGGAACCACCCGCCCGTGGTGTTAGACTCCGCTTCGGACGCTGAGCACGCTGCAACAATAGTACTTGTTGAAAAGATAGATGTGATAGATAATTATGAAAATATGGTAAATTATCCTCTAGAGAATAATAACTCCCCACACCGATTTCGATGACGGTCGCCGGTTACATTGAAATCAGGCGTAACTGTACGTAGAAGTAATATTATAGTGCCCAAGTGTGTGTGCAGTACACAAGAGCACTCTCTCTTCCTTTACTCTCGTATTCCAGTGGGACGGATAACCGACACAACTGACGAGAGATCAGGCACAGGTCCGACTTTTTACATGCCCATCCGACGCATGGATCATCTTTTTTGTCAGACAACTTGTCCTAACCAAACTTGGAAATAACAATTTTTGTTGTTCCAATGCGGGAATCGACCACCACGGAGAATGTTGTAGGACCTCTAGAGAATGCAAAATAGACGATGGGTCCCAGAGCGAATAGGGCTGAGTAAAGTCTACCCTATAATAAAAATACCGAAAAATTTTATAACAGACCATAAGGCTTAGGGCCACCCTTTGATTACGGATTGGGTATAGTACGGACTACAAAACACCAAATATTTAGAAAGTCACAAGCGGGAGATTCAAATTAAAATTCAATACATTGAATTTTCAATGTATTAACTGTGTTCATGCAATGAAGATGCATTTTTATTTGTTTATGTAATAACTTTATTATTACTCGTAGTAAATTTTTGCAAGTATTATTTTGCAGTCAAGTATATTATCATAATAAGAATCCTTCGACTTGTTGAATCAAATTACTCGTACTCATCTGGTGATCAAATATTATATTGCTATCAGACACTTATCCAATAAAACTACTCATTCTCAAAATGAGCAAATACCGATTTAAACACTTTTTACAAACATCTCTTCTTCCATTAAATTTCTCTACGTAAGATCACCACACTTAGCACCAGCTCACCAGTAACTTCGGAAGCAACTGGCGCTGCCTACGTTTCCTGTTCACACTTGACTACATTTCCGTTACACACTATATTATCATCATATAACCCACTATTGCCTAACATAAGGTAATCAAGAATTTTTTGTTATTTATTATCATTGTTATAAGCTATATTGTTATATTTGGCTTCTATATCACAAATACAAAAATAGTTTTGTTATGTGGGGGGTTTTTTTAATTTAAAAATTTCAGTGGTTTAATCTTCGGCTCTTAAAGCTTTTTATCACAGTCCTGACCATCGTTAGGGTCTGATGGTATCTGATCGCTATTAATCTTCTTATATATAAAAATGTTATGTTGGTTTGTGTACGCTTAAAAAACTCAAAAATTTCTGCACCGATCGAGCTGAAATTTTGGCATGATATATAATCGGCATCAAGGATATTTTTATCTATTATCTATCATTATCTATGACATAAAAGTGAGACGCACTAACCTGAGCTCTCCTCTCCCGAGGAACTATGTCTGGTCGCAGTAACAGAAGTCCTCTGCATGGGGTTAACATACAACCCATCTGCAGGACCAGTCCTGGAGCCAACAGAGCCAATAGTGGACACAGAGTTGCGACGCTCCTGCACCGAACCTCGACGCTCAGGGGCATGAAGGTAGAACGGAGACCGTGGACTGTTGATATTGATGCAGTTGGACAGGGCACACTGGAATTAAGAAATAAATTAATTGCAGAGCGAACTATTGTTTTGATTGAAGATAAAAATATTCTTAACTTTCAGCTTTGACAAGATTATTGTAACAAACGTATATTTGAATACCCAAGGAAGTTAGAGAAATGGAAGTCACTCATTGGACCTCAAATCTCATCTCTCAATCATCAATCTCAATTGAGGATATTATAATCAGTCATATTTTTTCATTTACTATTATTTTGATCCTGATTTCTGTATCTTATTTGAATAAAAATCGAGTCTTTTTAGCTATTTTTGGTACTCTATTTCTTAACTTTTAATAATGTGATTTCTTTTTGTTTAACATATATAAAATTTTAACTACTTTATCTTCCTTAAAGAAATCGCTTTCTACGTCACTTTTACTAATACCATCACCAGTCTTACTTCCACTTATACTATTTCTACTTCAATTTCTATCTTACCCTGGCTTCTCCGGGTACGCAGGTGCAGGCGTGCGCTTTGTATGTCACCAGCTGCTTGTTCTCCTGCCCCGCTGCGCCAGCAGCTACCAGCACGTTAAGACACTGTAATTAGAATAGAATAACATCATCATCACGACGTGCTCATTCAAGGGCATCTGAGTTTAGTAGGCATCCAGCATAGCAGTGGCGAAGGCTGATTCTCCTTCATAGGGAAATCCTAGCCTGTTTAATAGGTAAGGATTTAGATGAGAATCTAGAGGTACCTAAGTGGTAAGCCGATAGGAATGAAGTTATAGGAACTCCTCGCCACTGCAACATAGGTTATTCGCTAACCTCGATATGTATATTGTCTATGGTTAATCTTTAGGTCACGTGCAGGATTATATTTTTTAACAATGTAGTCTTTCCCCGTTTAAGTGCAGATCTAATCTCTTTGCTACTTAATTAATAACAAAATGTTATTCAATTTGCATACGCAATATTAATAATAAAGTCAGTCGTTCACATGTCCATTAATATGGAGCGTGTTCACGACCGTACTAGTGAATATTTTAAGTATTTTATTAATCGCAATATAGATGTCTCTATCGATAGATTCATCCATTATTGAAACGTAAACATCAGAGAGCGTCAAATGGAGCATACAGAATATCATTGGCACCATTCCTGCACCGCTCGACCGTCGCGTTGCCTCACTTTTTTTTTTATGAAACTAGGGGGCAAACGAGCAAACGGATCACCTGATGGAAAGCGATTACCGTCGCCCATGGACACCCGCAACATCAGAGAAGTTGCAAGTGCGTTGCCGGCCTTTTAGGAGGGAATACGCTCCCTTCTTGAAGGTTTGCAGGTCATAATGGTTCGGAAATACTGCTGGCGACAGTTCATTCCAGAGTTTTACAGTGCGCGGCAGAAAGCTTCGGGTAAAGCGCACGGAAAAGTTTTTTGGAAAGTCTTTTTTTTTTTTGTAAGTCGGTAATATTTACTATTTTTAAGACATTTTAATATATATGTACAAACATATATATTAAAATGTTTATTAATCTTTTGAATTAAAATACTAGTTGTAGCGTGTTTTTTTATCGAAGGCAAGTCAGAATCGAGCCCTGACGTCTCCGTGCCTCCTTCGCGTTATAGTACCGTCCCCAGTCCTGTGCTGTACGATGTGGTTGGGGTTGGTGCTGTCAATTTCCTCTTTGGTAGAGCACTTATTCGTGCTGCTCAAGGTACCTGTTTCTGTTCTGTTGCGTGTACACGCCACAGTGTTGCTTTGCTCGAAAAAAGGCGGTTTTTTCTTAGCTCCACTTTTAAAGTACTCACATTCATTTATCCGTAACTTTGCCACAATTAATCTAACGTAGTAGCGGAATATTTCTATTACGCAAACGTAATAGAAATATTCCGCGTAGCCAAAACAGTGACATTTGACATTTGGAGACCTCACGCTACACAAGCGCCCATAGCAGCGAAATACGCGATATAAGCCCTCATTGTCTTGACTTGTCGTAGATTAATGAAACTAAGGGTCAATTTAGAGTTCCCAGTAAAACGAAATGATATGCGGCATCGCATTGCACACAAAGACACGTTTCATTACAAGAGCGATACAGCTAACGTCTATTTTTTGTGTAGTGAATAAAACTCAATTTTGAATGGCCATTATAAGATAGCCATTCAAAATTAAACTCTATTAAGTGCGCGTCGCGGTCTTGAGCACTGGAAAAATTATAAGTTTCAATTCACAGATATTCATGTGCCAACGATCACCTGATGTTATGTCATTAGAATATTCGTCTCGTGGAAGAGAAATTGAGCGCAATTACGCATCCGAATATGCCGTGAAACGTGATACACTTTCCGCACACGCATTGTAAACTTGTACGGTGATAAGCGATCATCACAAGTGGTTTCATTACATCAGATACAGAATAAACTTGGAGATATTTATAGCATCACATGGTGCAAAATCACAGGCCAAAGTTTAGAGGGCCAATTGAAAACAGTATCGTCACTTTGTCTTAAGGGACATACCACATCCGCAACATACTGACCATCCAGCCTGCAAGCCCAAGGACGCGGACTTGTAGGCAAAAATTATAAATGATGACACTTTTGACACTAATGACGGCTATTAGTAGGTACCGGTCTTTGAGTATATTTGGTACCGGTGCTGGGTTTGCTGGGTGGGCCGTGAGTATGGCGCTTAAAACTTGAATAACAAATATGTCAAAAATGGCGCTGCATATCGTGGTGCCGCCCTTGCAATGAAACTGTATCTTTTTGTGAAGTAAATAAAGTTTAATTTTGAATCAGTGTTTTAAAAATTTCGCGCTGCGTCTCCATGTGAACTGTTCCTTAATTTCAAATGACACGTATGCTGTTTGAATGCAACTGTGCTAACACACGTCTGTACACACGTACGGATTCGGTACGGAGCGGACCGCGGATTTGGTCCGCTCCGTAGCGACTCCGACCGTGTGTAGAGCAGTCCGGCGAACATAATTATTATTATTAATTAAGTCTGCCTCTGCCGCTGTCCGCATCGGATTTGGTTCGCGCCGTACCAAATCCGTGCGTGTGTAGAGCAGTCCGGCGTTTGGGCTGGACAACGATCTCAGTATTGCCAACTTAGGGATTTTCCCCCCAAAATTAGAAAAAAAATCTACGGGGGCAGGATTTTTAGAGTTTACTCCTTATTAATCAATTTTTAGATATGAAAATTTATAGGAAGTGAAATCAGATTAAGACACTTTAGTTTTATGTTATTTACGCGTAAGTCTTTATGTTAAACACTTAACTTTTCTTTCTAGCATATAATCTTTTAGACCTGTAAATAGTATAAATAATCAGTAATAAAATAGTATAACTTAACAGTTGTTTGGGGAGAAATATTTTTGAAAGTTAGTATAACGGCACATTTTCAATGAATTGCGGGAATCATCGTTGTCGTCGAAAAACAGCACTGTAAATATAAGTATGAGCTGATACAATAGAGCTGAAAATCGAACACACGAGTGTTCGAGTATTTAATTCGGTCCGCCGGCGCCGTACCAAATCCGACGTGTAGCGACACTGGATTCGGTTCGCGGATATGGTCTGCGGACCAAGTTCGTGTGTCTGTTACACCTCTAAGAATAATTAAAACTTTTCAGCATTTTGACAGATGGCCATTGTTAATGTTGCTTACTCACGTGTACGGATTTTGTCTGGAGCGTACCATAATGACAACACTACACTTTTGTGTTTGATTTTCAGCTCTATTGTATTAGAATAGAGTGCCATTTACAGTGCATTCCGATTTTTGTGCAGTGTTCCAACTCTCAAAAATATTTCTCCCCAAACCTAAATGAACTAATAAATAAATAAATAAAAATGTTCTGTAATATTATTCTGTCCTTTTTACATTAAAATATACTTCTAAAAGTTTATTTTCTACAGGTCGACTTTTCAAATCACTTGTTGATAAAAATAACAGTTCAATAGCTTAATTTAATTAAAAACAAGAAAATACAAACGTCTATAATAACTCTAAAATATTTAACCCTTCGAGGAAATTTTCCCAAATTTTTGGGAAAAACTCCTAAGTTGGTAACCGAATCCGTGGTTTGCTCCAGACCAAGTATTTACGTGTGTCAGTGCTCTTACATACAGTAATTATTATATCTTCTATGGTTTTTAGTATAGCTGATGGGTCTCGCAGTGTCGGATACTGACCTCCAGGTGGTGGTTCTCGGCGGCGTCGTTGATGGGACTCTTGCCGTGGCGGTCCAGGTGCAGGCGGGCGCCGTGCCGCAGCAGCCAGCGCACCGTGGCCAGGTGGCCCCTGGAGGCCGCGAAGTGCAGGGGCGTAGCCCCATCACCGTCTCGCGCGTTGGGATCCACGCCGCGTTCTAGTATCTAGAAAATGATAATAACTAAAAATAACTGCCCACACGGATCTCGGTGATGGTGGCCGGTTTCATTGACACCAGGCCAGGTACGCAGGAGTAATTTTATAGTGCCCAAGTGTCTGCGCATTACACAAGAGCACTCTCTCTTCTTTTCACTCTCATAATCCAACCATAAATCCAGACGGATTACCGACACGACTGACGAGAGATCAGGCACAGGTCCAACTTTTTACATGCCCATCCGACGCATGTATTTCTTGTCAATCAGGTGATCAGCCTGCATTGTCCTGACCAAACTTGGAAACAACATTTTTATATTGTTCCAATGCGGGATGGAAACCACGACCTTCGAGTCGAGAGCCAATGCTCTAACCACTAGACCACGGATGCTGTTAGCTCCTTGCTGCTAGAAAATGAAGTGAAGAAATGAAGAATGAGAAAGAAAATTTGCAACTGGAGTAAGTACATTGGAATGAAAATAATTTATCTGACAGAGAAGGGAAGAGATCCTAGGTCTTATTACCGGAATGTCCAGTGGGTTCATTATGTCTTTTTTCCTGAACATTCCTTCCCTGTGAGTCCACTTCCCTCAAAGTCTATTTCCTTGCTTTGTTATCAATGCCTTATCCTTACTTCTATTACTAGAAACTTTATACTGACAGATTAAAAATCAAAATAAAATAGTTAGTAGTTACTACATGTTATTATGATATAGTTAGTAATTATTTTGACCATAACATTGCTATTCAATAGTTATAGCAGTAAAAGTATACTGCTATAAACTGTTATAATTATCGACACTTAACGCGTTAGAAAGGAGGAAATCTCGTTTCGCCGATTGTCATGGCACAAGTTAACATTGTAAGTTGCAATGTTATTGTTAGTAGATTAATTGGTAGAATTTTACCCGCTTATTTTTACTTAATTGTATCGTCTAACACGTCAAAAACATTAAAGTCTTATAAATACGCAATATAAATTCAAAATATTAAGAAAAACTTGGAGAAATCTGGATTATGGAGAGAAGAATTCCGAAAATCCAGAATTAAATAAAAAATCAGATTTTCATCCTTTAATTGAGGTGCTTTTTTTTATTATTATTATTCTCTTAGTACATATTGTCCGTGACTTCGTGCGTTTTTCGTAAATTGCCGCGATAATAAGTAGCCTATGTTTTCCATGGTGTACACTCTATATCTGTACCAAATTTCAACAAAATCGGTCCAGTACTTTCGGAGCCTATTCAATGCAAAGAAGTAAACAAATCTTTCCCCTTTATAATATTAGTATAGAACTATAGACCGATAATATAGTGTATATTATATAAGCAAATGAAGTTGTTATATACCTCTTTTTGATATTATATATCTTTGGTTATATATCATAAAATCTCTATCAAGTCAATATACAGGGTGCTTGGTTATCAGAATTAAATATTTAACCCAACATTAGGCCACACTATTACTTAAGTAATGGCAGTACGCATAACTAAAAATGTTCGTGATTTACACAAAAATAACATGATTAATATTTCCTGACAACTCGCACTTCGTATGGACACATCACACTGCCGTACAACACCGCCGGCTTCAAGGTCACGCGCTCGTCGTGTAGTACGGGCGCGCGGTGGTGAATCGAATTTAAGTATTTTATAGGATAATCTGGTCAACATCGACTTCACATGTTATATATATTTTTGGAACGAGAATCGAACACTGATTACGCTCCTAGAATATCTTTTTTTGATAACCGACCATGCTGTATAGAGCTCACATAATACCACATAAGCTATCAATCATTATAAATCATCATATTATGATGTTTTTATAGTAATGACCGTCCATCAATAACTTAAATAAGCCTATCTATAGGTTCAGCGTGTTATTTATTTTGGATAATTATGGAAATATTTTATGTAATCCGGAAATAATTAAGAAACCATGCAATAAATACATAGTGAAGGAAATAATTGAGTTACAAAATATTCTACCCTTTCGCCTACAATATTAATTGGTATAATTTTGTTACGTGTCGTTTTTGGAATTAATTAGCCGTAAGCCGCTATAGACGTTTAATAAAGTATTTTAGTCAAATATTATGGTTTTATCCTAAGAAGAATAAAACATAGAAGGAGTACTAAGGTCGAAGCCGTAAGAATATATCTGTCTCACAAAACTCAATGGCAAAAACTCATACGAGTGAAAGAGAAAGCCAATTCATGTCTTTTGATAATTTTTTTCTCTAAGTCTCGGGGTTTGAGAAACTTTGAAACAGCTGCTTACGTCTTCGATTTTAGTTCTCCTTCCATGATTTATTATTATTTATAGAACAGTAACGGACGAGGCTACATCAACAAAGTTTCGGCTCTCACGAGTTTCTAAACATTTTTCTTTGCACTAGGATGCCTTAAAAAAATTTAATCGCAACGACTGCAGACGTTGAACTACGTACTTACAAGTTATTATGTGTGCATGCGTATACAATGGCACTGCAGCTGTTAAGCGATTTTCATCCTATGCCCTGTCGAGCGGAAACTCGTTCGAGAGTACTTTTGGACAATTATGTGGTACACATCTGTTAGCGACCGTACCTATCTTAAACATATATTTATATCTGTCACCGTAAAATTGTAAAAACCGTTAGATTGTAAAATAACTAACGATATTGTAAAAATATGTCGAAAGATTCTTATCTATATACCTACCTACCTATTTATAATTTAACTAAAAATAATATGTTAAATTACAGGCAGCATATTTGCGTCCGAAGTCAAACATTTTACAATTTCACTAGTTATATTACAATCTAACGGTTTTTACAATTTTACGGTGACATATCTACGATTGGCTACAAACATCACAATTTTCATTTTACATAACATTACATTTTCCACAGTTTTCACTCTCAGAGCCCCAGCACAATTACTGTCAGCTCAGACAACTTCCTGCTAATATCGCGGAAAGATATTAAAATATAATTATTTCATTTTCTCTCATGTGTCTTATGTAAGTATTTTCACTTTTTATCGACTAGTGCCTGCTGTGACCGAGTTGTCTAGGCCAGGGATTACCAGAACAGTGTACAATGTAGTGTATACGATAAAAAGTAGCCTATGTGCTAATCCACTTAAACTGTGCTTAACAGCTTAAACTGTTACCATACAAAATTTCATCAAAATCCGTTTAGTAGTTTTTGCGCGAAAGAATAAGAAACATCGATCCATACCTATCCTCACAAACTTTCACATCTATACAGATAAATAAAATTGAAGTGTCTGTTTGTAACTTCAAATTAACAGCTTTTCACAAAATGAATCTGAAAGTATATTCGGTACTTGCAATAAAAAACCAATTTTTAAAATTTTTGTCTGTCCGTCTGTCTGTCTGTCTGTCTGTCGGTCTGTCTGTTTTTTCCGGCTAATCTCTGAAACGGCTGGACCGGTTTTTTACGGGACTTTCACTAGCAGATAACTGATGTTATAAGGTCTAACATAGGCTACTTTTATTTTAGGGTTCCGTTTAAAAAAATAGGGTTCTGCTTCTGTGAGTTTTGCGCAAACGAAGTTGCGGGCATCAGCTAGTTTATAATAATAATAGGATAGCGGCAGAAAAATATGCGATGAGAAGGAGTTAGCAAGAATTCAGCTCGGACTAGGGCACCCCCTCCCCCCTTCCATTGGGGTTCCATAAAATAAAAGGTGTTTGTTTGCTGTTCTGTTACCTCAATGAACCCGTGGTCTAGACGACTCCCTATAGATACCTATATTTTAAGGTGATCATTACTATAAAACTCGGTGCAGACGGGACACAAACAACTGCGACAAACTATGAGACGCCGTCACCCTATATATTCGCTTTTCAGAATTCAAATCAATTTATTATTTTTGTAAGCAACACATATAATAGTGCACTCTAATGCTACCAATTTCCCTTAAAATAAAAAAAATGAATGTATTTGTTGAATCAAACTTAAATCATATGTATTTTGACAGAGTATAATTTAATATTAGGATTATTAGGGTTTGTTCAAACGGGCTACAGCCGCGACTGATGTATGAAATATACTTCCCTTTTTCTGGTCTCCGTAATACAAGTTCTTCGGGTACTTAGCACGAGGCCAGATTGACGTGGTGTAAAGGGTCCATAGATATTATTATATTATATTAATTCTCAAGGCTAGTCTGTATCTTGCAAGCAACATTCCTCTATTGTTTTCTTCACAAAAGTTATGAGAAATGGAAACAAAAGTCTAGACTAGATATTTTAATCTGATAGCTCTTTAGGTTTCCGAGTCACGAAATAATCTATTGAATTCAAGATAATATCGTAACATTATAATAGCTATATCGACTGCTAAATATATAATATTATGAAAACATTTTTTAAGAAATCTAAGGTCGCGCGATTATGCAGTTGGCATCGATTGCAATTCATTTCATTTTGAAATCAGCCGGATTTGACTTGATTGTTATTACTAATTTTAGATTATAACTTTTTTCTGCTCTTAAGGAGCATTCGCATGTAATTTAACGTTACATAACCGAACATTACATCAGTATGGGAGGATAACCGAACATTACAGTGTGCACCTTGTAATAATCCCGTCCGCTCGGCGCTCCGAGTCGAATGTATAACGTAAAATTACAATTTACATGCTAATGCTCGTCAGTCAAGGAAGTAGTATTGTAATGTAATGCTCAAAATCGAATCTATAACGTTACATTGCACGCAAATGCTCCAGGTGAGGGAGCACCTTTAAAGCAAATAAATCCGACATAAAGTAGAGAATACATTCCCTACAGTTGTCTCAATCTCACTTAATACTTACACATGCCACTTAGCGATACTTATGTCAAATCGAATACATTTTGTTTAGCAATGACAACTTGGCTAGCGGTTCAGTACTTACCATCCACTTGACACAGTCCAGGCAGCCGGTCTGCGCGGCCGCGTGCACGGGCAGCATGCCGTCCCTCGCCCGCGCGTCCAGCCGTCCCCCGGCCTCGACCACCAGGTACTTGAGCACCGCCAGATGGCCTTCCTGGGCCGCCAGGTACACTGGTGTGACATCGTTGTCCATCGCCGTGTTCGCACTGGAAATAAATATTATGGTTATGTTTTATACAGATCTCTGAATACATTTACGCCAAGACATTTTAAAATTTAATGTGAAACATCTTTAATTGCGCTTTGGCAGTGAATTGGTCAATAATAATAATCAAGAATTACATTTATATATGACATTTTGATACGCCAATTTTACTGCCATAGAAGTAGAATAACTCAGATTAATAACTACAGCATAGATACCCGGCTATTTCTAAGATCAGAAACATATACGTATAGTTTCTTATCCCTTACATGCTAACACTTAGGGCTAGCGCATACATACAACTTTTAGTTGAACAACTATTTAGTTGTGTTTCATATGTGGGGCCATCCATAAATAACGTCACACGTTAAGGGGGAGGGAGAGGGTCAACGAAGTGTGACATTGTGGGACAAAGGGGTGGGAGGGGTCCTAAATATTGTGACGTCACATTTCAAAATCTATTATGTTATCTGTTAAAATACGAACTATAAACTATTACTTTACGAAAACCTCAAAAACATTATATATGCCAGTTATAAATAATTTAAAGGAGTGGGTTCAAAGACCATGGATTGAAGATTATTAAGTTGGTTTGTATCTTTAATTTAAAGATAATTCTATTAATATTATTTTTTGTTTTGTTAATTTCTTTAATTAATATAGTCAATCGTTTTTTGTTTTGTTAATTGTTTCATTTGATGTTAATTTTATTAAAAATAATTTAAATGGAAATTAAACTGATTTCGGAACCGATATTTTTATTCAATAATATCTAAATGTAAATTTGCAAAATATGTGACGTCACACTAGGGAGGGGGGGGGGTCTCACAAATGTGACCAACTGTGACAAGGTAGGGGTAAAAAATCGTGAAATTTATGTGACGTTATTTGTGGATGGCCCCTGTATAGCAATGTATGAACGCCATACGGTCAACTGGATAGTTGATCGATACAAAAATCAAAAAGTTGTAGGTATCGATCTGCTTTAGACTAAAAAGTTGAACAACTATCGATCACGCTCATTTTGCATTGCAATGTATTGAAGTGCGCATACCATCGACTAAACAGTCGTTCTGCGACTGTTGACCCAGTAATAATAAGATTCCCTTAAAAGTTTCTTCACTCATTCTATAATATTTAAAAACTTATCTGGGTGCTCTTATGCAATGTATGAATAAAATATTCCATAAAATAACCTATACCTAACTGAATATAGGAAGTACGCAATACCTCCTTTTCTTTTCTCTTTTATAACATATATAAAGCAAAGCACAAGCTAACCACGCTGTAACTTTATGGTTAAATGGCATTGTTCTTAGCATCTTGATTCGAGCGTTGCCTACAGAAGACTGTTGGATTTGTTTAGGAGACAGATCGACTCGAATCGATTGTATGCGTACCCCCGTTTAGTTGTGTGGAATTCACGAAAAGTACACATCTCGACTAAACAGTTTAGTCAATGCAAAAGTTGTATGTATGTGGTATCCCTAATTGTCATTGCAATAAAGTCAATTCCAATTTCCAACGTCGTGAAGATGGACTGCAAAGGATTACCACGCCGAGACAAGCTTATGATAGACGATGATACATGGATTTGCTTCCTCTTTCACTCTTATCAGTTTTTGCTCTTAATGTTTTGTGAGACAGATAGATGCTTACGCCTTCGATTTAGTGCTCCTTTCGTGTTTATTCTTCTTTCTACTAGGAACTAGAGCAAGTCAAAACTCAAAACGTACCATATTTGTGAGGATGTCAAAAACACTTTCAACTCTTTAAATCTCTTTTGTACCTACTACCTTCAGATCTATGGGGTCAGGGGATCTACTGTAATATTTCTACGTATGTTTTAAATCAAACCACATCATGTCATTCATAAAATAAATATAATATTATGTCATACATACACCAAAATACAGACTGGCCATGGCGAACGCCTTTCTACAACTTGAATGTATCGAGAACTTTCTGGACTTTTTCGTTTTAAGAACTTCTTTAACTTATCTAACCACATACCTAGTTAAAAATTAACTGACTACACGATGAACTTTAAAAATTATTAACATCTAGAAATTAACGTTTTCTAAGCAATAAAAACAACGATTTTCGTTGTTTTTAGTGCTTAGTTACAACTCAATTTTGGTGGGAAATACGACACTAAAAGTTCTCAACTATATTGTGGCAGAATATACCTGTTACAAAAACAAATAAAATATTAAGTAAGTTAAGTACCAAAACCACAGAATTTTGCTAACTTTACACTAAAATGTTTGTATTTAAAATACGACATTTGTTTACTAAATTGCGTTATACAGCGATACGTGGTTATGGGCGATTAACCGACAAATAACAAATTGTTTAAACCTTCGTAACGCAAGTTTACAGGACACAAACAATATTTAACATTGGAATTACAAGGCAAAATGTTTTTTTTATTGTAATTAATTCAGTCAATCTTAGTACTGCAATGATTTTCTTATGAGTATTTAATAGATGGCATAAATAAAAAAGTAAAATAGCGAAGGACTCAGCATCCAGCAGCTTACAATAAATTAAAAAAAGAAAAGTGAAATAAAACGATTACATTTTCACTTAGGAGCTCTAAGTTAATGCATAAATAAACAAAATTTAAAAAAAATTTAGTAACTTCCGACTTGTCAGGTAGTGAGCGAGCTGATAATGATGAAATATTCATCTCAAATCTCGATCATATGGTCATCTTTAAAAAAAGAACTAGATTAAAATTGGTTCATCCGTTTGGAAGCTACAAAACTACAAACAGACACACAGATAGACACGTCAAACTTATAACACCCTTTTTAATTTATGAGGCAAAAAAACCCATAAAAAGTTAAAAATTAAAAATTATAATAAGTTGAATGAATTAACTAGTAAAAATAATTTTCTACGTGAAATGAGTCGCGGTCAAAATCTAGATGTACTAGTTCCGAAAACGAATATTACTTTCTCTTTTACTAAATATATAAAATTTCATTCGAGATCGACTTTGCATTTCGCAAGTGTCGACCTACCTTTATTTCGCAAGAATCTTTGTATAATAAGTTTGGGTAATGGCAATCATTTATTGACTGTATAATTATATTATGCTAATGATAAATAATTGTACTATAATGATGATAATTAATTGTATAAAAGTCAGAATGATAATTTATAATGTACTAGATGTGGCCCGCGATTTTGTGCGTACATTTTGCCGCGATAAAAGCAGGCTTATGTCCTTTCGCGTCGTCTATATACCTTTATATACTGTAAATCTAAAATAAATAAAATTGACATATTAACTAAAAATTTACATTTCTTCATAATTTTAATCAACGTAACATGACATGACATGCTTTATTTATTTTATGGTTTGACATTTGGTTAAAATATAATAATTAGGTACATTGATTGGGTTGTGTTAAATTTAATGAATTTTAATTTATTGTGATCTGTTTAAATAATTTTAAAAAAATCATAAAGGTATATTTAGGTAATTGACATTTTAATTAATTTCTGACTGATGACGATATTATTATTGAATGAATTATATATGAAGCGGTAATTTTAATCAATTTTGTGTAATGAAATAAGTTAATTTTATTTTAATATAATAATTGCATGGCTTAATTTATATTCATGTAATAATATATTTGCATGTCAGTATATGACGAAACATTTGTGACTAAAATAAATATGTAACACCTCTGTACCTACAATGTTTTATGCAAATAAAGAATTTATTTATTTATTTATTTATCTACTCTACCTCTGACTAATTTCATTCAAATCGATCCAGTAATTACGGAGCATGTTCAATGCAAACAAACAAACATACAAACAAAGAAACTTCTCCTATTTTATAACATTAGTATAGACTAGCTTTTGTCTGCGGTAAAAAATACAGTATCCCATGGGAACCGTATACTTTCCGCAGTAAAAAGTAGCTCATGTCCTTCCTCGTAGTCTACGTACTCTATATAATAATTTCATGATAATAGGTTAAGTAAGTTGTTTTACGAGAAAACGTAAAGCCAACCAAACAAACATACATTCACATTTATAATATAAAGTAAGGATAAGCGTGGTATCTGGTATGGAAGTATAGATAAAAAGAAAACTAACGGTCCGTTTCTGTGAAAAAGCCGTTTAAATCCATTCTGACGACCTCTGTGGCTCAGTGGTTAGCGCGTTGGCTCAAGCTCAAGGGTTCGAATCCCGTCGTGGGAACAACAAGTTTTCTGTGTTCCTGGGTCATGGATGTGTATTAATATGTGTATAATATAATAAAAACCTTATTTAAACCTATGTATAAAAGTATTAAATATATTGTCGTTGTCTGGTACCTGTAACACAAGTCCTTCGGATACTTCGGGACCTGATTGACGGTGGGAAGCGTCCATATTTTTTTTTTATTCTACCTTTAAGCGTTACAACATTTAAGCATTTATTGCTTAGCATTGTTTTAGACGATAATTTACCAATGAAGAAACTTTCCAACATAAAACAAATCTCCACTCTATACAATTTCTAGTGATGGTATTGATCTTATAAATCTTAGCTTATAAGTTATAGGTAACTGAGTTGTAATATTTGTTAAGTTAGTTTCTAAATATGTAATTTATTATAGCAATTTCACTTCACTTTTCACTCGTTTATTTCTCTGTCTTATGTAAGAGCCTGTTAAACATAATAGGAAATTCTTTAACAAGAAAATAGTATTTATAACATTATATCCATCCACTTTCCATCCTTCCATTTAGCTGTTAAAGAGCCATACTACCCGTCCAGCCTGCAATTCCAGCAGCCTTTCAATAGCGTTAAATTGAAGCTGACTAGTTAGTCGTTGGCAAAAAAAAACAAAAAAAATGTTAGGTATCCCCCAAATTGTTAAGCAGTGAGCGAGCTAATAAAGATGAATTATAGCTAAGAACACTCGATCATGTCAGCTTTCAAACAAAACAAAACAAACTAGATTAAAATCGGTTCATCCGTTTGGGAGTAACGATGTCACGGACAGACACACGGCAGACACGTCAAACTTATAACACCCCTCTGTTTTGACACGATTGACAATAGGCAAGCGGACTGATTTTTTTTATTGCATAAATGAATAGTACTCTTAAATATGAGTAACTTCTCAGAAGAAACCGTATATCAAAAGTCAATATTTTCAAAGGTACAGCGATTTGTATACAAAATTTCGCGAGACTTTATACCAAAAAATTTTTTTTTTTTTTTGCGAAATTGGTAAACAAAACCTACATCATTAGTTTACTCACATCATATACAAAAACATTCATTATGGTAAGTATGAACTTAAACGCACAAATATCGGAGATATTTACAAATATATTTCTGCGGCCATATACTTCATATACTACTTCATACTACTTCATATACAAGTGACGTCATTTTTAGGTCGACTTTAGTATGGAGCGTTTTTAGGAGGCTCGCGAAATTTTTTATACAAATCGCAGTACCTTTGAAAATATTGACTTTTGATATACGGTTTCTTCTGAGAAGTTACTCATATTTAAGAGTACTATTCATTTATGCAATAAAAAAAAATTGTCCGATTGCCTATAATGATTATGGCTTGATTGAGTAAATATAAGAATATACGAGTAAATAATGCCTACCACACACGATCAAGTAGGTTATTGTTTTTATATACTTAAAAATAGTGATACAGAAATAAAGTATTTATCACGATTCACGACATTTAAAAATATAAGGTTCGGTAAAATCAATTACGGATATTTTGGGCATAGGTATGATCTACTGCTTATGTAAAGACAGAAAAATAATTATCATACTCATAGACGTAGAAAAAAAAAACTTTTTTCTACGTCCATGATCAATTGATCATACTCGAAAAAAAATTTTGTTTTGCTTTTTAATATGGGCGAGTTTGCGTTTTGCGGTTAGTCATCCATACATGAGATGATTTTTTACTTTCGAGTATGGCAAATATTTTTTTGCCTAAACGTCTTTATACAAGCAGTGATTCATGTGCCCGAAGTATCCGTAATTGATTTTCGGTGACGTCATATTTATGATTGAGTAATTTATTAAAAAAATGAAAGTTCATTCCCTAAAGAATATGAGAAAGATAAAAATAATTATGGTGTTTATTTTTTATATCTATGGACCCTTTCAGACCACGTCAATCTGGTCCCGCGGTAAATTCTCAAAGAACTTATGTTAGAAATCGTGGCGTTGGTAATGCTAAAACCGGCACTGATAACACGAGCGAATCCACAGACACAAGCTAGTGTTATGTAACAAGGGCCACTTCGCCGGTTAACGACGAGCCTCAAACCGCAAGGTCATGTGATATAACAGTTAACAGTCCCACGTTTCACTTTTCGTTTCTCTGGCGCGGCCGTCCGGAGTCCGGACCGGTATTGAGTAATAGTGGTAATAGTATGCATCATAATTATTATACTATTAAATGCGAGATTTTCATCAATATTAATTGCTTTTGAGACTAGAAGTAGGTATGTATAAATGCGAAATATGTGTGTTTGTTGTATGCAAAAACCGCTGATTGGATTCGAATGGAATTTGGCCGGTCTGGATTAACACGGGCTTCTTATATCTCGCATAATGTACGATTTCTATAATATCATGTTATATAGGAATGTATGAGATGCATTGGTATGATGAACTATACAGTCATACAAAATCGTTTTGTAATACTGATTTAAGCTAATGTGAATGAATTAACATTTTGAAATAATTATATCTAAGGATGCTTCCACATCACGTCAATCTAGTCTCGTGGTAAAGTCTCAAAAAACTTGCAATAAGAGCACCAAACAATAGAAATATATTCAACACTTTTATACTATACACATATTTAAGATTTTTATTTTTACAAAATTATACGAATATATACATATAATTAATACACATCCATGACCCAGGAGCATAGATTTTTTTTTGTTTCTTCGGCGGGATTGAAACTCGCGACCGCCGGCCGTGGCTAAAGCACAGATGAGCTCTACTGTGCCATAAAGGTCGTCAACGTTGAAAAGCAATATTTTTTTCGTTTAATATTGGATGTTGGATCAAACTATTTCACCGTGTGTGTCGGGCATTATCTCCGAGCAGCGAACACACAATATAGTTACATAACCCGGACAGTTACGAATGTGTAAAAATTTATTCAAAGTAAAACGGCTCTAAAGCGGTTATAAAATATTTGAAACAAAATTATCATATGAAAGTAAATATTTCACACTCGTGTAGCGTTAAATAATTAATTCGGAGTTTTAGATTAACGGCACGGATACAAGAGGTAAATGTGTTAAGGTAGGTTATACGAAAATTTTACAGATAGAAAGTGAATTTGAATTTAGGATTCAATTATGATGTCATATCGTCTGTGAGAAAGATCTGAAAATTCATCCCTTAATGAGAGGGATTTATAACAATAGAGATTAGAGATTAGAGATATACTTTTTCATCATTCAATCATGATTAACATATTTTTTCATCGATTATTATTATTTATTATTAGTTAGATTTTTCTATTATTTAGGTAAGTTCCAAAACGGGTTATTTTACAAAATTAATCAATAATTGTAAATGTATTATTAGTTTTGTATTATTAGTTTTCAGTGCAGTTTTACGAGAACTGTGCGATGGAGTATGATATTTGGCACAGTTAAAGTTTATGTAGAGGAAGGTTAGTTTTACGCTACCGTTTTGATAGATACAATTTTGTTATGATGTTTGTCAATCTGTCACATTTATATTATTTTTTTTATCTAACAGACAAAATAACTCTTATAAAGTTCAAACTTAAAAATACCTATATATGAATTAGAAAAGGGCGAATACGATACGACCACAAGGAGACCTCTAGTTTACCTATTTAAAGCTCTGTAGATCGAGTAAAAGAAAAAAACTGAAATTTGATTACACTAAAATAGTTCACACATTCGTATAAAATGGACTGTACAATTTCTGTCCACTAGCGATTGTGTCTTGAGATTCCGTCCAGCAGTGTTATTCTCTAAGAACATTTTCAAATATCTCGACAGCTGAATCCGCGGCAAGTGTCAAATATCATATAAAAATTTGACACTCACCGCGGATTCAGCTTTCGAGATTTGAAAATGTTCTTACAGAATAGACAGGCAGTTGCTACTGGTTCCAGGACCTCTAGTCAAGATGCGAACTTCGAAATCAAAAATGTATGGGATTTGACATAAGTCATCGATAAGTGACTTGTCGCTTGCGAATTGCGACGCGTTATGTCAAATCCCATACATATTGTTTTCGAACTTCGCCGTCGTAATTATCGAATGCATCTTGACTAGAGGCCCAGTTGCGCCGGAGGGAATTGAAAACCACCCAATCGAACGGTTTTGCGTTATATAGTGTTTTTGCTCACTTCCTTTCTACCCAACTGCGGCAAAGCCAAAATGAAGGGTAATGATTTTGGCAGTCTATGTATGTATGGATGTTTGGTTCACCGTAACACCTAAACTACTGATGTGATTTTATTGAATGAGGTGTCGATAGATTGATTATAATAGCCCGGGTAACATCTAGGCTATTTACGTAATCGAGTTATTGTTTTTTATAAAAAAAAAAAAAATTATTTCATGTAAAATATAAATTGTAATACCTACTGTTGTCTTTAAAAACGTTATAGTTTTATCTAAGCTAATTATGTAAAAAGTATATTAAAAATATATTTAAACTGTGGACAATAATTTCACTTACTTTTCCCGCCCACCGTACGTTCCAGATTTAATTTTGACATATTTCTTGTTTTTCTTATTCTTCTTGCCAAAAAACTTGTATCCTCGGTTTACTGGTGGATGCGAACTGCTAAGCGTCATCATTTACTTCGTCCAATATTTATTTTAACATCAATTTCCTTGCATTTGCGTAATATCCAAAAAACGATAATTCCTTTTACTTTAACGTGCGTTTAAAATTGGAACAGTTTTTTTTTTCACGCCCGCGATTTATGGCTTTAGAGTGGTGTAAAAAATGACAAACACGTTTTGCTCCACAAAATGAGCGTCACTTTTCAAACACGAGACACCACGTAATGTTTGTTGTATCGATTTTGTTTCGTAATACTCGAAACATGCGCTCGCGCCGTCCGCCTTGCCGTCACTGAGCTTAAGGCTGTTTAGTGTTTCCACGAGAAAATAAAGCGAAAGTTATTCTTATAACTTTTCACACAGAATCAGTTGAATGACATATTATGTTTATTTCATTTTCTTTGTATTGATTTTACTTACACATCAATGGATAAAAACGTGGACAATCAAATAGGTTCCCGTAGGAAATTGATGTGATAAATCACTTATCATGTAAACAGTTATTAAAGTAACTGAATTGGATTTTACTTTTATTAGACAAGTGTAAACAACTGTTTATATTTTTTTCTTTACAAAAAATGTGACCTATTTATTTATATACTATACAAACCTATTTATTATACAAATTAAATTAAACTGTCCATTTAGAGAACTAGGTGACTATATTTTATTTTCTGCGGTTTTTTTTGGGCTGCTTAATTAATGTTGCTAAAAGCCACGAATAAACAATTAGCAAAGCAAAACAGACCATTACAATAATTTAACTAATTGCTCAACACACGAAATGTTATTGTGTAACAGTTGGATTCATATTGACATATTACATAAGTTATTCTTATGAAAATTGAAAGTAAATTGTAGGTAATACTTACCTACTTAACCTTATAAGGCTAAATTTTATTTATTTAGTTTTATTCTCTTTATCTACTTAATACTTTTGCATTATCTACCTTCATATTTTTTCCTACTGATTTCAAATTGTTTTGAAATTATTTTAAATACTATGAAGAGGCATATAATAATTAATAATTCATCATCGTTAATTTGATTATTAGATCTTAGAAATATAATCACTTTATTGTTATCATTTTAATAATTATTATTTTACAGACAGATTGAATGCTCAAACTGGTCCTTAACTTAAGAAGCTCCCAAGTTGCGTACTTAACATAAGAGTTAAGTACGCGACTTGGGAGCTTCTTAGGAGGGAGTAGCATTTGAGTATACGGCCATTATCCTATTAATTTAAGCCAAGCCAGTTTCCATACTTAAATTACTTATACGGCAGCCATTTTACGTTTCTCCGATGACGTCACACTGACGCAGCTATTTTTGAGAAACACTTTCGCTCAAACTACACTTAGACTTATCATAATTAAAACAATTCACACCTTGACGACTTCTAAATTGTAAAAGTCTTAAACTATTTTTATGAGCCTTTATTTTTTCGTTTCCTTAAAGTTGCGACTTTGCGATTGCGATTTTGATAGGAATATGTTTTCTAGTTCCGTTAAATTGTGCCTATTGATATGCATAATTTATTTATTACTCGAGTAAGAGAAAATCGATACAATGCCGTTTTTTAGTTTCCCACCATTTCTACTCGACAACAGAGGGCGCTAAAACCCATTGTTTTCGCGATCGGAAAAACTTAATACTCAATAGAATACATTTGTTATTGTAATGAATACCAAATTGTCGCTTCGATAGGCGATGTTTTTTTTTAACACATAAATATTTTTTATCAGGTCAATGAAAAGTACACGCACAACTTTTTTTGATCTTCTTGTGATTCGGTGTTGTTTGCACGACTGATCATTTCACAGAAAAATGTACTGATGAATGCGATAAGAAAATCGCTCGGCAGTGCCGATAAATCGGGTGCACATACTCAAGTGTAAATACGGACTTTAACAGAGTCTGCAGTCGATGCGGTTATTGTTTAAATATTTTGACTTTTTGAGGTGTGGAAAAGAATATGTTTAGAAACCAGTCGAAGCTTTGCCGATATTGTGCCGATATGATATAGGAAGAATATATTACCTATATAATATAATGGCACATGTAAAAGCGAATAATAAATAATTATTGTGGCATATTTATTACTTTGTATCGTAGAAATCTGTCACTTCATTGTCATGTTCATCAATCATCATAACATCACTTTTAAACAAGTTTTACAGCAAACTTAACTCTTAACACTATGTTACCAAAAAAAAATTATTACACTGAAATACATTAAATAATTTTATTTCACGTTTTTAATAATATGTAAACCATTTAAGAAGCACTCAAAGTGAAATTTCTTTGTTATTTATTATCTACACGATTAAAAATGTAAGTGAAATTTCATTTTATATTTGTGCATTTACCGAAAAAATGTTATTCTAAATACGTATCATAATTCATTTCAAGTAATAAACAAAATTGAATAAAAGAGCAATGAAATAAAAAATAAAACATTTTAGCAGCGCTAAGACAGCGTCTAGCATTTTATTCTCGTTTTATTAAGTTATTATTAATTTAATATTGCAATTGTTATGTAACTTGTCAGCGCCTTAATTTACATTAGTTAATGTGCAATATTTACATAGCTTTGATACGAAAATTTACATCTTAGCTGACTTTAGCTTTGAATAATAAAATTTTCGGCTTCTCGCTTTGCTCGACACTCAGCACTTCGATTTTCAACTCTATTGTATTAGTGTAGAGTTCTATTTTCAGTACTCTGAATTTTCTCGGGTCCGCTGTATTCCGGATCGAATAGTCCCAGCCCGAATGTCAATGAATGATTTAAAAGCCTATCGACTTAATATAATGCAAGGCATGCGTCTAAAAACATCAACAAACAAAGTACACACGCGATGACCGACCCAGAACAGGTGCCTGCAGTCGTATACCTAATTAGTGAAAGCAATCATTGTCCATATATTATTGGCCAACTCGATCGGTATTGCCAAACGATGTTTTACGGATACTGGCTCTGGACCTTTGCGTCAAGCGCGTTACGTAAAAAAAAATTATTCAAATTCAAATTTTACAACGGATTCGAAGGAACTAAATTCTTTTTGAATTTCTTTATTATTCATAAAGTAATTTTAACTGAATAAACGTCAAAAAAGTATATTAGGTATTTATTCTTAGTTTTAGCGATTTTTGTTACAGTCAAAATAGTTTGGGAACGAGCGATTTCTAGTTACGTTTAAACGTTGCATGTCAACTAGCTTTAAATTGTTCGTTTATTTGCATGTTTATCGCACAGCTGTAATAAAACCATTCTGAGTGCAGGAGAAAATTGGGCTAGTGGATAGAACGATGTGAATATTTTAGGAAAAAATACGTCTAGCTACCATAGACGTATATTATAGACAAGGCATGTTGATGCAAAAAGTGTCTCCAGTTAAATGGCCCCAAATTTTTAATTTTTGGGGCCATTGTGAAATTCGAAGTATGGTGAAAACAAGATGGTTGACATTTGAGTTATGGTGAAAACCAAGATGGCGTAATTTTTTCTTGTATGAAGATTTGTTCTGTCAAATTTACGTCATAGCCTATCTTGAGTTTTGAAATCTTTGCTAGTTACAGTCTTTTGGATGCGATTTTGAACGTTAGGTAGATATGTTTAAAATTGCCTCCAAATGGACAGTATGACGTACCCCGTACCGCAGCACTAACCTGTGTGCTTAGTGCGAGTTTTTATCACTACTCGACGTGAAAAAGTAAACTACAATTTGTATGATATCGAAACAACGCCCCTAGTGGCAAAAATAGGAAACATAATTAGCGAGTGTGAGTTTTGTGGATTTTAACTAATCGAGCGTCGTCTCACACTCACGTTCGAATGTGGGTGTTTCAACGCTTTGATTGGTTGTTTCAAAAGTCTTGCGAGTGCCAGTTGCACATTTTGACATTCGAATAGTAAATTTGTGTTAACGACATCGAAAAGTTGTCACCCCGCGTTCACTTCCAATTTCTCAGTGACTAGGTAGTGAATTGCGGTGAAAGCATTTATAAAAGAATATTTCAGCAATTAATTTGCGTTTTTTTCGCGTGGAGGATGTATGCGGCTGCTCAATCTCAAGACGACCGCAATTTTAATGCAAAACGCGAAGCAAGAGCTCGTGCATCTTTCGATCCTTTATTGGACATTATTGTTAACTAATTGTCACACTTACTGTTCCATGAATGTTATTATAGTATCAAACTGAGAAAAACTTGTTTTCATCATTTTTTATAAACGAAATATGTAAAATTGTGTAAAATGCTTTGCAAATAAAATTCAAAATTTCGGCGACTTATGTCAGTGTCACAAACAATAACACACGATATAACCCGTCACAATTTTGATGACAGCAGCTTCTTAACAAAATAATACAGTGAAAATGACATTCAATTTGGTCGGTTAATCTCACAGTGAAGTCGTGCTACCAATATAACAAAAATAATAAAGCGTACTCTCGGTGAGGAAACGCGTTCGATTAGTTAGATTGGATAATGAGTCGCACTCCCATGCTTTTAATTTTCGATTCGATTTGCGCTAACTCGATTTACAAGGTAGTAAAGTAATCGAAAAAATTTGTGGGACTTGCACTCAGCACACGACCTACCTCACTCTCACTGCGAAGCACAACGCAAGCTCTATTTTACATCGGTTATCTATGAGGCCGTGGTGAGTGGTGACATACCGGTAAAACAGGCTCATAAGTCATAAGTGTCAAAGGATGGTTTAGTGCGATAGTCAAAGAGTAAGATTGTAGTCTAAAGGTCTATGCGACCGATACGCGAGACCGCGACCAGCAAACCAGCTATGGAGAGTAGAGCTACCTAGTATCTCTACCCTCCATAAAACCAGCGAATCAGGTTGTATGTTTTGTCTCTGTCACTCAGCATCTTCAATCAATAATACAACATAAAATAATAGACGGGTCTGGATAAGTTTTGAGGGTGCAAAAATTCTAAAGTCTTTTATTTTTTGCATATAGTTTCCGGACCTTCTCTTAATCTAAAATTTGATTTTGTGCCATTTTGGATGGCTGCGTTTGTAGCAATTTAGGTTTTTGTGTCTTTCATAGATATTGGCCCAAAAGTAAATTATAGCTAAAAATTTTACTTTCACGATATTAAGGAAAGAGTAACCGATGCACATATGCAGTTTGAGTCGTATCCAACCAGGGGTTTCCTGGTATTCAGCTACTATATAAAACATGGTCCCACCAGGCCCACAACTATTCTAATGTCTGACAAATCTTAAAAAACTGTTCAGAGTGTTAATATCTGAGTCTGTAAGAAAGATGTGCCACATTCGGCAATTTCGTATAAAGATATTCCATTTTTTTTCCTCAAACTCGCTATAAAAACTACTAATGAAACTTTTAGTTAGTAGAGTTCATATCTATATGATGATTATGGTGTTACAAAACACTTTCTATAAGTTTAACCATGTTTATCCGCGGGATTTTTTATTAGAATGTAAAAAACCAACTTTTATCATGTATCAATGGCGAATACGGGGTGCGGGCCTCTCGCCACGCGGGGAGAGGCCCAAGTTTCGTATTAATACGACAAAATTAAATGACAATTTATGTGACAACTTGACAAGTAATTAATGTTCTAAATGCGAAATTTATAATTTCAATTTTAAATTTATTTTATGTTTAATGATGCCAAGACGAGACCATAATATTATGACTCGCCAATAAAAAATGTCTTCAGATCTCGTCTAGAACCTTCTGACTCCACTCTACGTTCTCTAACTCTATAAAGCTTGAATTTACAAACTCGTAAAGTAGAAAATAGGCTTAAGATAAAAAATATTTTAGTCACTGTTCATAGCTTTTCTGTTAGAGAACACAATGTTCTGGCACAACGACGACGCTCGAATATTGCTAGTGTGGGGTGTGCCTGATACAAAAGCTCATGAAGTAATGAAACGCTCAAGCTATGCATTTTGACTCATTAGACGGATCGCGCTAGCTGTTTTTTAGTGGGAAGTGGAAAAAATCTAATGTTGCTGAATTGTTTTCTGTACCTATATGTAGTTGATAGAGTAGTCTCTAGGGAGTTAATAATTAAGTTTTGTGCCATGTCTGCCTATTGCCTTTTCAGCAATTCGATTATTTGTGGTTAATTTTTCCGTGGCTGCGTTATGGAGACTTTAAAAAAATAAAAAGTCAAGGAGTGTTCCCAAAAAGGCAAGCAAAGTTTAAAATTGATGTAATTCAAAGGTCAGTTATACAAAAAACAAAATAACTTAAAGATAAAAAAATCATAGCTTCTAATACTACTTACTGTACCTACGCGGGCGGAGCTGCGGACATCAGCTAGTTTTAACATAAAACTAACAAGCAATAATAAATAAATAAAAAACTTAAAAATAAAAAAACCTTTTATTTCCAGTTCCACAAATTAATGCTTTTTATAATACTAATTAAAAATTATAATAAAATTACAAATTAAATTAAGACTAACGTTAGATATTATAAATCAATTATTTTATAAGACTAACATTATTATAAATTAATGCTAAACATAGTAAACATATATCGAAAAGCAGTACAAGGATCGGTCCACATTCGTACGTAGTGCTCTGATGTTTCACTAGGCTCGACTTGGCGGGGCCCTGCCGTGCCCCTAGATATAAAATTGTCAACGGGATGAATAACAATATATACAAATATTATTTTGTTGGTTTGTAAAATGTATTTAATTATATAAATTATTACAATCAATTAATAACCTAATAAATAAGTCCTTAACCACGAGTATTAGAAGCATGTATTCAGCAACCTACGTATAAAATTCAAGCGTTGAAATAATTTATTTATTTTTTATTAAATAATACTATATATACAATAAATATAATGTAGCTGAAGAGACTATTCGGTTAAACGACTAATTTCAATAACTAAAATTAGGTATTTGAAATTGTAATTTTTTTGGTGTTAGATAACCGAAGTTTCATGTGGAAGCCTATCGGATATCAAATTTTAGTGTGCATTTATGTATTGTATAAAATCAGGCGACAATTACATTCAGCTTCGTCATTTGTGCTACGCAAACAAAGTTGCGGGCAAAAGCAAGTTTAAATTTTGTAATCGCTGTAAAATGCGAAATATAAAAATTTTGAAATGTAGTCAAATTAATGACATTTTATCACACACATTTACGTATATGTGTAATGTGTATGTTGTAGTGTGATTATTCCACAATACTTCGACCGCATATTATAATAATATTATTTTTGCATTTTATTATTTAAACCCTCCATGAAAAAGGCACAAACTTGGAATATAGATTCTTTATGACTTAATAATATTGAATACGTGAACTTTATTTAACGATTATGTGTTTTTGGAGCGCTTTTAGCTTAGGGAAACTAAAAAACTTAATTTCTCGAATCGCAGTCGCTTAATGTGGCACAAAATTTGGAATTAGGCCTATTTTAGTGGTCTTAAACAGAAAATAGTCGTTTATTACACTTTAGAATTTTTGCCGGTACTGTTTTCAAAAAATGACCCTAAGTCATTTTTTACTGGACGAAAACGACGCAAATTAAGTCTCCATACTCTGGAAGCTGTCCCAGTTAAGATACCATTAATATTTTAAACTTTAAATCAATATTTCCACTTTTATAGCCATATAAAAAAATCAACCACAAATAATGGAATTGCTGAAAACGCAGTGGGCAGAAATGGCACAAAACTTAATGATAAGCTCCCCAGGGACTACTTTATCAACACACAAAAATTCAGCGACTTTAGAATTTTTTCCACTTACCACCTCGAATACGCCTAGCGCGACCCGTCTATAAGCAGCGACACAAATTAAGTTGTGAAACTATATAAGTATAATTTATTTACCTGATGGTGCTAGGCGTCATCGTCTTCGAATACTTCAATCTAGTTGAAGAGGCTCTGAGAGGACGCTCACGTCGTGGACAGGTCGCCATTTTGTTTATTCCAAATTTAAATTTTCACAAACAAAATAGTTTTTATTGTGGCAATGTTTCACTTCATTTCTCGATTAATTCGAGAAAAGAGTCTGAAGAAACAGTTAGTTTATCTGTGGTTACTTGTGGTATTAAAAAATAGGTGATTTTTTATGTAGATGCATAACTGGGTAAAGCGTTAAATACTCGTACATTACTTTTCAAAAATTACTTAAAATCAGGTTTTAATTAGACGGGCAAAGAAATCGCAATGGATTCCAATGTATTTGATAATTGCACACTTTTTAGTTAATAATTACCTTAATAGGTACTAGTGATACTACGAGTACATTAATGAAATTTGTAGGTACTTAATATTTATCATATTTTTCATGTTTAGTAACGACACAATATTGTGTTATTAGAAATTACTACTTAATATTTAAATTGGATTTCTAGTTTCTTTCAAGTTTCAAATAATATATTTTCGGGTTGACATCTTGAAACGCGTGCCGAATTAAGCTTATTACATTAGTGAAACGTTAATTCAAGTCTGAATGTATACAATTGACATGTTTTTGTTTCATGAAATAACTGGGGGGAAGTGAGGCGAGGCATTTACACGCGCTGTTGGAGATACTTGTTAGTTGTTCAGGTGTTAGATGCCTAGGTTCTGTTTACTTACGGCCGAAACGCTAATCAAAATTAAAAGCCCTCTTATTTACATGCTGTCGCTGTCTCTGCTAGCCGAAATGACAAGGACAACATGTGACTTGAGCGTCACTTAATATAACTATCACTTTGATTCGGCCGCTAAGCTTTGGCGCCCAAATTTTCTACGCATATTCTCTTTTAAATTATTGGTTTTGTTTATTTAAAACTTTTTTCTCTTGATACCTGATCAGTTGTTTAAATGTTTTTATTATAGGGTTTACCTCCTAGGGTTAGAGACTAAATTTATTCCAAATACGATGTTTATAACTACAATAAAAATAAACGTATATTTTTGGTAAATAAATTAGAGTTTAGACAAATGATTTGGGGTAGGAAAATAAAATGAAAGGATGGAAGAAAGCTGAAATTGACTAAAACGCTAGCAAAGGCTTGATAAATAAGAGAAATCAATTATTTAATTAATGAAAGAATAAATAAAAGAACAAAACAGAAAACGATTAATTATATTAAACAAAGATTAAACTTAATCGTCTTGAGTCCATGGAATTTGAACCCACTCCTTAAAATTATTTATAATTGGCATAGCAGCCACTTCGTCTAGTTTGGGGTGTTAATGTCAGGAAAATTCGTTGTGTCAATTGGTAAACGTTTACACCCTTATTAATAAAAATATTTACACCATGGATAAGCAAATCCAAATCGCTCTCTTTGTCTATCAAGTGACTGTTCCAAAGTATCTGACAGAGACAGCCATGTTGGATTAGCTAATCCGTGGTGTAAATAATTTTATTAATAAGACTGTAACGCTCTTATTCATAAAAACTTATAGAACACCTAAAGTGTTCTATAAGATCACTATAAGAAGATTGGCAAAAAATTGTATTCATAACAGCATTATATCAACAAAGAGTTCTATAAACCTATCATAAAGTTATAGAGGCCAGGACCCTACTTTAACAGTACTATAAGATACAAGATGGCCAAACTCTTAACAGCTGATTACTAAAAAACTGACATTTGACACAAATATTTTGTCAATGTTATTTTGTAAACAAAATAATTATTTCTGATTTTATAAAATAATGCAAGCTTTACACATCTTTGATGTCATTGAACAACTAGAAATACGCGTCAAAGAAAAGTGTACAGAAGTAGGGTTGATCCGTTTTCTTTGGACGTCCGTCCTTACTATGGTCCAAATTCCAATTTTAGGTGTATCAGTACTAACCTTATCTTCCTCTAACAAGTTTTCACTTCTCTGCCTTTTAACAGTCGAGATCAATTGCAATGCCATTAAAACTACTTTTATAATAATGTTAGGTAATAATGTTAGGTTTTATACTACAAAAATAAATTCAAATAGATACGATAAATTATTGATCGTTGACAACAGTTGACAACTTGAAATTATTTGACGTTCCGTATTGCGTAGACAACAAATTATTGTAGTTTTATACATATTATCTATGATCGATTCAATATGTTCGTCCAACTTGTTAGCCAACTTCCTAATAATGGCAACATTTTTGCTTAAAGACAATTGTTAGTTATAGAAGGTTTATAGAACTGTTATGAATAGACAATTTTATCGAACGTTATATAAGCCTATCGAGCATTTTAACTATTATCCGTTATAAACGTTTTATAAGCTTTTTTTATGAATAAGACCGTAAATGTTTTACTTAACACTTACATTAAAATAGATTTTGAAATGTGACGTCACACAATTTAGGACTCCTCCTACCCCCTTGTCACACAATGTCACACTTCGTCGACCCCCTCCCTCCCCCTTAATGTGTGACGTAATTTATGGATGGCCCATTCATGATGAAATTGATGATAATTGATACTAATTAAATTGCCACAGAACATTCTAGAGATAAGTGATCAGTTAGGACGGGCGAGTTCTGCTCCGGCGCGGCTAACAGTAACGCAACCGTTAAACCGATCAGTAATACGAGAAATCATCATCGATAAACTCTACATTTATATTTTACTAGCTTTTATCTGCGACTTCGTCCGCGTGGAATTCGGTTTCCACAAACTATATATTACAAAATTTTAACCACTTTTTCACACACTTAAGGAGCGAATTTTAAGAATTCCTTTTTTAGCGGATGCCTACGTTACTACAACTATCTGTATGCCAAATTTCAGCAAAATCCGTACGTTATAGTACTTTCGGCTGAGCGTTGATAGATGAGTCAGTCAGGTTTGCCTTTTATATATATTTAGATTTTCTTCTTATATACTTATAATAACTACAATTTTTATAAAAGAAAGCTATAAACCCGACTACGTATATTATATAGCCTATGTTACCGGGGCTATTATTACGAATCTATTGACACCCCATTTATTTAAATCAGACCAGTAGTTTAGGCGCTACGGTGGAACATACAAAGACTACCAAAATCATTACCCTTCTTTTTGGCTTCGCCGTAGTCAGGTAAAAATGGACTTCTTATATAAAATGGACTACAGTTATCTATCTATTTAAGTTCTCTTAAGTATATAGATAGTGAGTAATTGTTTTTGCACAACAATTTTGAACATAATTGGAACAATTTGCATAAACTTTTACCAAGTTGTTACGTACTACATATTACAACCGGAACTCCAGGTTTTTTTTTTTTGGAAACAATGTGATCATATTATCCACAACAAGAATAAGTGAATCTAGAGTTACTCAGTTCAGTTAGGTAGGTCAAACTTTGAAAAAGAGGTCAATCGTCAAATCCAGCTCGGCTGGGGCGTGTTCGGGAAACTCAGAAACATCTTCTCATCAAACATCCCTCAGTGCCTGAAGACAAAAGTTTTTGAGCAGTGTGTGTTACCGGTGATGACTTATGGAGCTGAAACGTGGTCCTTCGCAATGGGGCTTATCCGTAAGCTTCGTGTCGCTCACAGAGCTATGGAGAGGACTATGCTCAGAGTTTATCTACATTATAGAATCAGAAATGAGGAAATACGTAGCAGAACTAAAGTTACCGACATAGCCCAGCGCATTAGCAAGATAAAGTGGCAATGGGCTGGACATATAGCCCGTAGAACCGATGCCCGCTGAGACCGAAGCGTAGGACGGCCTTCCACCAGATGGACAGACGACCTGAGAAAAGTCGCAGGGAGTCGGTGGATACAGGCGCGAGCGACCGGTCGCACTGGAAATTTATAGCCTATGTTCTGCAGTGGACGTCACCAGGCTGAAACGTCGTCGTTTCAGCCTGGTTGTCGTCAACAACGAGTTATTCAACACCAATAACGTCAACCAATGAAGAAGAAAATAAAAGGATAATACACATTGGGAGTTGTTTTATCCACTTTTTTAAAAAAGTCGGGACCATCGACCACGCGGATTAACTCTACATTCAAATGTTAAAGTTTATATGTATTCGTGATGATTATTTCTTGGCATCTTTAAGGACATAGTAAACTTTACTATGGAACAATTATCCACGACGACGAAAGATAAAATTAGGTTAGATGTAAGCGTAATAAGATAATTATATTTTTGTTGGATCTGTTCTGAGTAGAGTGCCTATATCAATGTATTATTTATAGACTGAATTGCGGTTTGTTGCTATTTAAACCGAAACTGACATTGCAAACGTTTATGCATATTTTAATACGTAAAAGAAAAGAAATCGCAAATAAATCAACATTTTGCATAAATTACATGTATATTCATATATTGTATACATTTAAACTAATGTTCAAATATGTAACATATGTTTCAATATATTATGAAAGCTTGTCTTCTAAGTTACCGCTAAGCGACATAGTATGTATAATATCAACACGTTTTACTAGAAAACTACAAAGAGGCAAGATTATACCTATTGACATTATGAGAATAATAGCTCCCCATACTAATTTTGGTGACAGTGGCAGGTGTCATTGGAACCAGACGTGCTATACAGGAGTTATTTTTATAGTGCCCAAGTGTGTGCGCAATATACAAGAGAACCTTTCTTCCATTACTCTCGTAACCCAGTGGATCGGATGCCCGACACGACTGGCGAGAGATCAGGCGCAGGACCGCCATTTTACATGCAAATCCGACGCACGGATCATCTCTCTTGTCAGACAATCAGATTGCATTGTTCTAATCAGACTTGAAAACAATATTTTTTGTTATTCCAACGCGGGGATCGAGAGTCGAGACCCCACGACCTCCGGAGTCGGAAGCTAAGCTCTAAACAACTGGACCACGGAGGCGTCATCATGAAAATAAAATAGGTAAGTAAATAACATAGGTAAGTAAGTAAGGTATATAAGGTAATTAAGTAGAAACTCGAGCTTCCTCGATAAGACAGGTCATATGATAAAAGGCACCGATATTATAAGTGGAGAGTTTTATTCTGTTGTTCGACCCTTGGATTGTCAAACCCCGTCCTACGTAACGTCGTTAAAAGAAGGAAATCTAGAGGTAAAACAAACTAAATCAAAAATATTAACAACACGAGCTAATACGAACATTTTTTCCCCATTATGACATCCAAGAGATACAAAAAGAAAGCTAGGTATATTAGAAGCTAGGAAGATAAAATAAAGACTGAAAAATTATGCTCTTCGAAATCTTTAAATAAATAGCTATACAAAAGAATAGAAGTGGAAATAGAGGAGGCATTTACCAAAACTGCGAAACAGATTAAGATGGCATTGGCTCGATGAGTTGTAACATAATATTTTATTTTAACCGACTTCCCAAAAGAATTATATTCGAACCATGGATAATTATGTAATTTTTTGGCTGAATCAAGGCACTTAATTTATTTATATGTATGGCGCAAAAAAACTCCATATAAATCGAGAATGCAAAATATTACGAATCGACATACTTTTATATCCGTTTTAAAATAACTATAACAAAACTGAAAACTTGATTTAAGAAAATTAGAGTAAATTATTATTAAGAAAGACTTTTTATTTATAAAATAAGAACAAAAACAACGGAACGTGCACCTCACAATCATCCATTGTTCGAAAAGTCATTGTCGCTCGCACTTGACCCCATTCGGAATTTGAATCGCTATGACAGATGCGCAAAATATATGTCAACGTCAAACCGAAACGTCAGATTTAAATTTTGTTCCGTTTTATTTATTTTTAAAACACACGTGCGCACAGAATTCACCTATTCTTACCAAACAAAACACAAGTAACCACAGATAAACATACAAAATTATTGTATTTCCGTATGTCCGTTTAGCTCACACACGTTGCACTCAATACGAGCACACGCAGAGTAACATTTCACTCGACTAAGTGCATTTCTAGGTGCCACTAAATGAGCTCTGATTAAACCATACACCACGCTAACGGGCGCAGCGGGACAGAAGCTTAAAAGTCATTTAAAAATCTCATAACGTAATTATTTAGCAATTACAGGCCAATTTACATGTTGAATGTGTAATGTGATTATTTAATTAATAAAAAATGTTAATTCATGCAAAATAAGGAGTTAGTTTAATCACATAACTGTTATCTGAATTGCAAATTCTTACAATTTTGTTAAAAATAAGAAAAGGAAAATTCTAATTATAATAAAATAGATTATAAAATATTTAAATCATTGTGTAGGTAACGTTTAATTTTTTATTTGTATTTCTTATAAAATATATTGAGCGCTTTTTAGGGCATTACTGCGCGTATGGTTTACACGCTTTTCGCTGTCGCTCACGCTCCGCTGCGCTCAAACAACAGCCTTATTTGATCTTTATGAATTCACCTACTTACCCACAGCGCTTCACGTATTACAACTCCTCTAATTGTCCGCGGTTTAACATATGAAAGTTAAGCTGATCAGCGTGGCGGTGAGTAGGAAATTCCGAGACATTGTGTTTACTTTGACAAAAGTATATATCTTGATCTAAACGATAAGAACTTGGGGGCTTAGACAAAGTTCATTAATTACGATGATCGATCGCGCGATACGTCGATACTATTGTTTGGCGATGGTATCTTAGCTAAACCAGATTTGATTAGACGAAAACGCACGTCTCTTGTGTTTTAAGGGAATATGTAAACGCATGTCAATTAAACCTCTTACAAGTGCTTTGTGTACTCATTTTCTACCACAAAAAAAAATAAAGATTTTGTTCAGGCCCCATCTTTGGGTAATAATGCCACTGACGCACTGCTGAGCCAGTGAATCACGAGTTAGTGTATCAGCGGTGTATACGTAGGGTTACCAGATGAAAAAATCAAAAGTCCGGAGAAAAGGCCTGATTTCCTAGAAAAGTCCTGAGATTTTCTACAGCTTGAGAATTTTCTCTCAAAAACGTATTATTATCTTACGCACGCGTTTTACGCGACTTTTTTGATTTTAACTGCAATTGTTACCAAAAGAAGATTATTTTTAGTTTGTTTCACTTTGATAAATAAGTATTGATTTTAACTGCAATTGTTACTAAAAGAAAATTATTTTTAGTAGTTTAATAAGAGATATCTTTAAAATGTAACCTGTGTTTTATTGAAAATCCTGAGCTATAACTAGATTTGCTAAATCCGGCCGGAATCCTGAGAAGAGTCGAAAAATCCTGAAATCTCAGGACAAATCCTGAGATATGGTAACCCTATGTATACGTAACGTTATCGAATGAGAATTGTATGGGCGCTGTCTCATGGTTTTGACAGATTTTCAGACAATAGGGAATATGCACGTATTTTATAAATAGATCTATTTTGTTTGGTAAACCGTATGGTAAAATCAGTTTTTTTGATATCATTAAAAATAACGAAGATATGAACGTTTAAAAATAGTCTATTAGACAGAGAGATCGGACGTGTACCGTGACGTCACATAACACGACTTTCATAGAAAATTCATACTAAATTTTGTTTTGCTAGAAAGAGATAGATTACAAATTTTGACCGCTGATACCTTGCTCATTTATCAACAGATATTGAAAATTTTCTCACTATTTTCTTTATTTTTCAGTCTAGTATCATATTATTATGTTTTAAGATATTTTTATATTTTATACATATTCCCTATTCTTATTAATCAGTAGCAGTAAATGGCCAGTATCGACGAATTTCCCGCTCGACTAGTTTCTAAACATTTTCCTTTACACTAGAACGCTTCAAAATATTTAAATACAGAGGAAGTGATCGCATCGACCGCAGACGTGAAGTCCGTACTAACACGTATGTGTACGCGCGCACGATTCATCGGCGCTGCTAAGCGATTTTGATCTGATGGTCAAACGGCGATTTGTTCGATTATACCATAATTTGCATATCTACCTAATGTACCCAGGTTTTGAGGTAAATTTACATATTTTTACCTGAACCGACGAGCAGGCGATTAGAATCCGTTAGGCGTAATTAACTTGGCTTTCACCGGATTACTTTGAGAGTAATATAAGTGTTATGTAACGTAAGTGATATACATACGGCTACTGACCGCGACTCTATCTGTCTGTCGCAGAGTCTATCCATACTTACTAATATTATAAATTGGAAAGTGTGTGTCTGTCTGTTTGACCGTCTCTCTACTGAACCGACATAAATGAAATTTGGTACACAGATAGGCTAGAGCCTGAGAAAGGACATAGGCTACTTTTTATCGCGGGGAAATATACGGTTCCCGTAGGTGTACTTACGCGGGCATGAGCTAGTTCTTATATAGTGCCTTAAATATACTAGGACTATGATAATATCAACGGGTTGTGGATTGTGATAGTCACAACAGTTCCCATGGTCCCACCAAATGCGTGAAGGACATCAGAACCTCAATTCTCGTATTTAAAGTAGACAATTTAAACAGTCAATTTCACTTTGTTTGGATTGAGAGTGTAGCGTTATGTTACCGTTAACGGATTTTATGACGTTTCGACCAATCAGAGCGCGATTCACGTTGGTTTAACGTTCATAAAAACACCTATTGGGAGTATAAGCGTATCGGGACTTGATTGTAATTGTATTAATGCAGGCTTTATTTAGCAGAATTGCTCCTCAGGATTCAGGTTTTGCTTTGCACCGCATTTATTAATTAAACCCTGGTTGTTAAATCCGATGCAAAGCAAAAAGTTTTTCCGTATTTTTGGGTCATGGATGTGTATAAAATATGTTTATCTACACTAATATTATAAAGAGGAAAACTTTGTTTGTATGTTTGTTTGTTTGTTTGTTTGTTTGTTTGTAATGAATAGGCTCAAAAAGTACTGGACCGATTTCAAAAATTCTTTCACCATTCGAAAGCTACATTATCCACGAGTAACATAGGCTAAATTTTATTTTGGAAAAAAATAGGGTTCCGTAAGATATTTGGGTTTTTCGGACACAAGGTGTAAAAAATCAACCCAGAAAAGTTACTTATTTTGCGTACGCTGCCTAAACTATAAAAGATAGAACCATATAATGTTCTAATTAATTGTAGATCTTATAAATATCTACAAAAAAGTCCGCGACACACTATACCTATATATGTCGAGTGAGGCACAATAACCATTTTTTTATTTAGAAATCTTGATTTTTTTTTGGGCTACATTTAAACGCGTTTATTTTACTCATTCTATTAATCCTTATCAAAATAAATTATTTCATCACTAAGTCTAGTTTATGTACATAATATTTGGTCTTTGAATGATTAAAATTGGATGTTTGGTTTTGAAGTTATGGCGAAATTAAAATATTACGATTTCTGCTGCACGGCCCGTTGCGAAGTGGGTGTCACCAAGGCGGGGAGGTGCGCGTGCGGAGTTTAGATTATTGGGTATTTTTTTTGTTTTGTGTTCGTTGTAACTATGATGGAACATGTATACTTGAATACCTATTTATTTAGTGTTTGTTGTATTGTTAGTCCTGAAGAGTATAGGTATTTCATACGATAAAAGTATACCCACCTACTTATTTCATTGAGTTTTAGTAGGTACCCATATTAATTTGTTTCTGTTTGTTTTGAACTTTTGACTAAATTTCGCCCGTTTGGTAGAGGTTTAAAGACATTCTGTAGTATTAGTATCAGTATTGTACCCGTGCGAAGCCGGGGCGGGTCGCTAGTAATACAATAAAAATCTTAAATTTATGTACAGTATAAAAGTATTAAATATAATTCCCGATGTCTGGTCCTTTGGGACTTTTCAAATTTTATTTCACAATAATTATAGCTATATAAGCGAAATCTTAAGTTTCAAATTGTAACGGGCGAATACTGTATCGCAAATCAAAATTAAGAGCCCTCCTATTCACAGGCTGTCGCTGTCTCTGCCAGCCGAAACGACAAGGACAACATGTGACTTGAGCGTCACTTAATTTAACTATCGTTCTAGTATTCCGCTGTGAGTGTTATAAATGAACGATGACACTGTTTATTATTATAAGGTCTCCAAAGATCAATTAAAGGTACTTCAGGCACAAGATCCACTGCTTATGTAAAGACGTTAAAACATTAAAATAACTGTAATACTCAAACTATAAAAATCATCTCTTAAATGGGTGACTCCGCAAAACGCAAACTCCCCATATAAAGATTTTATTTTCAAGTCTGACAATTATTTTTTAGCTTAAACGTCTTTACCAGTAGATCATATTATTCCCGAAATATCCGTAATTGATTTTACCAAACCTTATATAATCAAAACAATGTTTAGTCTTCAGAGATGATATCCAATGGCGATGGATGATGATGGAGGGTGTAAGACGTAAGTAGGCTAGCATCTCAGTTATGTTCGTGACGCGACTGTTAGCCGGCCGTTGGATGCCCGCTACAAAAACACCCGTAGCGCTTCACTGGGCTACGACCAAATGGTCAGCATCGGTGTTTAAACCATTGAATATGCTCAGATTGGATTAATAATATCGTCCGGTAATTTACAAAATAACATTCCTGTATGTTTGTTTAAACTAAAAAGGTAACTATAACACCGAAAATGTTTACGATTTACGCGCGTCGACGTCATTGAAAGCTAAGCTAAGCCTCCAGGGGTGTTAGACAAAAAATATATTGTGACATATTGACAAACGTCAACGTGTAACAAAACTGTATAATATTTCAAACGCACGGTATCGGTAATCTAAGATAGTGTGTTGTTGTTATTTTTAACTAGCTGTTGCTAGTTAAAAATAACAAATAACCAACCAAATATTATGTCAATCGCATACATTTTTTTTTTAATTTCGTCATTGTAAGTAAAGAAGGCACGGCATGATAACTAATGACCCTGAATCCTAACGTATTCTGACGTATTCTTAGTTAAATTTACCCCCATCGTCTGTGACAACCCTGGCAAAATTTGGATCGTTCTGTGAAAGGTGTTCCTCTGTATATAGTTTTCCTCTGTGAATATAGTACCGGCCCCGGGTTGCTTCTTACTTTTTTCCGAAGGCCTAATATTGCCCGAGCCCTGTTAGAATGTTTCGCCTTACTTATCTATACTAATATGTTAAAGAGGAAAAGTTTGTTTGTGTGTTTGTTTGCATCGAATAGGCTCCGAAACTACTGGACTGATTTTGATCAAATTTGGCACCCATGTAGAGTAGACTACGGGGCAGGATATAGGCTTTTTCATCGCGGTTATATTTTCATCGCGGAAAAATGTACGGTTTCTGCGAAATTAACTTTTGCGCGCACGAAGTCGCGGGCAACATCTATTACCTATATATAGAGGTACTCACGAGACATCGGGCGTGGTGTTCGCCAGCAGCCGCACGCAGTCGAGGCACCCGCGAGCCGCCGCGTAGTGCAGCGCCAGCGCGCCCCCCCGCCCGCGCCCCATGCCGCACCACCACTCCGCAGACACGCGGCCGCTCCTGTGGGATAGATAGTACATATGATTAATTAATTAAATTAATTAAATACCATATTTTATTTCGGGCTGCATAGGCCCATATTATAAATATTATAGACTAACATACATATTACTATATTATATTATATAACTAACACTAACACTAAACACGTGTTGTCTGCGACGTGGGGCGCGAAGTGTTCGGGAGTCGTCCTCTGAATCTTCTGTAGGCGACTCCAATTGGCCAGAACTCCTCCTTCTCGAAGGTCGGTAAATGATGGGATGGAACTCTCACCACAAAAGAACTAAAATTCACTCTATGATAAGTAACTGTTGTGGCGACCTGTGACTCAGTGGTTAGAGCGTCGGCGCTCAAGCCGGAGGTCGCGGGCTCGAATCCCGTCGAAGTAACAAAAAGTTTCCTGAGTTCCTAGGCCATGGATGTATATAAAATATTTCTATTAAATAATAAAAATCTTAAATACCTATAGAGTAAAAGTATTACCTAAATATATTTCTATTGTCTGGTAACAGTAAAACAAGTCTTTCGAGAACTTACCACGGGACCAGATTGATATGGTGTGAAAGGGTCCATTCTAGCTATTATTAGATAGATATTCACTAGATTTTTTTATAAAAGCTATAGCCCGACTAAACTATACAGCCTATGTTACCCGGGCTATTATTATTACGAATATATTGAGACCTCATTTATTACAATCGGATCAGTAGTTAAGGCACTACGGTGGACCAAACGTACATACATACTTACATAGACTGACAAAATCTTTAATTTGTGTTTACTGCGAGATTGCTCATGGCGACTGACTAAAATTGTATGGGAATAAAATGTAGACCATGTTAATTTATTCCTCATACTTATTATAGATTGTATGTCTATTCGTAATAAATAAGTACTTATAGTAGTCGAGTAAAGTAAAATATTATTTTATATATAAAAAAGTAGATTGCAATTCAAAAGTCTCGCTAAAAGTTAAAACTCGAGAACAGCTGGACCGATTTTGCTAATTTTGCTGTTAAAAATAATAGTTGAAATTCAGGGAAGATTTAAACGATGATAAATTTTGGAGGTTTATTCTTAATACAAAACAGCGTAATGTAAGGGGCCCCATACATGGTCCGGTCTACCTTCAGTTCGGCCTGAACGGATGCAAAATCGTATCGTGTGTGTGCAATTTCGAGATCGCATCAGGCGGCCGTACGGACTGAAGCGATTCGTTCCAGTGTTGCCAGCTCTTTTTTTGTGAAACTACTAAACTCGTATCGATTTCTACTAAAACTACTAAAAAACTACTAAAGAGGCTACTTAACTTAGGAATTCCTGAAGCCCCCAAAAACCACTGCATTTTAGGTTTTATTATATTAATTTTTTTTCATTAATTGAATTTGATTATAAATTTTACCATTAAATTAAAATATACTAGGAAATATTACGTATTTAGTAGCTATTTTGCATATCATTACTGTCTGGCTCTTTCCTACTTAAACACTACTAATAACTAAATTTCTACCAAGGAGGGAATAAAATACTCAATTTAGTAAAATTTTGTAAAATAACTAAGTTGGCAACATTAATTCTGGCCTGACCGATCGGCCTGAACGCGCGGCCTGTCCTGACCGTGTGTGGACAAATCGCTTCAGTTCTTGCCCGACCCGCTGCCGTGCGGGCGTGTATCTTGTACAAGCGTTGTATGAGTTTTCGCGGTGTTTAAATACAAAATTGATAAACACGACCGTAGCGCGCGGCAAATCAGAATGGACTGATGCGACTGTTCCGTGTGTGGGCACGAATCAGATCAGGCCGAACTGACGTAAATTGGATTGGATGCGATTTTTTCCGTGTGTGTGCTCGAATCCGTTCAGGCCGAACTGACGTCAGTTCCAGCTGAAACGATCGGCCTCTCGTCTGTGGGGGCCTTAACAAAATAAAAAACCCGCAACACCAAAAGAAAACTTCTTACTGTTCCTAAGTTCGTTCATAGTCTTTTATTTATGAATAATAATAATATGCTTACCCCAGTACTAAATGAATGTCGTGATCGAGAATAGATATTATGTTCATTTTTATTTAAATTTTGTTAATTGTAAATTTTATTCAGTTAATATTACACAAGGCACATGTTTGAAACCTGCAGCGTTTACTGTTTAGTATTCAAATAAATCACGGATTCATTCGTTTTTATTTAAATACTTGTAAGCGCAAATTGAAAAAAATATAGACATCAAAAAGTTTTCTATAAATGTACAATTTACATAAAAATAATATATAAATTAATATTCTCTTACGATATACGATAACTGCAATTTTATGAGGAAAAGACATCAACGCGCTACTTTCACGAACGCGCCATCTATCGTAGCACTTTGGAACCACATTACATGAGTTTTAATACTACTAACTTCTCAACACTAGACGGCGCTTATAGCATTACTTAATCTTTACTTAAGATTGTAACTAGTCAACAGCAGATGGCGCTTAAGAGCTAATACTTTTTTTTTTAAGTATAATGTTACATAATAATTATTTTGTTACTAGTATACTTATTACTTTATCCGTATTTTAGTAATTTGCATACATTTTAAGTTAAATTAAAATATATGTAATAGAAAATGAAAAGAATAGTTTCTAGAGAAAGTGTTTTACTACTCATCAAACAATTTACTTTCAATATTCAAGGACGGTTAAAATATTATAAATTTTTTAACTTCAATATTTTAATAAAATTACAAAACATCTTATCTTAATAAAAAGTTTACATGTTAGTAAATGTTTCATTAAGATAATATTAATTGTAGCTAAATGCGATTTTTTAAAATAGTCATTTGTTAATCAAAAAATAAAAACACCCTACCTATTTTTATTTTTTTGCAAAACGTATCATAATATTATTAATTTAATATTCATTCGTTGTTATATAATATAATTCCTCAATGGATATATCGAAGAAATTGATTCAGCGGTTTGATTGTCCTCATAATTTGTTCGCATTACAATTATTATAATACCTACTGTGTGGTCATCAAAAGTAAGTATGTCATGTTTGATGCTACATACGGCATACCTACTCCTGAAATTGGCTAACAATAAACATTCCGTTTCCTCACCCACACGCGTAACATGACAGCCGTAGACAAGTGTTTTGTCTACACAAGAATAAACATACTGACAGATTGTAGACAATATTATGTCAGATTTCCTTTATCAATCTGTCATTTTGTCCATATACGTAGAAAGAATATTTTTATGCACTCACACGCTTGGGCCTTGGCATAACCACCGTAGACGGTAGAAATAGTTCGTTTCTACGGAAGAGTAGACAAAATGACAGGTTGATTTTTTTTTATGAAATGAACCAGAAACGAGCAGACACATCGCCTGATGTTATTTTTTTTTTATGAAATAAGGGGGCAAACGAGCAAACGGGTCACCTGATGGAAAGCAACTTCCGTCGCCCATGGACACTCGCAGCATCAGAAGAGCTGCAAGTGCGTTGCCGGCCTTTTAAGAGGGAATAGGGTAATAGGGGAGGGTAGGGAAGGGAATAAGGTAGGGGATTGGGCCTCCGGTAAACTCACTCACTCGGCGAAACACAGCGCAAACGCTGTTTCACGCCGGTTTTCTGTGAGCCCGTGGTATTTCTCCGGTCGAGCCGGCCCATTCGTGCCGAAGCATGGCTCTACCACGTCTATTACCAAAGATATTACCGCCGCCCATAGACATTCGCAACACCAGAGGAGTTATACTTGTTACTCCTCTGGTGTTTCGACTTGCGTTCCTCATTCCTGGTCCTTAAAATCCCTAACCCCCTTGGGCCTTCGGTAGCCTCACTCACTCAACGTGGTATTTACCCGGTCGAGCCCGCCCATTCATGCCGAAGCGTGGCTCTCCCACATTTAAAGGCTAAAAGCTGTTATTTTGTCCATATTATCTGTCAGTATCAGTGGACGTGAGGTTCTTATAAACCCATTCCTATCGGCTTCACTTACCACTTACACTTTGAAAACCATCATCCAAATCTCTACCTTTTAACTAGGCATAGGCTAAGGCTAAGGATCAGCCTTCTCCACTGATCAGTATATCTATTATTGTGTAGACAAAACGCATTTCTTTAATGCCGTTCTTAAACTAAAAGGCGGTTAAATGACAAAAATAATGTTTTGAGGTAGAGCTAAAAAACATACACTACATAAGGCTTATACTTACTATTATAGTCAAAAAACAAAAAATGGGCTATTCTCCAATTACATTTTAGGCGTTTACCAAAAATCAAGAATTTTGGATTAAGCCACTTCAATTCTAAAGGCGCGATATGTTAATCCAGATACAATTCTCATACCATTGCTTACTGAAGCAAAATCACAGCAAAACTGTAGTTTAAATTGTCATTATTCATCTGCCGTTTTGTGACGTTTTAGAAATCATATACCCAGAGGTCAGTCGAAACACAGGAAGTGTGCGCACGTACCATAACTGTATTGTCCTCACCCCAATATACAAACGTTGAACCTCGTATAACTCAAATTAATGTCATGCATAGATACTTAACTGAGAATAACTACTATTTTTATAAAGTACTGTATCCCGACTACGTAAATGATATAGCCTATGTTACCCGGGATATTATTACGAATCGATTGACACTTCATTTATTAAAATCGGATCCGTTTAGGCGCTACGGTGGAACAAACATCCATACATACATAGTACATGTATGTAGGAAAAGGGAAGGGTAATGATTTTGGCCGTCTATGTACATGTCACCGTAAAATTGTAAAAACCGTTAGATTGTAATAAAACTATTGATACACTGTTAATCGTGGAACCGGAGTAGATATCAACTATCAAGTTGATACCAAATTTAAAAATGTCTATTTGGCACCAAATCGGCAATTTCTTCCCTTTCCAATACAGAGGTTTCAAAATTTCAATGTCTGTTTAACATACAGATAAACAGACATTTGCCTAGTACTCCGTGGCCTAGTGGGAAGACGGTTTGGTTCAGAGAGTGCAGGTTCGAATCCCAGGTTGCGGCGTGTACCAATGAGACTTTTTCAGATCTCAAGTACATTATACGGACGCTCTAACGGTGTAGGAAAACATCGTGAGGAAACCCGCACATGGTTGGCCCAGACGTATTGACCAGTCATTCCTCTGGACTAGGCTGACTATGTTGTGAGAATGCCGTATGTGCTTGGGCAACCATACGACATTTAAAAACCGACTGTCCCAGGCATTACAGTATTTCAAGAGTGGTTACTTCGCTCGGAGAATACTGTAGGTATAAATCATCCATTAACGGATGAAAATGCCTAAGTTTAACTCTATGTGTGATCGTGATCTTTTACTATCAATGCTCTTTACTGGATATTTCATGCGAGGTAAACTTTTACTCGTGTAACTTGCGGAAATAGATGTAACCGATGTAATATGGATATAAGCGATAACTTACTTAAACTCTAACGCAATTGGATCCGCAGAAAGCAGAATTACTTGTTACAAATACAAGTTTTTTATATATCAAACAGTAAATAAGGCAAAAGGTTTGACGATAAATAAACATGTACATATACAGCTCATAAAATACTCTATACATCCCGACTTAAAAAACGTCATACGAATAAAGTAATCCATTGTCAAGCATCACCTTGCTCACAGGTGATGATGATGAATTATAGCTAACAACACTCATGTCAGCTCTCAAACAAAAAAAAACTAGATCAGACAGACACGTCAAACTTATAAATAAGTTATAAATCAATTTTGTTATGAAATATTAGTGGTATGTATATTATATACTATATATAATAGTAGTTAAATGCATGCTACCTTTTATATTTCAACATGCATTTGGGAGCTGCTACGATGCCACGGAGAGACAGACACACACACAGACAAAAATTTCAAACTTAATAGCACCCCTCTGTTTTCGTCGGATAAAAAGATTAATTCAAACAACCACTAAATATTTACCCTCTTACTAATAACAATATTTACACAACGGATAAGCTATACAATGTTATTTCCTTGTCTGATACGTTGAAAGAGTCGCTTGACAGACAAGGACAAAATTGTTTAACTTATCCATTGTGTAAATCTTACTAATATCATGGACGAAATATACATAGACCTACAGATCCCACACATTAAAACGTACGACATTTTTTAATTTTCTTGTTGACCGTTAGATGACGTTGAGTGTATCAAATTACAAAATTAGCCATATTTATTTAAAAATAAAAACGCCATCTCTAGGACTATGTTTGAAGTACGTCATAAGTTATCTTATATTTAAAAAAAACGTCAATAGATGGCGGTAAACAATTGGTTGTTATGGTTGAGCCGCTCATAAAGACTTACCTACCTAAACCTATATACAACATTTCTATAATTTTCTTTATTTTGTAATTTCTCTACGTGCGCGTGTGAGGATGAATTAATATTGCCATGCATATAAAATAGATACCCAACATTCTGGAATTATATTCAAATAAGATTTGTTTATTAGTGTTTATATAAAGTGTACAATTATTTGACAAGATATTATTTTGGTTGTGTAATAACCAGTATTTATTTACGGCGTTTTATTAATTTGAAACACCTCTATCTTTATACCTTAACCTAAGCAACAATCTTGTTAATCGATTTTTGAACTTGGAATTAAAGTTTATAACGTCTTAACTTCATTTAAATAAAAAAGTCTCAGAACAAAAGAAAATTGTAGGTTTCAAATAAAGTTAATTGTTAAACTTTTGGTTAAACTATTAAAACAGAAAGTGGCAACACTATGATCTGCCGGTCCGCCGTCCCTACTCCGTACCATATCTATGTTTCGGAGTTCGGATGGTTGTGAATTTAGAGGTGGGCGCCGACCTAAAATTTGCCGGCGGCGCGGCGGCGCGCTGGGGGAAATTGGTCGGCGTGGCGGCGCCGCGCCGCGGCGTAGCTGTTTTTGTAAAAAAAACGCAATTTTTAGAAGCGAAAAGTTTTATTCGTTTGTTTTTACAATGAAGAATAGGTATACAAAATTGCTTAAAACGATTATCCCAGTAATGCTTGTATCTATACAAATACACTAGTTTTTGTTTCATTGAAAAAGACCGAGTATTAGCGGATTATATTATAGACATTTCAAATTCTCGTAAATTTCGCGGCCCGTAGCAGGCGCTCGTGGAGAGTGTGACGTCACGGCACACTGCTGGCCGAGTTACCTAGTACAAATAATGCTTGCGCTCAACTATTATTGCAGTGTTTTATATTGTTTCTCCGTAGATAAGGTAATATTAAGTTTAATATGTGTCTATTAGTATTTAGTAGTGTAATATTAGTGTATATAATATTGTAATTTGTAACGTAGTTACATTTTATTTAATTAAATTTCGTAAAAACGATACACCCAACGCCATCTATGGTATATGGTGGTAACTACGGCTATGGGTTCAAGTCGACATTCTCAACGCCATCTATGGTATATGGTGGTAACTACGGTTATGGGTTCAATAGTTATCGACTTATCGATTTGAATCTAATTCTTTTTAAATCTAAACATCATAATCTTTTTTTAAACAACTTAAATACACCAGTTTTGCGTTATTAGGTTATCATTCTAAATAACTCAATATATTTCTACTGTGGCAAAAAGTCTTAGCTGTGTAGTCAATGTAATTTAAAAAAAAGTTTTTTTTTGGTCGGGTATATAAGCCTGACGCGCGATTGTCATAGCCTTTTTCATAACTCTTTTTTTGGACATCTAAAATTGAGTGTGGTTGCTTTAAAATTCCACGTTTCTAAGTTCAAGTAGTTATTTTATATATTTTAAACCCGTCTTCACGGTGAGTCTGTGTATCTGTGTCGTGTAACTCTTATAATTGTGTAGTTTGTTATATTGTTCTTTTCCAAATTAATTTTATATCAAATTGTAGGTAAATGTCAAAATTGTTTTTTTGTGGAACACGTGGTGGTTCCCCGTTTGTCTTATTGGATGATAATGTCATGGTGGGCCTGTTTTGTCAACCCGCATTCTTAAACTCTCATCTAGTTACTTTAGATTTCCACGTGTTTTATAGATAACCTTTCACTAGTTCCAAATTGTACATCATGTAATTTTGCACTATAAACCTTAATTACTTTTAAACATATGCTTAGTACCTATTTTAAAATTGTAATACCTATTTTTATAAAACTGTAAGGGACCCATGGCCCTGATTTCGAGGATTCGGGATCAAGGCCACGGTGCCTGAAGCAGGCTCTGCATATATGGACTTACCGTTCCAGGGTTCTGAGTTCCGGCTGGAACAGTTCCTGTATGGACTACACCTGATCCGACCAGATACCATTGTTCCGGTCTGGACAATCCCAAGCCACACAGCATATCAAGGACTGTCGGTCTGAGCTTGGCCGTTAGAGTTGTCGGACCCTCGTCACCGGACCTCGCAGACCGTGGGATACTCCTGACTGCCTTCGATCAGCTAAGTGCCGTGTGCCAATTATCCCAATACTACACCTCCACCGCCCAGGGCTGAACCAGACTTTGCCGGCTAACCGACCCACGCCCCTTATCTAGACATCTTAAATTTTAAATATAATTAATTTGTTACAGTCTTGTGTTTCTCTTCCAAACACCCCGTGACAAATTTATGTGCAGTAAGTACAACGGATGACGGATTTGAATTAGAAACGGTACCAGCCTGAACAACACCATAATAAAACAATATTTAAAAATGATAAATTAGTTCTATTTTAAATTAAAATAGAACTCATTTTCAAGTTGGCTGGTACCGAATTCAAAATTATGAAGATTGGGTAGAGAAATAAATTAGATGTTCAGTCAAATTTAAAAGGGCAACTATTTGAAAAAAATAGTTTTATTTCATGCTTTTTTGTGCATTTTTACTTTGGAAGTCGGTTTAATTTTTTGTTTAAAATATTTTTTTCCCTTTCTATTGATATTTGTAAAATTATTAAAACATTATAAGATAGTTTAAAATAAACGATCGAATGTATAATATTGAATACGCGCCATTAGCTTTCATTGGATATTGTAAATAAGATGATGATGATGATGAAGATTACTGTAAGGGGCCATCCACATATTACGTCACGCAAAATTTCGACTTTTTGAACCCCTACCCCCCCCATGTCACGCTTTTTAGTATCCCTGTACCTGTATTTAACGTGTACTATCACACTTTGTATGACCCCCCCCCCCCCCCCCCATCAGGTGTGACGTAATATGTGGATGGACCCTAAGTTACATAGTGGCATATGCTTGCAGGTTTTTAAACAATGCCGAAATTTCCAAACGCGTATCTTTAAAGACTGAGGAGTTCTGTTCAGTGCTTTTGGATCCAGGGTATACCTTGGAGCAAAATTAACTTTTTAGTAACATATGCTTCGACAACTTTAGAAAAGTTTCAATCACCATATGGTCCATATGTGTACATATAAATTTCGAGGAGTTCCCTCGATTCCTCATGGATTCCATCATCAGGCTACACCTATACTAGCAGAAGGTGTTGCACCAGATCACCACTATGAGTATGATGTCAAGAGGACCAATTTGGGATTATACCCTATACATAAAAAAAAATTAAGTTGTCCACAGACGGCGGAGTACCTAATCGTTGAAAAAAAAAAAAAAAAAACAATATAGTCTATATATACAGCCGAATCCTTTTTTTGGAAGTCGGTTAAAAAGGGCAATCGCATAACCTACCTAAAACACATGATTTTTAGCATGTAGATAAGACATTTTTAACTTTAATAGTAAGTTAAAGGTACGGGCGACGCGGTGTTACTAAGCGAGTATTGCGATGTACTGTGCAGTGACGTCATCGCCCCGAGCGCCGGCCTGGTGCAATCTCGAGTCGCGCACTTACTTTGGAATTAAATATACATTGGAATTAAATAATAAATATACATTAACTACACGGCGCACGGTGGGTCGAAAATCGGCTTTCATAGACATAGAAATGAAATCTCGAAAGTGACAAATTTTTTGATGGATATTGCTTCAGTTTAGTACTTCTATGTAGAAAATGAAGTTTGAGATAATTTGGCCCAAAAATGAGGGAGTAATAATTTTTTTACGAAAAACTTGTATGGAGCCAACATGAAAAATTCAATTATTTTAAAAATGGCAAGTTTAACCGTAATATCCTGACAGATGGTTATAGTACCAATTATTTATGATTTTTTGGCATACATCATATTATAACGGTTTTAGCTGCTCTTTTTTTTTTTAAATCGTCGAAATTTTTGAAAAAAAGTTACCCTGTATTATTGCACGATTCGATAGTGTTACTATAAAGGAACACTTTCTGGAAAGTAATGGTATACGGCAAACTTGAGGAAAGTGTTTAATTTTAATAAACTCCTTCATATTTTGAACAAATGTATGAACAATTGTATAAAATGCTAAAATTAAGCACTTTCCTTAACTTTCTCACATATAGTTACTTTCCAGCAATTATTATTTACTAGCAAGACTATCGAATGCTGCAATAATACAGGTGACTTTTTTTCAAAATTAACGGATTCGAATCCTAACCAAGGATGTTGACTTGGCTATAATCTGATAATGCAGTTATATTTGTCGTATACTGTGAAGTAAAGGAAAATTATGTCAGAGCAATTTCTTTCCAAAAATACTGGATTTATAACTTTTTTATAGAAAATTTCTATGAAGCCAATGAGAAAAATCCAATTATCTTCAAAACGGCAAGATAAACATCCTTACATGTTGTTATAGTACTATTTATTCGTGATTTTTTGACATAGGTAGTTCATGAAACGGTTCTATTTGCCTTTTTTTTTTTTAATAATCGAAATATTAATTTTGAAAAAAATGTAATCCTGTATTATTGCACTATTCGATAGTCTTGCTAGTCTGCTGGGGTGGACAAACCCTTCCATTGCTACTCGTGGGAACGCAATGGATAATCTCAAAAATAATTTGATTAACCAAAATGGCGGCGATGTGGTTCGCCACCCATCACGTCTCGTTTCTCGCGGGGGCGAAAATGGGCCCATGGAGAGCCGCTTCGCTACGTTGAATGTAAGAGGAGGAATGGATGGTAAGATAGATGAAGTAGGTATGTCAGATGATGGATGAACGATACATAGATATTTTGTACGTGAACGAAACCAAGAGGAAAGGATGTGACACCACGGTTCATGGTCCCTACACGGCATACTGGTCGGGAGTTCCCCTAACCAGCCGAGGCTATCAGGTAGTTGGTGTGATTCTTTCCTATCGGATAGTTGAATGTGTGATGGAGCATGAATGTGTAAGCCCAAGACTCCTCTGGATTAGGTTAAAAGTCGGACTCACTCGCCTGTTCATCCTTGAGGTCTATGCACCGACAGATCTGCGCGGAGGTGGGTCATTGAAAGACCAACAAGAGAGAGAGGAGTTTTGGTATAGCATGAGAGGTCTTGAATAAATGCGGAGAATATGAACGGATCGTGATGTTAGGGGACTTTAACTCCAACCCACTCAGGGTTGGAGTAAAGCGTGATGGGTATGAAGGAGTTCTGGGTACGTTTGGGGACGAGAGAGAGAATGACAATGGGAGAAGCTTGCTTGAAGTATGCTTGGAATCTGTGCGTGGCCAACACAATGTTTGACCACAAAAATATCCATTTGTATACAAGAGATGAGGGTGAGTCTAGAAGTATGATTGATTTTGTAATTGTGGATGAAAGACTGAGGAAGAAAGTGCTAGACACTCGTGCTTACCGCGGTGTAGGACTCGACACAGACCACTTCCTGGTCATAGCCCGAATGCGTGGCCTCTTTAAATGGTGGCGACACCGACAGGCCGAGCCTACGAGTGTTTTGGACAGAGTGAATGTGGCATATCTACAGAAAAAAGAAAAGAGGGACGAGTATGTAGAGAAAGTGAAAGAAAGTTTCAAATACACAGCACCCCGTGCCCCGCCCGCCCGCTCCCGGCACCTAGCGCCCGGCGGCCTGTTTTTTTTTTTTGAGTCGACTTCGATCGGCGCGAATTTTTGGACACTCGGCGGCGGCGGCGCCACATGCATGGCGGCGCGGCGGCGCCCACCTCAAGTTGTGATTGCGTTCCTCGTTGTGTTGTTGTATTTTTCTCAATTGCTTTTAGATTTCTTTTAAATACGATATTGCGCTTGCCCACCGGAACTGATAATCTGCCTACTACCTTTGACCTACCTACCTATTTTGCCTCCTGGACTCCGATTAATCGCCTTATTGTTGACCTGTGCTTGTATTATGGACTAGTGATGTAACGAATGTCTCTTTTTTAGCATTCGCGAATGCGAATGCGAATGCGAATATCTGCTACCGACATTCGCGAATGCGAATGCGAATATTCAGTTTTTGTTCATATTTGGCGCCAATTTGTCGCGCAGTCGCGTTCGGACAAGGTTCGTTATGGGTTCGTTACGTTCGTATCTTCCGAGTATTGCCGAGTTCATACGAACTCATCTATGATCTAAATAAAGCGTCATTCATTCCGCTCCGCTCACTCAAACTTAAACTCAAAATTTTTATTTCCATGTAGGTTATGATATAACGCTTAAAGAATTGTCCTAAATGATGCCTACCACCGGTTCAGAAACAAGCCCGGCAAGAAGAACCGGCGTAAGAAACTCGCACATTTGCTTTTGTTTTCTGATATTCATATTCGCAAAACATTCGCAAAAAATTTGCGAATGCGAATGCGAATGCGAATATACAAAAATGTGCGAATATTCGCGAATGCGAATGCGAATATTCGTTACATCACTATTATGGACTTTGTGTGCCTACGATTCGGACTATTTGTTTAAAAATTCGGAAAGCTTTTTCCATAAACAACTTGGAGAAAATGTATACCAAGTGCGTATATCACAATTGTGGCAATAAAAGCAATGAAATTGCTATGTTTCGGTTTCCTGTAAATGATTGAATAGGCTCCGAAACTACTGGACCGATTTTGATGAAATTTGGTGCAAATATAGATTATAATGACCACGGGGAAGGACATAGGCTAATTTTTATCGCGGGAAAATGTACGGTTCCCGTGGAATACTGTATTTACGCTTTTACGTAAAAACTACTTAACCAAACATCATGAAATTTGGCACAGATATAAAATAGACTACGAGGAAGAACATAGGTTACTCTTTATTGCATAAAAATGTACGGTTCCTGTTGAATACTGTATTTACGCTTTTACGTAACTACTTACCCGATCATCATGAAATTTGCTATAGATACAAAGTAGACCACGAGGAAGGACATAGGCTACTTTTTATTGCAAGAAAATATACGGTTTCCGTGGAATATTGTATTTACGCTTTTACGTAAAAACTACTTAACCGATCATCATGAAATTTTGCACAGATATAAAGTAGAGCACGGGATAGGACATAGGCTCCTTTTTATTGCAGAAAATGTACGTTTCTCGTGGAATACTGTATTTACGCTTTTACGTAAAAACTACTTAACCGATCATCATGAAATTTGGCACAGATATAAAGTAGAGCACGGGAAAGGACATAGGCTTCTTTTTTGCAGAAAATGTACCGTTCCCGTGGAATACTGTATTTACGCTTTTACGTAAAAACTACTTAACCGACCATCATGAAATTTGGCACAGATATAAAGTAGAGCACGGGAAAGGACATAGGCTTCTTTTTTGCAGAAAATGTACCGTTCCCGTGGAATACTGTATTTACGCTTTTACGTAAAAACTACTTAACCAATCATCATGAAATTTGGCACAGATATAAAGTAGACTACGAGGAAGAACATAGGTTACTCTTTATTGCATAAAAATGTACGGTTCCCGTTGAATACTGTATTTACGCTTTTACGTAACTACTTACCCGATCATCATGAAATTTACTATAGATACAAAGTAGACCACGAGGAAGGACATAGGCTACTTTTTATTGCAAGAAAAATATACGGTTCCCGTGGAATATTGTATTTACGCTTTTACGTAAAAACTACTTAACCGATCATCATGAAATTTGGCACAGATATAAAGTAGACCACTGGGAAGGACATAGGCTACTTTTTATCGCGGGAATGTACGGTTCCTGTGGACAACTGTATTTACGCTTTTACGTAAAACCACTTAACCGATCATCATGAAAATTGGCACAGACATAGAGTAGACTACGAGGAAGAGCATAGGCTACTATTTATCGCAGAAAAATATGTTTGGGGATTTAGTAAATAGGGGATTTAAGGATTTACAAAAAATGTGATTTACGCGACAATACTCAAAGGAAAATTCGAAGGTGAGGAAGTTCTCATTCCGAAGATCCCGATGATCCCTACCGAATACCGATATGCCGTTTGAGTTCAAGCGACTTCAATTTCCGATCCTTCTTCCTTCTTGCATTTGCCATGACCATTAATAAGTCTCAAGGCCAATCCTTGAAAGTTTGTGGTCTGAATCTACAAAATCCATGTTTTTCACGTGGTCAATTATAGTGGCATATTCACGGATCGGAAGACCATCTGCGTTATTTATTCTTGCGCCTGATAATAAAACGAAAAATGTCGTCTATTACAAGATGCTTTACTGAAGATTGCAACCCATGCACCAAAATACATGGCCCATTTTACACAATCATTAAAATAATTGATTTCTTTTTAATTATATCTATTATCCTAATGAAAAATTGCACTTAATGAAATCCAAAATCTGCTCATTTATTACCTCTAAGGTAGAACAAAGTTTGCCGGGTCAGCTAGTATAGAATATTTCTTCTTTAAATTTATTTCTTCGGCTCGCGTCGCCACGTCATGCTTAGGCTGCAGCTGCTAGTACGATGAAAAACTTTAGAAAAATTTGAAACGCTCTTATGCCAAAGCATGGAGCGTGCGGACAGATACGGTGTATCATTTTCAACCTTATACCTTAGCGATAAGGTTCAAAATAAAGTTCACCTGATCTGTCCGCGACTGCAAAATGACTTGTCAAGGGGCCGTGCATTAATCACGTGATGTTTTTAACAACATTTTAGACCCTTCCCCTCCCCCTGGTGATACGTGGTGAGGTTTTATACTACCCCCCCCCTCCCCCACCTAAGATCACGTGTATTTTTTTTACATAGTAAGCAGGTCATGTTTGAAGAAAAACTTTAACTTAAAAAACCGTTTAATCGAATAATTTAAGCAATTAAAAACTATACGAGTCATTTGTCTTGTAAGTATTTAAACAACACTACGAATCTACAGCCGATAATAATTTCGGTATGCATAGACTAGATTCGAAAATTAATACACGTGATGTCTCCTTATACCCCCTCCTCCCCTTGGTGATTTTTTTCGGACCCCCCTCCCCCTTTAGGCATCACGTGAATAATGGACGACCCCCAACCGTAATTTCAAACATTTTTGATTTTCATTGCGGTTACTTATCGTTTAATTCAATATTCTAATTAAGTTACACTTTGATTTCGTGTAGTTTTCTATTAAATAGGTAGGTATTTTACACAAAATAAGATTTCTTGGTATTTTAAAGAGTTGTATTATTTTTTTATGATAGGTAGGTACCTAGGTACATATTTAGTTTTGTTTTCATAATAATTAACGTTGTCTTTTTATCCAACCGCGATAACCCATATTCACGCGAACGAAGTCGCGGACAACACCTAGCTACAATAATTATTATGATCAATATCTACATTAAATAACATTGTATTGTACCTACCTGTTTATATAAGTAGGTACCTACTTTTATGAGTTATTCGATGCTTTTGCGCGCCATCTAGTGATCACATTTGGTACCCTAATACTACGCCATCTACCATAATTGTCTAAAAACAAGCTACTGAGTTAAATTTTTAGGATTTAGAGACAATTATCAAATATCAGCCTTTGAACTTTAAAATCACACTGGAATGAGACTGAAAATATTTTTTCTTGTTTAAAAGAGAACATAATTGATTTACTTCGCTAATTTGTGCAATTTATTGATTTTCGTGCTAGTAACTAACGCCATCTAGACCTAACCAGAATCCGGACCTTTTTTTCGTGTACGTTTTATTGTATGGGATCTGTCAGTCTATAGTAATTTGATTTGTCTGTGCTAATATTATAAATGTGAAAGTTTGTGAGGATGTATGGATAGATGTTTGTTACTCTTTTACGCAAAAAGTACTGAACGGATTTTGAAGAAATTTGGTATTGGACTTTGGAGTAGGTACTTTAGGCTCTGGATGTGCTACTTTTTATCCCGAAAAAGTAGTGTTCCCTCGAGATACTCGATAGTATATATACGCGGGCGGAGCCGCGGGAAACAGCTAGTATTTTTATAAATATTTAGTACTAGCTTAATCCTGAGGCTCCGCTCGCGTAAATATAGTACTTTTTTGAAATAGAAAGTGGTATATGTTTTTTATCCAGAACCTAAACTACTACCATACAAAATTTCACCGAAATACGTTAAGCAGTTTTTGCGTGAAAGAGTAACGAACATGCATACATCCTCACAAACTTTCACATTTATAAGTAGGAAGGATTTCACATTTATAAGTAGGAAGGAAGAGTGTTACTGTCTCCAGCATACATACATACCTAAAGTTACCGGCGCGTAGAGCAATGTCCAGCGTGTCCAGCTCCTCCTCATAATCATGACAGAGCTCCAACATGGAGTTCCTGGCCTCGTGGATGTCGAACAACACCGTCCCATTACTCACTCTGTCCTTCATTGTACTGCTAAACGAGGTGGTCCCAAAACTTGAGCTCGTGGAGGTACCTCTAGGAAACTTCCGCGGAGGTACACTTGTGTTCATAATCGGTAGACGCTGCTTCTTTAACCTCTTTTTCGCATATCTTCGCATTCTCAGGGACAGCATAACACGGATGCGTATATGACGCTTTATGTTTCTCTCGTAACGTAGTTGTTCCTTCTGCGATCTGTCCTTTTTCTTTCTTGGTACTTCGTCTATTCGTTCTAGAATGAATTGTCTGTCTAGTAATCTTTCTGCTCCACGATTGTTAAAGTATTGACTGTTTCTCCAAGATTTGCTAAGCGACCAGTTTTCGCCGTAACACGAATTACTAACTTGTATAGGCGTCTCGTAAATATCTTCTTCGTCTTCGCACAATCTTCTCGAGTTCAAAAACGTTCCAATGTTCTTCTGTATATTACTATTTTGTGTCATTGAAGCATTCAATAGATTAATATTTAAAGCTTTATCGTCTTTAAACTTCGGTGGTTCTGTAATGACTTCTTTATTTCTTCTTTTCGCGAGAGTCATGATGCGCCTGCGCATACCAGACATATTAGTCAGTTCGCTCTTCAAGAATGGTCCCTTTCTATCGGCCGTCATATCGGGGGACCATGCCGCGTTCTCTGAGCAACTGCAGAAGTCTTTAAGTATCCTAGCTATAGCATTGCAGTTGTCTTCTTTAGTTCTTCCTTTGGACATTTTGGGTAATCGGTTGCTTTCTTCATTTGTGGTTTCTTTAATTGAGTTATGCTATTTATCTTTCAGTTGCTTTCCTCATTTTTGTATATCTATCTAATATAATAAGTATAAATCTTTATCTTTTCTGCCATCTCTTTCTTAAGTTTAGATCGTGTATTATGCAACTATTACCGTCCTTATCGCACTCATTGTTATAAGAAGAGTAGATTTCACACACATTGATAAGTTCGAAAACAATAAAGTCAACGATTATTTCACGAAACCACTATAAAATTATACAATGTATGGATCTTTATACAATAAAATGTTTAACTTTTACAATACACTAAAAGATATAATTTAAATAAACTTTTACTTTAAAGAAATAGCTGTGAATAATAAGATAATGCAGGTTTGTGGAATAATTTAAATCATGCAAAATTTTATTCGTGAAACATATTTTGTGTCGTGTAATATTAGCATTTAAAAATCAAAAGCCGGCCAACTACGAGTCAAACTCGCGCACGAAGGGTTCCGTCCAAAACGGCAAAAATAACACGTTTGTTGTATACCCTTAAAACTTTATATTATTCTGTTTTTAATATTTGTTGTTCTAGCGGCTACAGAAAATAGAAATACATTAACTGTGAAAATTCCAAATGTCTAACTATCACGGCTTACGATATACAGCCTTGTGAATGGTGACAGACGGACAGACGGATAGAGACAGCCAAGTCTCTATCCGTCTGTCGGTCCATAAGTAATAGGTATAGTAATAGTATAGATAAAAAAATTAAATATATGTTAGGTTTAGAATAATATTATAAAGATTTGTATAAAACAAATGTTAGTAATAAATACAATACACGAAAGGTTAGAAAAAATAAACTGATTCAGCCAAAAATAAACAATTATTATGGTGAAAGGATTTTAAAATATTATATGTAATCCCCATACATTTGAAGAGAGGATGATTTTTTTTCCCTTTTAACCCCATTGTATTGATTATCGTCGAATAGGTATTTTAAATAAAGGTAAGATTTCATACACATAACACAACTTTTCATAAAGTAAAATTTTCGAGTAATCAGCTTTCAAAGTAGTACAGTCGACTGGCATTTCTAAACTATGAGACTTAGAAATTTGTAATTTTCCATGCTGATAAATCATGCAAAATACTCTTTAGGAAAATTATTTTGAACGAAATCGGACGGTTACTTATAAAGAAATTCGAAAAAATACTTAATGCGCGTTGATAGTTACGGAACCTTAGACATGTCTGGCAATAGGGAATATGCACGTATTTTTTTTTATTTTTTTATATAGATCTATATTGTTTGGTAAATCGTATGGTAAAATCAGTTTTTTGATATCATTAAAAATAACTAAGATATGAACGTTTAAAGTAGTCTATTAGACAGAGAGATCGGACGTGTACCGTGACGTCACATAACACGACTTTCATAGAAAGTTCATACTAAATTTCGTTTTGCTAGAAAGAGATAGATCACAAACTTTGACCGCTCATATCTTGCTCATTTATCAACAGATATTGAAATTTTTTTCACCATTTCCTTTATTTTTCAGTCTAGTATCATATTAATATGTTTTAAGCTATTTTTATATTTTATGCATATTCCCTATTCTGGCATGTTTGGTTGATTTGAAGGTTCCTACTTCCCACTATGTTAGGTTAGGATTATGATCGATCACTGCCTTATGCTGAGTTATTTTAATGTTCACAATGAATTTCAGTCCAATTATATGTGGACGTGTGGATATTTAGCGTGCCACCTCAGTCGAGACACGCTCGATTTCGTTCGGTGGAAAAACGCGTCGCGTGACAACAAATAACGATATACAAAGATTAAATCTATATTCAAAGTATAAGGTGGTATTATGTGAGGACTCATCGAGAGTTATACTCAGCGCGGCGAACCTCCCTATGACACTGACAGTTAATCTCACGACATAACGTTGTAGTGGCGTCACCATTAAATTAGGATCATATTGGAGGCGTCTAAAAATGCATTTTATAAATTTTACGTAGCTTTATGCCATTACAATGATATTCCGTTGGAATTTTTAACAATTCTTAACATTTACAATAAATTATCTCAATCTGAATTTACGTTTACGTCCTACAAAACTTACGTCGTGTGACATTTATCGACTAGTGCGGCAAGTATCGATAAAAAAATGTCGATAATGGAAACGATGCGCATTTTTTTTATTTTTCATCATTCATTCATTTTCATGATAAAATATACACAATATAGCAAAAACGTGTTTACCGGGTTAAAAATTACTAGAAAATGCAAGGTTAGAAACTTTCGTTTTACTTACTTACTTCATCTATGCCAAAAATCTTAAATTAATACAACAACAAAATATTACACAATAGACATTAAAAATGCACATTATAATATTTTTCAAAACATGTTTACCAACGTGGCTGAATGCAAGCCACGCCTTTGTGTATAAAAAAATTAAAAATCGACACGACCCATCACTAACACGAACTGTCATAGGGATCAAGGTTCGCCGTGCCAAGTATAGGAGCGGTGAAAACAACAAGTTAATGACTTAATTGGGTAGTTGACTAGCTACATGTAATTTAGTTTAATTTATATAACAGAGAACAATTACGGATATTTTGGGCATATTATCTACTGCTTGTGTAAAGATTTTGTTCTCCTTTTCTATCTAAACTTACTAGAGGTCGTCGTCGTGTCGTCGAAATTCGCCCATTTGTCTGGGACAAATTATCTGAAATCTGTAAGGCCGGCGAAAATTCAGAGCACCGATAATAAAACTCTGCGCTAATACAGTAGAGCCTTTGAGTATCCAAACATAGGTAGAGCTAAAAATCGAAGCTTGGAGTTTTGCCGGGAAACCCAATTTAGCACGCATTTTGTAGTGTGTGTGGATTTCATTTTATTAATTTTATGTACATATTTCTAAAGCATCTACAACTCTCGTAAAACTACTGTAAAGATTAGATTGCACAATAGGCAATCGGACTAAATTTTTTTTATTGCATAAATGAATAGTACTCTTAAATATGAGTAACTTCTCAGAAGAAACCGTATATCAAAAGTCAATATTTTCAAAGGTACAGCGATTTATATAAAAAATTTCGCGAGCCTCCTAAAAACGCTCCATACTAAAGTCGACCTACAAATGACGTCACTTGTAGGTTATAGTATAATATGAGGTAGTATATGAAGTATATGGCCGCCGGAATATATTTGTAAATATCTCCCATATTTGTGCGTTTAAGTTCATACTTACCATAATGAATGTTTTTGTATATGATGTGAGTAAACTAATGATGTAGGTTTTGTTTACCAATTTCGCAAAAAAAAAATTTTTGTTCTTTTTAAATGTATTTAATTAGTAAACTACATATAAAATAATATATTTATGCCTCAATATTTCTGAATATATTAACGAAACTACATATTTCAGATGTTGTCCGATCCCCTATTCTCGTAAAACTACTGAAAACTTTTGCTTCACGTTACACATATTAATAATATCTAAACTCTAAAGTGGGGGAGTTTTCCTCTAGTGATTGATTAGATTATTATCTACTGCAAAAAACTTCATTAAACTAATATATAAGCGTAGTAAGTGGTTACTTTCCTTCGCACTTTACGAACTTTCCATCTTGTTACATCCAAATAACTTAAAAACATATAAGTTACATTCTTGTACAGAAAGTATAAATTAAAAATTTCAATATTAATAGCTTTTAAGGTTTCATGGCCAAAGGGTAAAACTAAAAACCTACTAAGACTCCGCTGTCCGTCTGTCTCTGTCTGTCTGTCTATCTGTCTGTCATCAAGCTGTAACTCATGAAGCGTATATAATATGTGCGATGAAGCGATGAATTTCAGTTGCCGCTCTAACAACAAATACTGAAAATACAATAAAATAAACATTTAAATGGGGCTCCTAATTCCTATACAACAAACTTGGAATTTTTGCCGTTTTGTACGGAACTCTTCGTGGGCGAGTCCGACTCGCACTTGGCCGGTTATTTGTAAAATGATTAAACTATAAAGATGATAGAGTTTGTTCAAAGTATTCTGCATCACATGTATCGATAGAACTGAATTATTGATAATTTTGCAAAAAAAAAAGCAACGGTTTAAGCCTCTCATAAATTATACTTTTCTCTACATTTTGTGCACTACCTAGTACGTAGCTGTCTACAGCGAATCTTTACGGTATAAGGTTATTGACCCATGAGCCAATTGTTTACAATCTATATATATATATATATATATATATATATATATATATATATATATATATATATATATATATATATATATATATATAAATGAACTGCTGTTCGTTAGTCTCGCTAAAACTCGAGAACGGCTTAACCGATTTGGCTAATTTTAGTCTTGAAATAATTGTGCAAGTTCAGGGAAGGTTAGAAATATTGGAAACGTTGCGGTTCAAAGTTAAGACAGAATAACGTGTGTCGGGATAGCTAATATACTAATAAATCGCTCGATATAAAGTATTAGCAGCGACAAAACTTCCGAATAAGCTATCCGACACTTATTTGAAGATTAAACAGGCCCTAAATAGAAGATTGTTCTAAATAAATGACAGCTATTTAGGGCATATGATTTAGGTACTGCTTGTGTAAGGATGTTTTGTCAGAAAATAATTATTAAAAAAAAATAGGTATACTTATCTATACTAATATTATGAAGCTGAAGAGTTTGTTTGTTCGTTTGTTTGAACGAGCTAATCTCAGGAACTACAGGTTCGAATTGAAAAATCTTTTTGTGTTGAATAGTCCATTTATCGAGGAAGGCTTTAGGCTATATAACATCACGCTGCGACTAAAATCAGGAAGAATCAGGGGAAAATGCGGAAAAATGGGGAAAATCGGGTTTCCGTTGTTTGATTGTTTCCGTTGTTTGATTGTTTGATCTTAGGAACTGCTAGATCGAATTAAAAAAATAATTTTGTGTTGGATAGTCATTTGTCGAGGAAAGCTTTAAGCTATATAACATTACGCTGCGATCAATAGAAGCGAAGCATCAGTGAAAAAAGTGGCAAAAACGGGGAAAATTATTCATATTTTAATGAATGAATGGATGAAATAAACTTTTTTAATTTTTATGGTATTCAAATTTGGTCAAAATTAATGCATTATTGCGCCATCAGTTGACGCGGACGAAGTCGCGAGCAACGGCTAGTACAAAATAAAATAACATAGCGTTCTCTAAGGTGATGAAGTCATTAACCTCATAGAAATAGGTGATTCGAAGAAGGAGCTTCAGCTGTGTAACAGCGCCGGAAAGAGCGTAACTTGCAAATATTTTTATGTGTACGTAAGTCATTTGCCCAAAGTATCCGTAATTGACTTTGAATAACCTCATAACATAATATATATCTATACTTAATATTACAAATGCGAACGTGTGTCTGTCTGTCTGTTACCTCTTCACGCTTTAACCGCTGAACCGATTTTTATGAAATTTGGTATAAACATACTTTGAGTCCCGGGAAAGGACATAGGATATTTTTAATTCCGAAAAAGTACAGTGCTCCCGTGGGATAGTGTATTTACGCGGGCGGAGCTGGGGGTAAAAGCTAGTAATTAATAATTATATTTTAAGACAATGCGCATTAGTGAATCAACATCTCCAATCACAAATATTAACAATTCGAGAGTCTTAACGCTTCAAGCCTTAGAAAACATATAATATGAACAAGCCTTAGAAAACATATAGCCACATCGCGAGAAAAGACATTAAAAGTTCATGAATAATGCAAATTCAGCAAATTACAAGATTCTATACGTTATTACCGCGGTTATGAAATAAAAGAAAGGCGACAATTAAGTGATGCCATCGACAACGACGCTTCCTCGTTTCTTTGCATTTTAAAATTAAAATTTATTTTTCGTGTACCTGCCGGTTTTCCGTTTTTTTTTTTACGACGTAAATTCTGCAAAAGTGACAGAAACTAAAATAGAAAACGTTAAACACTAATTTATTATGCACATCACTGTGCAAACACTAACTGCTTAAATAAATTTAATTAACGTAAATAAACAAGTCATAAAACAATTAACAAGTTAAAAGAATGTAACGAATGTTATCGTATAGTATAATATATGTATATTGTATACCGATTTATTATATAATTAAAATGTGCATATATTAGTAATTAAAATATAAACATAAAGATCCAAACATCAAGTTCACGGCTTGCGTAACACACTCTCACATATTCACTTTCATTCACGAAACTTGTTCTTAGCTCGTTTTGCTCATCTCGAAAAAAATATAATGTCAAAACGCGCGCGTTCGGATACACGCGGTGGTCGAATATATTAAACGTAATTATGTACAGTTGACCATGTCGAATTGCGCGCGCTAACTGACTGAGCGGCCAGCGGCCTCGGTCTTTCTCCCTTTCCTACATAATGATCGACGGACCCGTAATTAAATATAATTACATCATTTTCATTGTCACCATCATTTAAAACATTTTCACGGCGAAACCTTAGAAGGCTGTGGAAAATGTTGCAGTGTGACTGTCAATAAAAAGATGACAAAGATGTAGCGTTTACGCTATTATAAATCAGATCGTTTACGTGAATATTTGTGCAATTTAATCATAAAAAATGGATTCTCTATAGTAAAAGCCGTATAGTAATAAATGTCTAAACAAAGATGTCACATTTTTGATAAAGCTCAATCAGCTCTATCAAAAGATTCATAAATTAGAAACTAGTCTGAGTTTGTCATATACCTTCTTACATCTGTGCTAAATTTCATCAAAATCGGTACAGTATTTTCGGAGCCTATTGCTAACAATTATTAGCACATGCTACAATGCTACATGCACATTGCTAACAAAAACAAAGTAACTAATCCTTACTCTTTATAATATTGGTGTACATAATGGTAAAATCAAAATTAGACGAAGAAAGCTCTACACCTTCATAGCTTACACTTCACTTTTTCTCAACATCTGTTCTAGATCTACGTAGATTCTGGGAAGATCTACTAAAATCTCAACAACAAGATCGAAAGGAAATTCACCCATGATCATTCGTATAATTTCATTCAATCATGATAGAAAAAATTAGGAAAACAGTTGACCTAAAGGCCATCTGTGCAACTTCCCGCTAATCGCTTAAATTTTACTTAATGCGTCATTTTTGAGCTTATCGAGGTCAAAAAAACAATTAGTGCTTTTAAAAATTTTCACTGATAGTTTTTAGATTTTCATCATAGGGCTCTCTTCTAGAAATATCTAATATAATATAAGCTAGGTTAGGTAGGTAAGGTAGATGAGATATAAACTAGGTAAGGTATGTAAGATGTAGGCTAGGTAAAGTAGGTAAGATGTAAGTTTGGTTAGGTAAGCTACATGAGCATGAAGTGAAAATGCCAATTATCACGGTAGATGGACATCAGGGATGGAGCTACAGGAAGCAGATTCTTGTCTCACCACTTTCTTTCAACAGTTAATTATTTCGCGCTTATAAAGTAGTAGAGTTCCTAACAAATTATGTAACACAAATGTAAAGCTGTGTATTCCATTATATAAAATGTAAAATAGTAGGAAAATTCCAGCCCTTGATATGCAGGGAATAGAAGGAAAATATATATTCTATGCCACAGATATTTTCCTTGCTTAAAGGAAAAGGTAAATGAAGATTCTGGACTCGGTACTCAGGCCGTAGTTTCTAAAATGTCGGGAAAATAAAAATGTTTATAAACTAAGATAAATTAAAAGTATTTTATTTTACAATTAAAGCTATCATCGTTGATTGTCATTAATTATTATTAAGTATTATCTCTTAATTGAAATTGATGATTTCAAAGTTGATTTAATATTGAAGATCATGCATGGACGTAGTTAAACAAACGTCTAGCTGCTAGCAACACTTTATGGTTAGACAAATGAATAAAAAATACCTATTTATTATAACTGTGAATTTAATAAAATAGGTTTCTAGGTTAATGGCACTAATATAAATCTACAAAAATTTGGTTTTATTTTACCAAGTCTAACCTCGTGATAATTTTGAATATCGAATTTCATATTGCACTAAAGTTTTACTTTTTTTAATGTATGCAACTCGACCAAGAACCCGCTAATCCCGCTATTGCCCGACTTATGAGTATTTAGACAATATTCAGACGGTTTTCCACCGTCAAAAGTAATTTTTTACGCTCTGAAACATCTACGTAACTAAATCGAAACGAATTAACATGAATTTCGACATAAATACACGTTGCTCTTCCGCTTTTAGTTATTTAATAGATGTAAGATAATTTTTTCTTGTTAAAGATTTTATGCTTCCCTGTTGCAACGAGCAGGGTTGTCAGTCACAAGAATAAATAACCTATAAACTTTTGTTGTATTTTTGGCACATACTTTTGTTCCATAAAAATGTTAAGGAAAAAAACTATACAAAAATAACTTTAGGAAGATATGTGATACATCTATCCAACACTGTTTCTGAAGGCTTTCCATTTAGAGATTCCACTTAGTTACGAAACATGTTATAAACAGCTAATCGATATTAAATGACTTAATCGTGAAGCCAGCCATAACATCAATAGGCAAGAAATTAAGCTAATATAGAGTTAGATGCGAAGCAATGAGTCTAGAATTAATAGGAATGAAATGCGGATAGTATCGTTTATTATGGAGTGTTCTACATTTATTAATAACATTTGACAATACAGGTTAATATCTATGGCTAGCTATTTAAAATATTGACAAACTATAAAAGTAGGTAAGTAAAAAAAAAATTACTCCAAAACTTAAAAGGCTACAAAATAAAGAAATCTCCCGGGTCGTCCCCACCATGCAGAGTACCTAGAAGGCTCAGAAAGTTTCCTCGCTGGATTGCGATACTCACTATCTGGGCCAGGTAGGTGCCGGCTCTGGGGTCTCGGGTGGCCTCAATGAGTTTTTTTGGAGATTTCTATGAAAAGTTCGTGCGCACCCGGACCCCATGTACAGGGTTTCGACCCCAAACAGTTCAAATATGAGATCCCCACTAAGGTTCTCATATTTGCGTCACTTGAGTCACGTCACGTCACGTCACGTCACACGTTCTTCGCCTGATTGGCGGCCGCACCTGCAGTACTCGAGCTTCATTATTTATTATTGTTTATGATATGATTTGAAACTCAATGTCATTTTATAGGTTAAATTATTATTTGCTAAGGGCCTGTTTCTCAATCTTCCATATGTGTCGGATAGCTTATTCGGTAGTTTTGTGGCTGCTTACTTTATATCGAGTGACGGAGACATAACATGCAAGTAAGCTGTCTGATACTATTTTCAGGAGATTGTACTAGACGTAGGAATAGATTGTGAGTGACGTAGTCTACGTACTTACGCTAAAGTTCTCAGCTATTCTTATACTCGTATTAACTTCATTCGGTCTATTTAGACAAGTTCAAATATGTTTATGTACCTAGTTTCTATAGAAAAACTAGAAAGTCGGCGCTACTAACTGTAAAGGTAGGTACCTAATTACACTAATTCGCTTTACGATCAATACGTCTAAATAGCAATATTGCTTTCCATCAGGCGAACCGTTTGCTCGTTTGCCCCCTACTTTATAAAAAAATATAAGTATGAAAAAATTTATTCGCTTCATGATAAGTACGTTTTTTTTTTCTAACGAATAATGTTTGGGACTGTGCTCGGTTATTTTAGACGTTTGTTTAGTGAAACGAGCAGACGGATCACCTGATGGTAAGCGATTACCGCACCCACGGATACTCGCAACACCAGAGTATTTATTTATTTCATTTGGGAAACCAACAGCTTAAAACTAAGACACAGTAGAAAGTACATAAATTACAAGAAGCCAATAAAAGGTTTCCACTGATAGTTATTAAGTTATTAAGTCATAACATACAAAACTTAACACAAATCATGACATAATATCAAAATATAGAGCATAGACAGAGACTAAGTAGAAAAGTAATTAATATTAGAAAAAAATTACCAACATATGTATTAATTAGTAATAATACCAATACACAGCTTACTAACATCAGTCATCAAGCCCAAAAAATTTTCTATTAAATTCAGATCTTGCCTTAGCTACACTTGTAGCAAAGGGATCCAAGTCTAGTTCATTGCATAATAGATTAAAGTTGCTACTTGCTCGCACCAAGAAGGAATTTCCTCTATAGTTTGTATTATAGGCTGGAACTAACAGTGGAGGATGGAATCTTCGGGACCTGGAAGGTACATTAAAACTAAGTTTAGAGAGGAGCTCAGGACAGTCAATTTCGTTATTAATAATTTGGAGCATAAATGTGCAATCTGTGATTTGTCGTCTGTTAATGAGAGGCTGGATGTGGAATTTTTTGCAGAGTGAAAGGTAACTGTCTGATTTGTATGGTATTTTGAGACGGTAGCATAAGAAACGGATAAATCTTTTCTGAATTCGTTCAATTCTATTGATGTATTGTTTGTAGCACGGGTTCCATATTTGAGAACAGTATTCTAAATGACTCCTAACGAAGGTACAGTGTAATATTTTAAATGTTTTGGCTAATTTAAAGGAGGAACTTACTCTCATTATAAATCCAAGAGCCTTTGATGCCTTCGCAATGATGTTATCAATATGTGCATTAAATATAAGTTTTTCATCGTGGTATACACCTAAATCCCGCACAATAGAACTCCTAGGTATTTCCTGTCCTTTAAGATGATATGAAGTAGGAATTCTATTTCTTTTCCTGGAAAAAGTAGTAATTGTGCATTTTGATGGATTCAAGTCTAGGTTATTTATAAGACAGTAATTATCAAGACGAGCTAGGTCAGATTTAAGATTTTCCGCGTCCTCAGGTGATGTTATGGGTAAAAAAAAATTCATGTCGTCAGCAAAGTAGAGAGAGCGAGAATAAACAAAGCATGAGTCAATATCGTTGACAAAAAACGTGAAGAGGAGAGGCCCTAAAAGCGACCCTTGCGGGACACCACTAGGTATGGGCACCCAACTCGATATATAGTTGTTGATAACAACAGCCTGTGACCTATTGTCCAAGTACGAGCAAAACCATCTAAACAGGTTACCACGGATTCCGATATTGTATAATTTGGTTTTAAGGCGGTTATGTTCAATACGGTCGAAGCACTTACTATAATCTGTATATATAACATCAATTTAGTTGTTATTATCCATTTCTGTTGTCAGGTAGTCGTTAAATAAGACAAGATTTGAGACAGTAGAACGACCCTTTCGGAACCCATGCTGTGATTAACTGAAAAAAGATTTAAAAGTAGCATACACTTGATTATATACTATTCTTTCGAATATTTTAGCAATAGCACATAATTTAGAGATTGGCCTGTAGTTCGTAATTTGTGACATGTCACCTTTTTACCCGACTGCGCAACGCAAAGGAGTGGTAATGTGTTTATCAGCCTATGTATGTATGTTCCTTTGAAGCACTATACAGACCAAACGCCTGGGCCGATTTTTATGATTCACACGTCAATCGATTCCTCTTAGTCCGGCGAGTGTCACTAAAGACATGACGTTAGTAAAAATTCAATATGGCGACTACTGGACGCCATATTATGAAAATGAAAAAAATGAAAGTCAACAAACTATACCAAGTGGGTTATCGTTGAATAGGTATTTAAAAACCATTGTTAGTTTTCTCTCAACATTTTTCGATTCGACTGACCGTTTAGAATCTATATCGATTTAAAGTTGCGTAACAACCATTCTCACATTCCAGTGCAATTGTGATGTATTACTGATGCTTATAGGAAATCCAGTCTGGTAAATAGCTAGCTAGGTACTCATAACTAAAAAGTATAAAATAAAAAATAATAATTTAAAAAATTTAAAAACCCGACTGCGTAAAAAGTGAACCAAACTAAGTACATAATTAAAACCGAAAAGAAAAAAACAAGCACTTAGATATCCGGTGGCCTACAATTCTATAATATATTATTGAATTAATACTATTGGAACATAACAACTAAACGTCAGGATCCATTGAAAAATTAGATTGGCTGTCGAATAAAATAATATCTAAGTGCTTGTTTTTTTCTTTTCGGTTTTAATTATGTACTTAGTTTGGTTCACTTTTTACGCAGTCGGGTTTTTAAATTTTTTAAATTATTATTTTTTTAAGAATTGGTGTGACAAAAGCCATTTTAGCTATACTTGTAACTCCACTAGTGTTGTGACTTGCGTTCGTACATAAAATCCCCAATTCCCCCTTAGGTCTCCGGTAACCTTACTCGGCGAAACACAACACAAGTGTTATTTCACACCAGTTTTCTGTGAGGTCATGATATTTATCAGGTCGAGCCGGCCATTAGGGTAATTAAAACGTATTAATGGTAAAGCGAAATTCAAAGCGTGATGTCTTTTCCAATCTCGCCTGTTCGCAGAGCTTCGTAGCCAGGGTTACGAGTGCAGAAAATTGGAAAATCATACTCCAATTAATTAAAAATATACCTTTCACTGATCGTATTGTCGTTATGCAAATATGTCGTGCGCGTCACGCCGAGCGCGCGCGAGATAAAAAAACCTCATACAGATCGCTGTCGGTGAAACCACTTTGATTTTTGTCTCGTCAAATATCTGAATACAGAAATTAGATTTGATAATGATAAGGACTGACACTGGCCCACCTTGAGTGCACCACACATCCTGAAAATCCTGTGTTGCATCGATAGGAATAATAGGAAAGTAAAATTGTCTACCATTTTAGTATTTTCAGCACATTGTACGAAATAATGTTTAAGAGTTAAAAAAAAAAACGATATTTTCAGCTTTGATTATGACCGTATTCGAATACATAATTGCTTACTTTAAACATAATCATTTTTATTCGTCCATATACACCTGTTTATAAGGGTAATGTAAAAGCGCCATCTAGTGTTGAAGAGTTGAACTGTTTTTAATTTTATTTATAATATTATTCGTTTATAAGGGAAATGATCCAGTTACACGTCTAAGGTAATTTATATATCAGTGTTTTTATTATTTGCAAAGTATATCTTGTAAGAACAGTTAATAAAATTATTTTGACAAGAGTCTAACCTTACAAAAGATGGCGCTACCGGTCACTTCTTTAACGAAATACTATTATGTATTTACTTAATCAAAATGTAGCTTATGAGCAAACTGTAGGTTTGAAGGAGAAATCCTAGAAACTCTTAATAAATTTTTTATTCTATTTATCCCCCTATTTTTAAGATGCTAAAGCCGCTATCCCCAACCCGCGGCCCGCGTGAAATCTGTAACTTAAAAATCAGCCAAGGAAAAGCCATTTTAGGAAAAAAATAGACAAAAATTGTAATTTTTATAAAAACCCCTTTTATATTAATTTTTATTTTGAATTATATATTGGAGTAGAAATCAATTTAGTATCTTGTGAATATTTAAAGTATTGCCATCGACTAAAGGACGGACAAAAAATCGCGTTTTGTTATCATAAAAAGGGCTTCTCCTTATATTATTTGTTTTATCTTGCTTTTTAGATATGATATTATGTTGTTATAGCGGCATCAGAATTAAGACATGAAAATATCAGCTTTCTAGCTAAAGTGGTTCTTGAAATACAGCCTACGATGTAATAAGGATAGCATGCAGCGACAAGCCAGCTCTAGATAAAGTTGTGAAAAAGTGTTCACAATTCCAAAAATCTCACTGAGTGAACATAATTATTATACCTAATACATATTTGTTATTTTATTTTAGTTTGTGTCGTTATCTCATCTTAAATGTTAAGTTTCACTCTTTTAACTACCTTGTGTTTTTCTATTATTCAATCGTTAAATTTAAACACCGTATTTTTTGTCCCTAAACATTTTGGTTGCGGCCCGCGACACCAGGAGTACAACGGGTTTGTGGCCCGCGTAAAAAAAAGGTTGGAGACCACTGTGCTAAAGGAACAAAAAGCTAAAAAATCTATTTTATTCCGGCACTCCAATAAAAATCATAGAAATTAGAATTACTTACAAACAAAAAACATTATACAAACATTCGTATACATTGATGCGTGATAGTGCGCGGCATCTCTTTCCGCCGGAAGCTGTCCAGTAGCCATATTAAAAACAATGTCACAATAATGTACCACATCACTTTACGGGCCAAGTTCATGCACTCATTGTCATGTTCACAAATTGAAAAAAAAAAATGAATGTCAAATTTGTATTTTTGCAATTCTCTCCGTTCGGAAATTAAATGGCAGCGCGCGCGGAAAGATCTAATGTAAACTAAACAATGAAAACATTGCCGATCGTTGTGAAAGCAAGATGTTATAAGATGACGCGTGTGCTGTGCAGTTCGATTGTAACTAAATATTCTTGTAATCATGGCACTTGAAGCATTAGATCGTACAGTAATAGACGTGTACTTGCGCTGGTTTCTTTAGCCTCTTTCTGGGTTGACTTTCTGTTCGCTATTTATTTCTTAAATACATCTAAAATCAGGTCGGACATGCAACTAAAATTTATAAATACTATGGTAACGATTAATATTTTACTTTTACTTGTTTATTTCTGAAAAATAGAAATGATTTTTTTTTATCCCATTCAAAAATTAAATAAAAAAGAAGGTTATGACTGATGACAAATAACTCGGAAGCTTAAATATAAACCTACAGTTTTATGGGACATAGTGAGATTTTTTTTGAAATTTTACCAGCACGCTTAGCATGACCAACATAGAAATGCGTTTTGTCTTCAAGAATAGACATACTGACAGATAATATTATGTACAAAATGACTGCGTTGTCAATCTGTCATTTTGTCTATTCTTCCGTGGAATTTAGAAAAAAACCATTTCTACGGTGGTTATGCTAAACGTGCTGAACGTTTTCTATAAGATAAAAGAAGGATAATATCAATCGAACACCAAGGTTTGAATACCCAATTTATCATTTAACTGTTATACTTATTGCCTGTTTCACAATCTACTGATAAATTTCAGATAGCCTATTGGGTAGTTTTGTCTCTGTCGCTCGGTATAAAGTAAGCAGCGACAATACTTCCCAATAAGAGCTATTACGCTTTGTCGACCAGGTCGCCGGCGACCAGCAGTCGCTCGTGCATCGCCAGTCGCCACTACTCGGTAAGTCGTCTCCGGGCGACCAGCGACCAAATGCGTAAACACCTATTCAAACTACAGTAAGTCACAGTCGCCGGTGACCAGTCGACAGTGCGTAATAGCTCTAAGGGTCCATCCACATATTACGTATATAGTAGATGTTAAATATAGGTAGAGGGATATTAAAAAGCGTGGCATAGTGGGGTGGGGGTTCAAAAAGTCGAAATTTACGTAACGCAATATGTGGATAAGCTATTCGACACCTACTAGGCGATTGTGAACTGTAGGTTAATGGAATTACATTATACAGCGACCTCCTGGATCCACTGACACGTACAGAGTAGAGACAGTCCTCAATCGCACGAAGTGATCAGACCTTATGGTCACTCTGCGTCAATGATTTCTGAAATTACCTACATCGTCTATGCTCTGATCTCTCTGTATTCTGCTACTCTGTGTGCGCATCAAGCGTGCCACAGCGCAGCGGAATCAGATAGTCAACATTACGAGCGCTGCGTGCATACGCACTTTCATTACTTGCGTTCTAACTTCCTTTTCAGGAATTACGATAATTAGTAATTACTAATAACTTGTAATAAACAGATAAAGTATAGTCACGAACTATATTAGGTCGCTAAACGTTATGATTATACCTGCACATTAAAAAATGTGTTATATGTACTGGTATGTGAGTAAATTAACACTAAAACTTTTCTTTGAACAATATGAGTATACATCCTTACATATTAATGAAAAATATAATATTATGTATACGTGTAAATACAAGAATGACAACGAAAACAACTGATTTTTCCTATTTTCTAAACTAAATACTTTTTCATTTATCTAGTAGTAATTTATCTATATCTATACTAATATAATAAAGAGGAAAAGTTTGTTTGTTTGCATTGAAAAGGCTTCAGAACTACTGGTCCGATTTTGATTAAATTTGGCACAGATAGTAGACCACGGGGAAGGACATAGGCTACTTTTAATTGCCGCAAAATTTACGGTTCCCTCGAGATTTTGCTTTGCGCACACGAGGTCACGGGTAACATCTAGTTTAGTAGTAATTTAATTTTATTTTTAAATGTTATTTTACTCATAAAATACATAATGGATTTTTAAACAATATAAATTCAAAGTATAGGAAGAGTCATCTATCGTCCAGTAGTGAAACCAACCATTACCAATATTGTAAACGCGAAAGTTTGTGTATGGATTACGGATTAGGGTTGCCAATTTTTTTTTCAGCCTATAATTTTTCAGCCAACAACGGACAAAGCGAAAAAATGCAGTTTTTTACCTGGGAAATAAATAATAATTAGCGTCAAATTTTTCATATTTTTTTGAGAATCGAGCAAGTTTAAGCATATTTGATTAGTTTCATTACGCCTGAGACCATAATATATAAATGTGTCAGATATTGCGAGCATTGTATGCTTTTTTTTTTTCGAAAGGGTCTACGCTAGCGGTCGGGTTAAGACCGCTCTAGCTTAATCGGGCTGTAACTAACCTGGTGGCTAGTTGACATTGTATGCGTGAGTACTGAGTACTTTATAACCCTAGAGTTCCTAGATCGCTTGATTTACCGGACAGCGCCCGGGAAGCACGAGACGTCTGGCATCACTAGTATGGAATATGGATGTATGGATTTTTGTTACTCTTTCACGCTATAACTACCGAACGGATATTGATGAAATTTGGTATGGTAGTAGTTTAGACTCTGAATAAAAATGTAGGCTACTTTTTATCGCAACAATTGTGAATCAGGATTTCTTTTTGCGCGTACGAAGTATCTATGTTAACATAATATATAAAATGTGCTTATTGTATTTCAACTAGCTATTGCCCGTGGCTCCGTCCGCGTAAATACTATGTATCCTACAGGAACACTGTACTTTTTCGAGATAAAAAGTAGCCTTAGATATGTTAATCCAGAGCTCAAACTAGTACCATACCAATTTTTACCAAAATAGAGTAACAAACATCCATTCATCCATCCATACATCCATCCATCCTCACAGACTTTATAATAGTAGTAGGATAAATAATAGTTTATTGCTAAATTACTTTTTATACAATTTAAAACAAACACTGATTGATTCAACGCTAAAATGACGTCACTCATTCGGTCTATAACCTTTTTATTTGCTGGTTCAGTGCAGTTCGCAAACGTTTTGTTTTTATTGGGGTCGACACACGATGCAAATCATTCGCCATTGTTATAAAATATAATGCCATTAACTCCTATGGTACAGGATTTAAAGTGACAGAATACAATATGAAGTCCAGAGTACGAATCATACGCGATACAAAAAATAAGAAACTTGAAATAATTCAATCTATGTATTTGCAAATTTCTCTTCTTTCTATTTTGAGAATATTTTTTAAGTTGTGGATTTTGGCACAATATGTTTTAAAATTAAACGCAGTGTGAAAATACTTGTAGCACAATTAATATTAATATTAATATTCATTACAATTACAACTTTCACATTAAAATTTTTTTTCTATTTATATTTCGACTAGATGTTGATGTTTGCCGCGACTTTTAGCGTGTTCCACACGGCACAAATTTTGCCTAAAACGCTACGATAATTTTTACCACAAAATGGTGTTTCCTTAGCGAAATAACGTTATTATTGAAAATTTCGAAAATTTCGTTTTTAGCAATTTTTGTGACTAGTGGAACAACTGACAGCTGATCACAACTGATTTGAAAACATCAAAAAGTGCTAATTTTAACCCAAGCTGGGTAAAAATATGCAAAATGGCGTGATCATTCTTAGCATTTTTAACAGTTTTTCACAGATGACAGTTGCGTCTGGAACAGGGGTGAAAACAGTTACGAACGATCATAGTGGCGCTAAAGAAACAGAATGTGAATGTAAATAACGAAATTTTCGTTCTGACTGTGCTAGTGGAACGCTCTACTACTAGTGCGTACAAGAAATCCCGAAAGAACAAGTAGTATGTTTTTCCCCGAACTCTATATCTGTTTGCCCGTGCTCTATATCTATACCAAATTTGATCAAAATCGGTCCAGTCGTGTCGGAGCATATCCAAATTCAATTCAAACAAAAAACCAATGTTTCCTCTTTATAACATAATAATAAATATAGATATAGATTATCACGTTAAGTTTGGATTTATTTTCCGATCTGGATTTCTTTTGTATTTCGAAAAACTAGAATTTAACGGTGCCCTATAGATTTTTTTTTAAATTTATCACTTATATTTAGATATTCATTTCCTTTTAGATACCCAAAGGTTAAAACGAGAACCTATTACTAAGATTCCGCTGTCCGTTCGTCTGTCCGTTCGTCTGTCCGTTCGTCTGTCTGTCTGTCTGTCATCAGGCTGTATCCAATGAACCGTTACAGATAGACAGTTGAACTTTTCCAGATGATGTTATTCTGTTATTATAACAAACAAATACTAAAAAAAGAGAATAAAATAAATATTTAGCTGGCTTACATGTTAAAACAAACGTGATTTTTTATAGTTAATGGTACGTACGGGACCCTTCATGCGCGACTGACTCGCACTTTGCTGGTTTTTTCTACTATTTTTGCGAAAAGTTTTTAGCTTTCAAGAACGACGACCACTTTTTCCCCACGGCCACCGTACGAAATTACAAAATGGACTTAAATCACTGACTGCAAGTGGGTTAATACTTAATTTAATTTATATCCGCATCACCGAGCATTGATAAACCATATCGAACGCTGAATTACTAGATTTGCTTTCTTTTCCCATATGCGATTTCATGGCGCATACGACACAAGAAAGTTGACAATGAGTCGGGTGAAAACTAGCTCGAGTTGTACCCACTTAACTTGGTAGTGGAGAAAAAGTGAAGTTTAAGACCGGCCAAGTGCGAGGCGGGCACGCACGAAGGGTTCCATTATCTATACAACTGTTAGTACTAATGTCGACCAAGAAATCGCGAAAAAACCAAGCTTTTTTATATGGTATCCCCAGTTAAATATTTATTTTATTCTATTTTTAGTATTAATAATAATAATAACTCCCCACACCGATATCAGTGACGGTGGCCGGTTTCATTAAAACCAGGTCAGTTACGCAGGAGTAATTTTATAGTGCCCAAGTGTGTGCGCAGTACACAAGAGCACTCTCTCTTCCTTTACTCTCATAATTCAGTGGGACGGATAACCGACACGACTGACGAGAGATCAGGCGCAGGTCCGACTTTTTACATGCCCGTTCGACGCATGGGTCATCTTTCTTGTCAGACAATCAGGTGATCAGCCTGCATCGTCCTAACCAAACTTGGAACCAAAATTTTTTTTTGTTCCAATACGGGAGTCGAACCCACGACCTCCGAGTCGAGAGCCAATGCTTTAACTATTAGACTACGGAGGCTGTTATTATTTTTATTGTTATTATTAGTATTTGTTGTCATAGCGGCAACGTAAATATACCGAATATTAGGTATCTGTGAAAATTGCAATTATGTATCTAGCTATCATGGTTTGCAAGATACAGCCACGTAGTAGCAGACAGACGAACGGACGGACAGACAGACGGACATGCTGACAGCAAAGTTTGAGTAAAAGGGTCTCGTTTTTACCCTTTGGGTGCGATCTTACGGAACCCTAAAATGGACATGCCCGGTTGTGGTACTAGTAAAAGTTGCATAAAAATAACAAACTCGATGTTGTCCGCACTACGCGGCTTCGTACGCGTAAAAGTAGCTTGTGTTAATAATAATATATTATTATCATGTTTAATTTATTTGCAAATTAATCCAGAATCTAAACACCATATCAAACATTAATATCCGTTCCTAAACTTCTACCATACCAAATTTCATTAAAATCCGTTCAGCAATTATTAATGTGTGAAAAAGTAACGACATCCATCCACACATATGAGTCGAATAACACATCCACACATTTGCATTCTTACAAATTGCGCCTGTACGCGCACTGCCTTTTTAATATGAATATTAACTAATATTATCCAATAACCATTAACCATCAATCGTCACGTTGGATCGCGAATCGCGGTTCGCGTGTTTGTCTATTGTTTGACCACGCTCAGTGTTGCCACCTGCCGTAATTTCGCGCACTGTTGAGAACAATTAACAATAGAAAGTGACGCGCGTGTCGTACGACAGATGGCGCTAGAGACGCAGAAGCATCATCATTATCAACAGTTTACTATTTTTATCCTTACTAAATCCTACTTCCTACTACTATAATAAGCTTTTGCCCGCGTAAATACAGTATCCCTTGGGAACACTGTATTTTTTCGGGATGAAAAGTAGCTTATCCGTTCAGTAGTTTTATGTGAAAGAGTAACAAATATCCATCCATCCATCCATACGTCCTCACAAACTTTTATATGTATAATATTAGTAGGATGTGAAAGTTTGTGAGGATGGCTGGATGTTTGTTCCTTTTTCACACAAAACCTACTGAACGGAATTTGATGAAATTTGGTATGATAGTAGTTTAGGCTCTGGATTATAGCATAGGCTACATTTTATCCCATAAAAGCACATTGTTCCTGTGGGATACTGTATTTACGTGGATGGAGCCGCAGGCAAAAGCTAGTATGTGGTAAACGCTAAAGTTTGTATTGTTGAAAGATGTGTGGATGAATGGATGTTTGTTTCTCTTTTACGCAATAACTACTGAACGGAATTTGATGAAATTTGGTATGGTAGTAGTTTAGACTCGGGATTAACACATAGGCTACTTTTTATAGCGGCAAAATGTACGTTTCTCGCTTGATTTTTTGCGCATTGCGGCAACAACTAGTACAAGTCGACGATGTCAAAATATCATCAATTCATACGAATAATATATTTCTGGGCATGCAACAAGGATATATATTTTGTATAATATTCACATTTTTGTTTATACATAAAGCGTTTGTTTAGAAAATATCGGAGTTATGTAAAATATTGTGACTCGATTTTTCAAACACATTTGGAAAAATTCTCAAATGTGTAGAATATTATTATAAATACTTAAAATAGTTTGGCGTAACTAGGCATAAGTAACAAGATTTAAATACTAGTAGGTTTTCCTTTATTGCTATTACTTTTCTGTGCGATTTTTTTCAAGGATACCTGTCAATATTTATTCAAATCTGTTCGTCACGCGTCATTAAATAACAAACATCCTCACAACTTTCACGTTCGTAATCAATGCATATTAGATTCATTGTGAATTTCACGAAATCGGTGTATAAGTATATACCTACCCCCTTACTAATAATATATTTACACAGTGGTTAAGCTATACAATGTTTTGACTTTTGTCATTGTTTGATACATTCAAAAAGTCGCATGACAGACAAGGACGAAACATTTTATAGCTTATCCACTGTGTAAATATTTTTGTTAGTAAGGGGGCTAGTTTACATTTGAAAGAGCAGAAAGATCCCCTGATAGTAATAGATTAGCGCCGCATATGGACGCACACTCACTCAGCAAAACATTACTCTAGCGTTATTTTACGCCGGTTTTCTGCGAAGCCGTGGTATTTCTCCGTTCGAGACAGACCAATAGTTCCAAAGACATTCTCCCACAGTTCTATAGTTTAAGTTACCTTAATATATAAAAAAAATCTCGTGTCTCGGTGTTTGTTGAAGAACTCCGAAACGGCTTGACCGATTTTTATGCAATTTTGCAGATGTGGCATGCGAATAGGTTCTAAACTATTTTATACCCCTAATTGACAGGGTTGATCCACCTCATTTTTTATTTTTAACCTATTTTTATTATTTTGATTTGACATTTTAAAATATGTATATTTCCCTAATTTTTCACCCTTCTAACCCCAACCCCATTGTTTGTTAGCGATACTAATACTGTAAGAATCTTCAAGCCTCTTTCACACATCACCTGTACTCTGTAGGTAGTAGGTAGGTGTAGACTGAAGGTGTAGATAGTAGGTGCAGGTAGCCAGGTAGTACAGGTGTATGTAGATATTTATTTATTCCAGTTCAAACTTAAGACAGATTCATGTATGTTGGGTACAGCTAGAGGCTAGTGAAGTTAAAAAGTTTTTTTTGCTTAGTTATTATTGTTGTAATCTAGCATAGCATAAACACCGTAGGAACATAAAAGATTTGTCTAGGAGATTATAATTACAGACAAAATGTCAGATATTTTTATCAATCTGTAATTAATAATATAATAATAATATCTATGGACGCTTTCACACCACCTCAATCTGGTCCCGTGGTAAGTTCTCCAAGAACTTGTGTTACGACTTACGGGTACTAAACAACGGAATTATACTCGTATTTAATACTTTTTATACTTTTCTTATATTTAAGATTTTTTTCTATATTTAATATACATATTTAATACACATCGATGAACCAGGAACACAAAAAACTTTGTTCCTTCAGCGGGATTCGAGCCCGCGACCTCCAGCTTGAGCGCCAACCGCTGAGTCACAGAGGCCGTCATATTATGTATTTATACTAACCAGGGGATGACATACGTGGGAACATTGGATAAGTCATCAGTTTCATAACCAATTACTTACTACGAAATTAAGCCGCCGATGCCACACGTTTCTCATTGCAGACATGATCAATCATAATATAAACTCAGACTAGATGCGGTTAGTGAGCTAAATTGTCTTCCAAAACCAACCACAGAGCTTGAACTACATAATATATAATTCCTGGGTAACCGAGATTTGCCCGGAGTTCTTATAAATTAAAAAAATAAAAAGAATCAAAAAAATATTTATCTGGCCGGGATTCTAATTTCGAACCGAATTTTCGAACAAAGCAAAAATTAGACATAATACCAAACTGTCAATCGGACTGACTTAATAGAGCCGAAATTATCAATATATACGAAAGAAAAACATTAGCTTATAAAATGCGCAGTTTCCTATGTGTAAAGCTACGAGTAGATCGATTTTTCTCGAAAGATGAACCTGGGTTATTAACAAACTTGGCAGCTCTATACGATCTTGAAAGTGAGTTTCACAAACCATTTGACAAAAACTCAGTGGTTTTTACATAAAAGTGTAAAATTAAAAATATTTTTTTATATATTTTACTAGCTTTTGCCCGTGACTTCGTCCTCGTGGAACAGTTACTTTGGGATACCGCTAAAATTTACCCGCGACTTCATTTATGTAGAAGAAGAAGCGCTTCCCCCTCACGACTGCCCGCCGCGTGCCGTATATTATTATTGCGCACTTGATTATTTTATTACTGTGATATCTTCTAAAATACTCATTGAAATCAAATGATGTAAACGGCAAGTTTCTTCTAAATTGCTTGTAATAAATAACGTATATTTACTTTGATAAGGATTAATATCTTGTTGGGTAGTCCGCGATTTTTGTCCAAGGTCGATTTAGACTCTCTTTCATCTGTGATGTTTGACGGGTCTATTATTAAGTTCAGCTCCTGTGTTAGAAATCTGGGATTGCACATCGACTCCACTCTTGATTGGCAAGGACAGACAGCTTACGTGAGTCAGAAAGTTATTGGTAAATTGCGGTCACTATATCGTCTCAAGAATTTTCTACCGTCAAATGTTAAAGCTTTACTGGTACAGTCCCTTATATTGCCTACCATCGACTATGGTGATGTGTGTTATCTCGACCTCAATGCAGATAAACTTGATAAATATGACCGTCTCCTAAACAACTGCATCAGATTTATTTATAATCTTCGGAAATACGACCATGTATCCATCTTCCGTTCCAAGCTGCACTGGTTACCCATACGCCAACGCCGTTCACTCCGGGCCCTGTGTATGCTTTACTCTTTTCTCCATTCCCCCAATTCCCCTACTTACATAACATCTAATTTCCAATACCTATGCGATAGTCATGACAGAACTCTCCGCTCTTCAAATAATGCCCTTCTCCTTTGTCCTCCACACACCTCCAGTCTTGTCCATTCTTCATTCCACATACAAGCCATTCTTCTATGGAATTCTCTCCCTCTCGAAATCAGAATGACTACAACAAAAGAAACGTTTAAGCGGAGGGTCCGACAATTTTACTTGGGAATCTTGGCAGAATCCTAATCATTATAATATTATATTATTATTATTATATATTAATATTATTGTAAATTATATATTATATATTAATATTACTATTATCTTTATTATTTTTTAATGAGCATATAGTTTATTTTGCATTAATGTGTATATATTATTATGTATAATATGTATATATAATATTGCTAAATTTTTGCTTGTATGTTTGGTAATAGTTAGTGTTTTATTCTTTTAGTTCATCTCTCTCGGCGATTTTGAATTTCTCTTATTTAAGTTAAGCACCTTTTCTTTTATTCTGTCTCTGCATCACCCTATGGTTGACTGGTAGAAAATGCCTTTTGGCATTAAGTCCGCCATTGTACAACGTGCAAAAAGTATAAATAAATAAATAAATAAATAAATAATATCATCCTTATGAAAACACCCTCACAAATAATGCTTAATTTTAGAACAAATTTGGTTAGTATAAAAAGGTTATTGTAAGCCAACCTTAAAAGATAGACATATACAGCGGCGGACTTATTTTAGAACTTTTAAAGAAAAACAATGTTGTCATACATAATTTTAGCGAAACTTTAACCGTTTCCGCAGCATACGCAGCACAAAAGCTCTCAAAAGGAAAAAAAACCCAATTTTAAAACATTCCTGATTGGTGCTCCGCTTGTATTGAGTTTAGCATGATATATAGCCTAAAGCCTTCCTCGATAAATGGACTATCCAACACGAAAATAATTTTTCAATTCGCAGTAATTCAAACAATTCAAGTTCTAAACACAGCACAGATATAAAGTAGACCATGAGGAAGGACATAGGATACTTTTATCGCGGGACATATAAGGTTCCCGTGGGTTACTGTACTTACGCGAGCGGAGCCGCGGGCATCAGCTAGTTTGAGATATAAAAGCTCGTATTGACTCTACAATCTGCAGCCATATTTTCCAATTCTCTTAAAAATTTTGACGGTCTCAGCAATAGTAGTAGAGCCGAAAGTTATCGGACCCGGCCGTACAGTTTTCTGTACAGCTGTCGGGCTGTATAGTTTTCTGTACAGTTGTCGGGCTGTACAGTTTTCTGTACAGCTGTCGGGCCCGGCCGTAAAGTTTTCTGTACAGATTTCGGGTCCGGCCGTACAGGTTTCTGTACAGCTGTCGGGCTGTACAGTTTTCTATACAGTTGTCGGGCTGTACAGTTTTCTGTACAGCTGTCGGGCCCGGCCGTAAAGTTTTCTGTACAGATTTCGGGTCCGGCCGTACAGGTTTCTGTACAGCTGTCGGGCTATACAGTTTTCTGTACAGTTGTCGGGCCTAGCCGTACAGTTTTCTGAACAGTTGTCGGGCCTGGCTGTACAGTTTTCTATACAGCTGTCGGGCCGTACAGTTTTCTGTACAGTTATCGAACCCGGCCGTACAGTTTTCTGTACAGCTGTCGGGCCGTACAGTTTTCTGTACAGTTGTCGGGCCTAGCCGTACAGTTTTCTGAACAGTTGTCGGGCCTGGCTGTACAGTTTTCTATACAGCTGTCGGGCCGTACAGTTTTCTGTACAGTTATCGAACCCGGCCGTACAGTTTTCTGTACAGCTGTCGGGCCGTACAGTTTTCTGTACAGTTGTCGGGCCTGGCCGTACAGTTTTCTGTACAGTTGTAGGGCCTGGTCGTACAATTTTCTGTACAGCTGTAGGGCTGCACAGTATTCTGTACAGTTGTCGGACCCGGCCGTACAGTTTTCTGTACAACTATCGGGCTGTACAGTTTTTTGTACAGTTGTCAGGCCCGGCCGTACAGTTTTCTGTACAGCTGTCGGGCTGTACTGTTTTCTGTACAGTTATCGGGCCTGGCCGTATATTTTTCTGTACAGTTGTCGGGCCTGGCTATACAGTTTTCTGTACAGCTGTCGGGCTGTACAGTGCAGGCTGTACTCCACGCGGACGAAGTCGCGGGCAAAAGCTAGTCTTCTACTAAGTGCTGGATAGCGCTTTCGGGAGTTTTGTCGCTGCTTACTTTAGTACGAGCTGTTGTTGTTAGGCAAAATGTTTTGCTGCATGTGAAAATAACCTACCTGACACTTATCGGAAGATTGTGAACGTTGGGTCAGGGTCAGGGTCAGGGTCAGGGTCAGGGTCAGGGTCAGGGTCTTAGGGTCAGTTCACACCGAAATGAAAAGATACGCGACGCGGCGCTGCATTTTTAACATGGCCAATAAAAATTGAACTTTATTCCCTACATAAAAATATACACTTTTAATAGAGTTAAAATATCAAACTCCACCGCTCTTGCAATGCGTATCTTTTTGTCAATTTTTATCGCCATGTTAAAAATGCAGCGCCTAACCCTAAGGCTATGTCTCCACGAGAGTTTTTTAGTGGTCACGAATGAAAAAAACAGCACTGTATACAGAACTCTGCGATAGAATAAGATAGATAGATAGATAGAAAAAAATCGAAGTGTCAAGTGTCATAATTATATCAGATTTAAAACTAAAAAACGCGACGGGGCGGCGCGCGGCGACGGCCTTTGAATCGTATACTCGGGGACGGGGAACTATCATCACTAAATCGCTATTGTCACGTCACAGCAGGTATAATGGCACGCTTGGTTTATATATGTCACCGTTATATTGTAAAAACCGTTAGATTGTAATAAAACTAGTGAAATTGTAAAATGTAGATAGATTTCCAACGCGAATATGCTGCCTATAATTTCACACATTATTTTCGTTAGATTATAAATATATATAGTTTTTAATATTTCGTCATATTTTTACAATCTCGTTAGTTATTTTACAATCTAACGGTTTTTACAATTTTACGGTGACATAAACGAACGATGAGACTCGCGTTACCTAGTCAATAGATGTCTGTGGTGTCTACTATGTTATGAAAGACAATACCTGGCCAGCTGTTGCCCACTGAGCATTATCATCTAGTTATTATATAGTAATATGTACCCGGCCTAATGGTCAAACATATTACATACACTATCTAGTGTATAACGGTATTATGATATCGTACTCTGCACGCGGTGGACTCATAATATCACAGAAACCATAGACGTATACATTATAGATCAGGCATGTCGAGGCAAAAACCAAAATGTCAAAATTGTTTTTGTCCGTTGGGGCCATTTTGACACTTGAGGTATGGAGAAATCAAGATGGCGTAAGTTTTTCTTGTATGAAGATTTTTTTCTGTCATAGCCAATTCTTAGTTTTGAAATCATTGACAGAATCTATAATGTGGATGATTTCTTAGTTATTAGCCACCATGAACTCAATTTTCAAAACAAGATATCATCTTCAGCCGGAGATAATCATCTTAGAATTGGCTTAAAAATAATACAACAAAAATAAAATATAAGTACATAATATTTGGAAAAAGCATTAAAAGCCTCCTCGAAATGTTTACATGTTTTGTTATATTTTAGTTGCAATCATGGACCTAGGAATTGTTGCAATATGCATGAATCGGTTTATTTACAAAACATTTCTAAAATTATCTATCTCAGTCCGTACTCCGCCGCTATCAAGCAACAATTTTTGTAAGTGCGTCTCTAATTAATGTTTAGGAGAAATTAAAGACATAGATATACCTAAATGCAGTGTATTTTTTAAAGATTTAAATACTTATTTCGGCGATGTCTATTGTCTTAACTCTAAGTCGTGTCTAACCTAATTTAACAGAATAAGCCAAAGACTCAGATTGATTAAAATAAATAATAGCAAAGATTTCAAAACTAAGGATCATGGCCTATCCTGACGCACATTTTACAGAAAAAATCTTCATGCGAGAAAAAGTTACGTTACGCCATCTTGATTTCAGAGGGCTGAATTTAAATATACTGCGGAAAGGAAATGTCATAAGATGACAAATGTCAAACCCAAATGGCCCCAAAAAACCACATGTTTTGGGCCATTTAGGTGTAGACAGTTTATGCATCAATATTCCTCATCTATACATATATACATACAGATAAATAAAATTGAAGTGTCTGTTTGTAACTTCAAATTAACAGCTTTTCACATAATGAATCTGAAAGTACACTGTATTGTAAGTATACAATATACAATAAAATACCAATTTTTAAAATTTTTGTCTGTCCGTCTGTCTGTCTGTCTGTCGGTCTGTCTGTCTGTTTGTATCGGCTAATCTCTGAAACGGCTGGACCGATTTTCACGGGACTTTCACTAGCAGATAGCTGATGTTATAAGGTCTAAGATAGGCTACTTTTATTTTAGGGTTCCGTTTAAAAATATAGGGTTCCGCTTTCGTTAGTTCTGCGCAAACGTAGTTGCGGGCATCAGCTAGTCTATAATATATTATACGTCTATGGAATAAGCAAGAATAAGTGTATACTAAGAACATACTTCACGGTCCATTAGTCACTGAACAACTGGGTTGCTAATTTGCTATAATATTCTCCAACCGATGTTCGAATTTGCAATTCGAAATTGGAACAGTTTTGACATTCTTGAAACTTTCTTACTGAGTTTTGGCGGGGATGTAGAAGAATGAAGTTGTTGTTTTTCTTCTATTTTGTGCTTTTTCGGTTCTAAATGTGTAATATTGGTAGAATTTAAATCATAAATATTTGTTATTGAGCACAAATGTGGACAAAAGTATCTACATCTTCAAAAAGCGTGCTATTTCTCGTGCGTGTTCTCTCCAAAACCCCCAAGGATGTTTTGGTAGAGCGTCTACCACTTTACTGGACTGACTGACTTGACTCATTACTGTGTTGAAAGCTTAAACGAAGTTCTATTTTCAGTGCTCTGAATTTACCCGAGCACGTCGGATTCCGGATCATATAGTCCCAAACTTAGATTTCATAAAAGCAGGTTACAATGGCATATTATGTTTTACTTATATAGGATAATAATTAATTATTTAAATCTCATACTAAATAATTTAAATACCTACTTTTCTACTAATACATATTTTGATATTAAATAAAAAAGAATGTTCTTTGTAGTACTGGAAATATTATTTTACGTGGTAGAGCCATGCTTCGGCACGAATGGGCCGGCTCGACCGGAGAAATACCACGGGCTCACAGAAAACCGGCGTGAAACAGCGTTTGCGCTGTGTTTCGCCGAGTGAGTGAGTTTACCGGAGGCCCAATCCCCTACCCTATTCCCTTCCCTACCCTCCCCTATTACCCTATTCCCTCTTAAAAGGCCGGCAACGCACTTGCAGCTCTTCTGATGCTGCGAGTGTCCATGGGCGACGGAAGTTGCTTTCCATCAGGTGACCCGTTTGCTCGTTTGCCCCCATATTTCATAAAAAAAAAACTATTATTGATGCTTAGAGAAATATAAAATGAAAATTATTACATCGGGTGATTGTATGGAAAAGCACGGGAAAGTCATGTCACGCCGTAGTTACCTATTAATACTAGGAATTACTAGTGTCGATCAGTGGCTTATTATGTAGTACAAGTGTCACAGATTACATACTTACTGTGTCAAAACGTTTGTCATGTTAGTTATTACTATTTACTACAGTTACACATACACTAGTAAGTTGTAGGTATAGGTACCTAATACTAGACTTATAGGAGTCTGGAGTACAGTAGTAAATGCAAGGATAAAATATATAAGCTAGTTCAAAATCAATAACGGATATTTTGGACATAATAAAATCAAAGATATTTGATTGGTCTCGCTTCGTAGAGCGCCCAGCGAGGCCAATGATTAGTCTATGAATAAAAACGAGCACACTTCGGAGTAGCTTGCCATGTCAAATTTCAGCCACCTCCGAAGTTTTCTCGTTTCATATTTACCATAGTAAATCGTTTTACCCGACTACGGCAAAGAATATAATATATTACTAGTTACTACGTAACTATGAAACAAACGGTAATGATTTTGGCAGTCTATGTATGTATGTTCCACCATAGCGCCTAAACTACTGGTCCGATTTTAATAAATGAGGTGTTAATATATTCGTAGTAATAATACTAATTTACGTAGTCGGGTTATAGTTTTTATAAAAAATATAGTTATTGTATTTGGAGCAAGTAAACTAATTGTATAGGTTTTCTACACTAATGTTAGAAGAGATTAAAGCAGATCCTACTTTTTTGTGACTTTGAAATGCAAATTACAAAACTACACATAAAATTTGATTTGCTTTATCGAGTTGTAAATTGTAATATGTAATTATTTTTTAATGATTTAAAACAAATACATTTTTTACATGTAAATAAATAGTAAATACCCAATTCTCATCGCCAAGGTCTAACAACCAATCCTCTTTACACCTCCCCACTTTTCACAAACTCATTTTGACCTTAAGGTCATGATCAAAATATATGATGTTCGGCATATTGTTTCCACAATAGACATTGTTATATAAAAGCCATGAAATTGAACAACATAAACGCTTTGGTTTTTACAATAATACAATTATAATAATTGATATAGTTATGATAAATGTCAATGCTAAATAAAAGCCGGGACTATATTATATTGTCCGGAATCCGTAGAGCCGGGGAAAATTCAGAGCACTATAAATAGAACTCTACCTCTTTTCAGCTCCATTGTGTTACAGCGTACAGTTCTGTTTACAGTGCTGTTTTTCAGTGGCGAAGGCTGTCTCTCCTTCATAGGGAAGCCCTAGCCTGTATAACAGGTTTGGAGGTAAGGGAAGCCGATAGAAATGGAGTTATAGGAACCCCACGCCACTGCTGTTTTGTCTGTCGCGACCACTAAAAATGCTCGTGGGAACGAGGGCTTATCTATCATTTTTTTTTCACTATGTAGCCCGTATCTAGTAGCGGCGTTAGGGGATGTCGCGGCTGGGCGACCACCCGGGCCGCCGGATAAAAAGGGGCGCCGCAGGTTGAGTTGGGTAACTGAGTACTCAAACAACTTAAAATTACAAAAAAGCACTGAATACTAATAACTATTCAAATTATCCACTTTCCTCGTAGGTAATGCTAAAACCGGCACTGTCCCTGTCTGTGCTAATAGGAGGCTTTAAAGGGTCGTAGTTCCATAATTTCTGATGTTTTTGGCTATGTGACCAAGGTATTGGACTTTTAGGTGCTTTTTAATTTATTTTTTTGGTTCTTGTCAGTTTGCAAACACCTCCCACCAACATATTACAGATTAATCATAGAGCCATTAAATTAATCATTCATCCGAGACATGTCCAAGCTCATGGATCATATTAAAATACATAACGAGCTGATGATGATTTATGACAATAATGCTACGCTATGAATTTTCATTATTCGATGGTTTAACCGATGGCTTTTTTGCGTAATCTGTTATAAAGTGATGTAACACTTTCTACTTTCTCGATATATCGATAAAATATTTAAATTAATTCATTTTTTTGTGTGTGTTTAATAAACAAATGACCGAAGAGTCGACCTGTCTGACAAGGTTCATTTGGCAAAATAATGAAGATGACTTTGAATAAACTAGATTTTTTTTATAAAAAAAACTATAATCCGACTACATAAATTATATAGCCTATGTTACCCGGGCTATTATTACTAATATATTAACACATCATTTATGAAAATTGGACCTGTAATTAAGGCGCTACAGTGGAACAATCAACAAACATACATACCTACATACATATTACATACATACATAGAGACCCAAAATCATTACCCTTCCTTTTGGCTTCGCCGTAGTCGTGTAAAAATATATAGGGATCTTCTAATTCTTGGTAGAGTATGTACTAAGGTTCGAGGCACGAAAGGTTCCATACACACTACTAAGATGTCTTAAATTATTCGACTGTATTATATAATGATTGTAAACACATCCTATAAATTTTACAATGAGAGAGCTAAGCTGTCCGTTAATAAATTAAAAAAAGTAGAAAAAGAACGGCTGTGTTTGGCGGAAAAAAGCGCTAAGAAATAAATTATAAACAAAATAGCGATCTTATGTTAGCGGAACTGAAGTTAGTAAACGTATCCTGGCCGATAATCTGTTTATTTTCGCACTAGCAAGCGCTAACAAGTGCTTTTTTTCGTTGAACACAGCCAATGTTTGTATGCTAAAGCTTTTTATAGAGTCAATGATTTTATTGACGATCGCACACTATGGGAATAGGATGACCACCTGCAAGGCTACTTCTATGTACTATATATGTAAATAGAAGTAGTCTTGCGGTATTTGTATAATAAAATCTGTTATATATATACCCCCTTACAAATAAACGCTGTATAAGCTTTGAATAGTTATACAGTGTTTTGTCTTCTTCAATCGATTTAAAAATGTCACTTGTGTGACGGGAACAAAACACTGTATAACTATTCAAAGCTTATACAGCGTTTATAAGTAAGGGGGTTAATCATTACATTGTAAAAAAATAAATATTTTTACAAATCTGGGGGCACGGCAGTGCACCCGCCAAGTCGAGCGCGAAGCAAACACTGCCGTACCATCCTTTACTGGAACCATTTCGCCGCATTTTCAGGCCCCTATTTGAGAACCTCTGGATAAGACCAGAACGCAGAAATTTTCGTCATCCAATAAGCTATAATCACGTACTTAAAATCCAAAATTTCAAGTCTGTAGGTCATTTAGTTCCGAAGTTAAGCGAAAGCAAAGTTTCGCATTTTCGACACTCACTCACTCACTCACTCATGATCATCAAAATAGAACTAGTACTTCCCATAAACTTAGAGAGCTGAAATTTGGTACAGAGTTGGGGTTTAATGGCCACATAAAGGGAAAACTATAAAAACTAGGATAATCGATCTGGGGGCACGGCAGTGCCCCTGCCAAGTCGAGCGCGAAGCAAACACTGCCGTACCATTCTTTACTGGAACCATTTCGCCGCATTTTCAGGCCCCTATTTGAGAACCTCTAGATAAGACCAGAACGTCGATCTGGGGGCACGGCAGTGCCCCCGCCAAGTCGAGCGCGAAGCAAACACTGCCGTACCATTCTTTACTGGAACCATTTCGCCGCATTTTCAGGCCCCTATTTGAGAACCTCTAGATAAGACCAGAACGTCGATCTGGGGGCACGGCAGTGCCCCCGCCAAGTCGAGTGCGAAGCAAACACTGCCGTACCATTCTTTACTAGAACCATTTTGCCGCATTTTCAGGCCCCTTTATTCTACTCGAACTTTATTCTACTCGAACATTACACAAATTAAATAAACAAATTACACTAAAATCTAGGAAAATAAATCAATATGCCCACGTTTCTACAAAAAGAAGTGAAATCCCACCAAAAACATTCTGTAAAAAACTAGCCAAGTCTCGATGGAGCTGCTTGTTTATCTCTAAAAAGTTATGAAATCTAGACAAAATCGTGCCAAGTCTAAGGTTCCTTACTGCGGTTTCTTTATTATTATAGTTAATGTTGTGTGACTTGGCCGTTGAAGGGCACACAAGGGTACAAAAGGGGCTCCATGACACCATTGTTCCAATACGTGTGTTGTACAATCAACAACAGCCTAAAATGAGACAGTAGCGTCCAATTACCAATACCAGTATGGGCTATTATCTCGCTTTACAAACATAGGTAGTTACAAATGTAAACAAAATTGACTTGTACCCACAAAAGTATAAAGAATGTTCAACGGCCAAGTCACTCAACATTAACTATAATAATAAAGAAATCGCAGTAAGGAACCTTAGACTTGGCACGATTTTGTCTAGATTTCATAACTTTTTAGAGATAAACAAGCAGCTCCATCGAGACTTGGCTAGTTTTTTACAGAATGTTTTTGGTGGGATAATAGTTTTCTATCTTTTGCTAAAAGATGGCCCCGTACGAGTTTCTTACGCCACCGTTTCTTCTCGCCGGGTTAGTTCCCGAACTGGGAAATAAAACTTTTAGATTTGATTACACTTGACTGGCCACCACGGCCTCACAGATAGTCGGCGTGAAATTACCTAATTGAGAAAGTTGCTGAAAACAAAATGATATATATTATAGTTACGTTCATTCGATGTAATCGCAATTATATTAATTATTTTCTGGTGTTAATTGTACACAGTAACTTGATAATAACTTTATGTAACATATGTAATTAGTTTTAATTAATTTATGATAATTAATTATCTATTATTTTGCGGCCGTACCACCGACCCTAATTCGATTTAAGATCCAAGGCCCGGCCCGAGAGAAATGACTTTTTTTTTTTTTAATAATTTTATTCAATAAAAATACATTAAATAACTTAAATTTCTAGCCCGCCAAACTATTAAGTTTATTGGCGGTTATGCACTCTTAACATAAATATTTTCTACTAAACTAGACTTAACTACAGCAACTTAGGTTCTACCATATTACCAAAGAATATATATTACTAACGTATGAAATAAAGAATATATATTACTAAATGATATTACGGTGTGTGTGTGTGTGTGTGTGTGTGTGTGTGTGTGTGTGTGTGTGTGTGTGTGTGTGTCTGTGTGTGTGTCTGTGTGTGTGTCTGTGTGTGTGTCTGTGTGTGTCTGTGTGTGTCTGTGTGTGTCTGTGTGTGTCTGTGTGTGTCTGTGTGTGTCTGTGTGTGTCTGTGTGTGTCTGTGTGTGTCTGTGTGTGTCTGTGTGTGTCTGTGTGTGTGTGTGCGTGTGTGCGTGTGTGCGTGTGTGCGTGTGTGCGTGTGTCCGTGTGTGCGTGTGTGTCTGTGTGTGTCTGTGTGTGTCTGTGTGTGTCTGTGTGTGTGTCTGTGTGTGTCTGTGTGTGTCTGTGTGTGTCTGTGTGTGTCTGTGTGTGTCTGTGTGTGTCTGTGTGTGTCTGTGTGTGTCTGTGTGTGTCTGTGTGTGTGTCTGTGTGCGTCTGTGTGCGTCTGTGTGTGTCTGTGTGTGTCTGTGTGTGTGTCTGTGTGTGTCTGTATGTGTCTGTGTGTGTCTGTGTGTGTCTGTGTGTGTCTGTGTGTGTCTGTGTGTGTCTGTGTGTGTCTGTGTGTGTCTGTGTGTGCGTGCGTGCGTGCGTGCGTGCGTGCGTGCGTGCGTGCGTGCGTGCGTGCGTGCGTGCGTGCGTGCGTGTGTGTGTAATAATAATATGTAATGTATAATGTAATAATAAGTTTGTTATCAGAAATCAAAAAGTGAGTGCAATTTTCTGCAACTTTTGCGCCTTGTACCTAAAACGGCCACAAATTGCTAAATACATAGTTACTATGTCGTACCACGGCACAAACTAGAGGGTAAGGGTATGCATACGTTCATTGTACCTACTTAGGTTTTTTTTCGTTATTGGATGATTTATACAGTATTCTCCGAGCGAAGTAACCACTCTTGAAATACTGTAGTACCTGAGACAGTTGGTTTTTAAATGTCGTACGGTTGCCCAAGCACATACAACATTCTCACAACAACAGTCAGCCTAGTCCAGAGGAATGAACTGGTCAATACGTCTGGGGCCAACTATGTGCGGGTTTCCTCACGATGTTTCCCTTCACCATTAGAGCGTCCGTATAATGTACTTGAGATCTGAAAATGTCTCATTGGTACGCGCCACAACCTGGGAATCTCTCAAGTGCGAATCAAACGATCTACCCACTAGGCCAAGGAGCTCTCGTCATTATTGTACCCTATACACACACATTAAAACTACAATATTATGTACACAATTTATCAGTAAGAATATAAGGGTATATACGGCAGAAATGTACATGAAATAATTAATAAATAGCTTTTGTTCCCGGCGCCACAGCGGCACCGGCGTAAATATAGTATCCCACGGGAATATTAATTTTTTGGGATATAATGTAGCCTATGTTTTATTCCAGAATCTCAATTCTCGTATTTAAAGTACTTTCATTTTACTTTCTTTGTCATTGTATTATTACTATATATACTGGTGTAACGTTTACGATAATACCGTTTGGCAGTTTTAGCGTATCGGGACTTGATTGTAATTGTATTATTGCAGGTTTTATTTATCTGAATTGACCCTCAGAGCCTTAACTACTACCATATCAACCTTCATTAAAATCCGTTCAGTAGTTTTTGCGTGAAAGAGTAATAAACATCCATCCATACGTCCATCGATCCGACCAACCATCCATCCTCACAAACTTTTACATTTATAATATTAGTAGAATATAATTATTACGTAAACTTTACATTACAGACATATATATTACATATAATATAGAATTATAGAGGCACTACCTTATGTAGAGAGCTACCTAGAAGCTTCTTCACATTAATTCAACATCCAAGGTCCATGTACCTAAAACCAATTACTAACTAGGAATCAGAGCGTGGTTCGACTACTGTGTAATTAGTGATTATTACCAGCTATGTAATATTCCGATTGCACATTCACACTTATTATTTAGGAATTACTTAGTACCTAATACCATAGAGAAGATTATTATTTTTAAACAAAAAATTAAACCGACTTCCAAAGTAAAAATACACAAAAAAGTATGAAATAAAATAAAATTTGAAAATCGGTCCACAGGCGGCGGAGTAATCGTTGAACATACAAAAAAAAAATATACAGCCTAACGTATAACCGCCTCCTTTTTTGGGAAGTCGGTTAAAAAATAATTGTCATACTAGAAAAACATTTTTTTCTTTATATGGGCGCGTTAATTTAATAAAGAGGAAAAGTTTGTTTATTTGTTTGCATTGAATAGGCTCCGAAACTACTGGACCGATCTTGATGAAATTTGGCACAGATGTAGAGTAGACCACGGGGAAGGACATAGGCTACTTTTTATCGCGGAAATTTTTACGGTTTCTGCGAAATAAACTTTTGCGCGCACGTAGTCTCGAGCAACAGCTAGTAACTATATTATTATAATGTGTCCGAAAATTAATTACGGATACTTCGGGTACATGATCCAATTTGCTTGTGTAAAGACGATTAGGCAAAAAAAAAATTGTCATACTTTAAGTAAAAAATCATCACATCTCCGCAATTTAACGCAAACGCGCCCATATAAAGAAAAAAATGTTTTTCTAGTATGACAATTATTTTTAACCGACTTCCCAAAAAAGGAGGCGGTTCGTATAACCGCCTCCTTTTTTGGGAAGTTCGGCTGTATATATTTTTTTTATTTTTTTTGTATGTTCAACGATTACTCCGCCGCCTGTGGACCGATTTTCAAAATTTTTTCTGTGATGTATAGGGTGTAATCCCACATTGGTCCTTTTGATATCAAAGTGGTGACCTGATGATGGGATCCATGAGGAATCGAGGGAACTCCTCGAAATTTATATGGACACATATGGTGATTTTGACTTTTTCTGAAGTAGTTCAAGTATATGCTACCAAAAAGTAAGATTTTGCTCCAAGGTATACCCTGGATCCAAAAGTACAGAACAGAACTCCTGGCTCCTTATAGATACATGTTTGGGGATTTCGGCGTTGTTTAAAGAACTGCAAGCATATGCCACCCTGTCAGTTAGAGTAATCATCATCATCATCACCACTATTACACCATACATCATCAGATTATGATGATATAAAAGGTATTTCTCATAGTATTTTACACTAACACGGATATCTTTGAACATTACTCTTTTTTTTTTTATAAAATAAGGGGGCAAACAAACAAACGGGTCACCTGATGGAAAGCAACTACCGTCGCCCATGGACACTCGCAACATCAGAAGAGCTGCAGGTGAGTTGCCGGCCTTTTAAGAGGGAATACGCTCTCTTCTTGAAGGTTTGTAGGTCGTATAGGTCCGGAAATACTGCTGGTGACAGTTCGTTCCAGAGTTTTACAGTGCGCGGCAGAAAGTTACGCGAGAAACGCACGGTGGAAGACTGCCACTCATCAAGGTGATGAGGATGGAATATTTTTCGCGTGGGACGATGGCGAAAAGTTGCAGGTGGTATGATTCCGAACAATTCCTCAGAGCACTCCCCGTGATACAACCGATAGAGGATGCAGAGTGAAGCTACATCTCGGCGTAATTCCAAGGGGTCCAAGCTGTTTGAAACACAATGACAGTCAACAATTCGAGCGGCCCTTCGTTGGATACGATCCAGAGGGAGCAGTTGGTATTTTGGTGCTCCTGCCCAGAGATGAGAACAATATTCCATATGAGGCCGAACCTGCGCCTTGTAGGCGTTGGTCCGGACCGAAGTACTGTCTCGCTCTGTTGAGAACACCAAGCTTCTTCGAGGCTAACTTAGCCTTACCCTCTAGATGATATCGGAATTGGACTTCGCTCGATATGCTAACGCCAAGTATTTCAATGCTAGGGGAGATGGTTAAAGATGTGCCCTCAAAACGAGGATGTACGACTATACTCTGCCGTTTATGGACCTATTTGCAAAATTCTTTTGTTGTTGTAAAGGGTTTAGTTCGAAATTGGTCCTTTAGTCACTAAAGTGGGAACCTGATGATGCAATCCATGAGGAATCGAGGGAACTCCTCGAAATTTATATCCACACATATAGTGATTTTGACTTTTACTGAAGTAACACAAGCATACGCTACTAAATCGGTACCAGCCCAAACAATATTCTACAATATTTTATAGAACTTACGTTCATATTTGCTGGTACCGACTTCAAAATTAATAAGATTGAGTAGAGAAATAGTAAAAATTTTAGCCGAATTTGAAAGGGGAATTATTTAGAGATTAAGTTTTATTTCATACTTTTTTGTGTATTTTTACTTTGGAAGTCGGTTTAATTTTTTGTTTAAAAATAATAATTTCACCCTTTTTAGAGATATATTTTCTTAAGTTATTATTAATACGTCTTAAGAACGTCTAAACTAAACGATCGAATGTATAATTGAATACGCGCCAAGCTTCCATAAGGTATTGCTATTAAGATGATGATGATGATTACTGTAAGTTATAAGGTGGCATATGCTTGCAGTTCATTAAACAATGCCGAAATTTCCAAACGCATATCTTTAAAGACCGAGGAGGTCTATACAGTGCTTTTGGATCCAGGGTATACCTTGGTACAATATCTTATTTTTTGGTAGCATATGCTTGTGTTACTTCAGTAAAAGTCAAAATCACTATATGTGTGGATATAAATTTCGAGGAGTTCCCTCGATTCCTCATGGATCGCATCATCAGGTTCCCACTTTAGTGACTAAAGGACCAATTTCGAACTAAACCCTTTACAACAACAAAATAATTTTGCAAATAGGTCCATAAACGGCAGAGTAATGTTCAAAGATATCCGTGTTAGTGTAAAATACTATGAGAAATACCTTTTATATCATCATAATCTGATGATGTATGGTGTGATAGTGGTGATGATGATGATGATTACTCTAACTGACAGGGTGGCATATGCTTGCAGTTCTTTAAACAACGCCGAAATCCCCAAACATATATCTATAAGGAGCCAGGAGTTCTGTTCTGTACTTTTGGATCCAGGGTATACCTTGGAGCAAAATCTTACTTTTTGGTAGCATATACTTGAACTTCTTCAGAAAAAGTCAAAATCACCATATGTGTCCATATAAATTTCAAGGAGTTCCCTCGATTCCTCATGGATCCATCATCAGGCCACCACTTTGATATCAAAAGGACCAATTTGGGATTACACCCTATACATCACAGAAAAAATTTTGAAAATCGGTCCACAGGCGGCGGAGTAATCGTTGAACATACAAAAAAAATAAAATAAATATATACAGCCGAACGTATAACCGCCTCCTTTTTTGGGAAGTCGGTTAAAAATATAAAGGACTAGCTTTTGCCTACGGCTTCGCCCGCAAATACATTTTCCCACGGGAAAACTACTTTTTCGGGATAAAAAATATCCTATGTCCTTTCCCGGGACCCAAAGTATACCTTTACCAAATTTCATAAAAATCGGTTCAGGGGTTAAAGCGTGAAGAGGTAACAGACGGACAGACAGAAAGTATAGGTTACAGAGAAACAGCTTTCATAGAATGATCCAAATCGATCCAAATTTGAACATTTTGATGTGCCCCTTCAACGGCCCAAGATTAAATATTCCACACAGTCGTGACACGCCGTACACTTGTAGTAGGGCAGTGTTTTTCAACCTGTGGGTCGCGACCCCTTGGGTCAATAAAGACAATCAAACAATAAAGATTAAAAATATTGATTTATTAAGAGAGTTTTAACAAAAGGATATAATATGTACTCATAAATCGATCATCGATGTATGTAATTGTAAAATAACGTGTTTGACGTATATTATGTACTTATATCAGAATCCTAATTACGGAGACGAATAAAAACGTCGTATGGAATGAATATTTGTAACACTGTAACATACACATACATACATGATAAAAAAGCGAAGGGTCGGGGGTCGCAAAATATTTTTTCAAACCCTTGTTTGAAAAAATATTTCGCGACCCCCGACCCACCGGGGGTCACATCATGAAAAAGTTTGAAAAACATAGTAGGGCAATCAAATCGAAAGCTTATCTATACTAATATTATAAAGAGGAAAACTTTGTATGTTTGTTTGTTTGTTTGTTTGTAATGAATAGGCTCAAAAAGTACTGGACCGATTTCAAAAATTCTTTCACCATTCGAAAGCTACATTATCCACGAGTAACATAGGCTAAATTTTATTTTGGAAAAAAATAGGGTTCCGTAAGATATTTGGATTTTTCGGACACAAGGTGTAAAAAATCAACCAGAAAAGTTACTTATTTTACGTACGCTGCCTAAACTATAAAAGATAGAACCATATAATGTTCTAATTAATTGTAGATCTTATAAATATTTACAAAAAAGTCCGCGACATACTATACCTATCTATCTCGAGTGAGGCACACCAACCATTTTTTTATTTAGAAATCTTGAAATTTTTTTGGACTACATTTAAACGCGTTTATTTTACTCATCCTATTAATCCTTATCAAAATAAATTATTTCATCACTAAGTAAAGTTTATGTAGATAATATTTGGCATTTGAATGATTAAAATTGGACGTTTGGTTTTGAAGTTATGTCGAAATTAAAATATTACGATTTCTGCTGTACGGCCCGTTGCGAAGTTGGCGACATTCTGTAGTATTAGTATCAGTATTGTACCCGTGCGAAGCCGGGGCGGGTCGCTAGTCTATACTAATTTAATAAAGAGGAAAAGTTTGTTTATTTGTTTGCATTGAATAGGCTCCGAAACTACTGGACCGATCTTGATGAAATTTGGCACAGATGTAGAGTAGACCACGGGGAAGGACATAGGCTACTTTTTATCGCGGAAATTTTTACGGTTTCTGCGAAATAAACTTTTGCGCGCACGTAGTCTCGAGCAACAGCTAGTAACTATATTATAATGTGTCCGAAAATTAATTACGGATACATGATCCACTGCTTGTGTAAAGACGATTAGGCAAAAAAAAATATTGTCATACTTAAAGTAAAAAATCATCACATCTCCGCAATTTAACGCAAACGCGCCCATATAAAGAAAAAAATGTTTTTCTAGTATGACAATTATTTTTTAACCGACTTCCCAAAAAAGGAGGCGGTTATACGTTCGGCTGTATATATATATATATATATATATATATATATATATATATATATATATATATATATATATATTTTGTATGTTCAACGATTACTCCGCCGCCTGTGGACCGATTTTCAAAATTTTTTCTGTGATGTATAGGGTGTAATCCCAAATTGGTCCTTTTGATATCAAAGTGGTGACCTGATGATGGGATCCATGAGGAATCGAGGGAACTCCTCGAAATTTATATGGATACATATGGTGATTTTGACTTTTTCTGAAGTAGTTCAAGCATATGCTACCAAAAAGTAAGATTTTTCTCCAAGGTATACCCTGGATCCAAAAGTACAGAACAGAACTCCTGACTCTTTATAGATACTTGTTTGGGGATTTCGGCGTTGTTTAAAGAACTGCAAGCATATGCCACCCTGTCAGTAAGAGTAATCATCATCATCATCACCACTATCACACCATACATCATCAGATTATGATGATATAAAAGGCATTTCTCATGGTATTTTACACTAACACGGAGATCTTTGAACATTACCGTTTATGGACCTATTTGCAAAATTCTTTTGTTGTTGTAAAGGGTTTAATTCGAAATTGGTCCTTTAGTCACTAAAGTGGGAACCTGATGATGCGATCCATGAGGAATCGAGGGAACTCCTCGAAATTTATATCCACACATATAGTGATTTTGACTTTTACTGAAGTAACACAAGCATATGCTACCAAAAAATAAGATATTGTACCTAGGTATATTCTGGATCCAAAAGCACTGTACAGAACTCCTCAGTCTTTAAAGATATGCGGTTGGTAATTTCGGCATTGTTTAAAGAACTGCAAGCATATGCCACTTTATAACTTACAGTAATCATCATCATCATCTTAATAGCAATACCTAATGGAAGCTTGGCGCGTATTCAATTATACATTCGATCGTTTAGTTTAGACGTTCTTAAGACGTATTAATAATAACTTCACAAAATATATCACTAAAAAGGGTGAAATTATTATTTTTAAACAAAAAATTAAACCGACTTCCAAAGTAAAAATACACAAAAAAGTATGAAATAAAACTTAATCTCTAAATAATTCTCCTTTCAAATTCGGCTAAAATTTTTACTATTTCTCTACTCAATCTCATTAATTTGAAGTCGGTACCAGCAAATATGAACGTAAGTTCTATAAAATATTGTAGAATATTGTTTGGGATGGTACCGATTTCAAAATTAAGAAGATTGAGTAGAGAAATAGTAAAAATTTTAGCCGAATTTGAAAGGAGAATTATTTAGAGATTAAGTTTTATTTCATACTTTTTTGTGTATTTTTACTTTGGAAGTCGGTTTAAATTTTCATTTAAAAATAATAATTCTGCTTAAACGTCTCTACATAAGCAACAAATCATATGCCCAAAATACCCCTAATTGATTTTACCGAACCTTATATAATAGTATAATAATCAAAATCATAATCTTTATTTGCAAGAAATGTGGGTGTAGAGATGACAAATCACAGTTATAGGTAATTACTAATTAGGTACCATCACAATACGCTAGTACATTTAAAGCATGCAAATATAATATAGGCTATAGCTGTTTATTTGTTCGTCTTTATTTATTCTGTGCTATTACTAGTTAAACTACACTGAAAATCTGTTAAAACGACATTGAATGTCGGATTGTGTTCGTAATAGCTGATAGACGTATACTCGTATAACTTTTTCGCGCGATGTGGTGGATCGCCAATCGCCATTGCACCCCCGTAGGGCGTAGCGTTGGGTATGTGTTTCGAAAAACCATTTTAACGGTTTTCTACTGTTCGGGTCAAGGATTTCCCTTTCCCACAGAGCCTTAAGTTAACAACTAACGTTATTATTTTTGCCGTTTTGTACGGAACCCTACGTGCACTTGGCCAGTTTTTGTAATTACTTAATAATTACCTACAATTTGCTAGCTTTTGCCCGCCTCGTAGGGTGCTATTTCACGCCACTTTTCTGTGTCGCCTTGGTATCTATTCGATCTTAATATTCCTTCCGCATATTTTTGTCTAAGTCACCAGTCACTTGAAATTGAAAGTGAGGAGTTGAGGACGCTTGTATTTTCGGTAGGTAGGTACTTTATCGGTTTTTAAACGAAAACCGGTATTTGTTTACTTTCTTCATTCTTTACATCATGGATGGTTTATTGCCTGCATCGATTCAAATGATTAGAATAAACATTTTTTCGATCTTTTTTTCGATCATTCAAAGCATGATGATAGCACTAATAAGCTAAATAAATACCACTGCTCTAGGAATACTAAGGAAATTGGGTACTCGTCTTTCAAAGTATAAATAACTTCCTAAAAGTTTAAACCTAACATAAGGGCATTGATCGAATATTGACCTAATTAGTAATCACTCTAGTGAGGGGACACGAAGGTGTAAAACCCGATATTGTTACAGATACGAACCGACTAATTTCACGAAGCCGGTAAAGTGCCGTTTGGTGGATTAATGAAAACGTAATTAGAGCTTCGGATTAAACAACTGTTATTTTTCTGTTTCTTTAGCAGTTTTGACGAAGATTTTTGGTTCATATTGGTTAGATAATATTAGATTGGAGAAGCTCTATAATTTTTTGTTTATTTTGTCAAAATGTTTGATCGCTTCAGTTAGTACCTTAAAGTGCTTATTGCAACATTGAAAATACTAAGCCAACATAGACCAAATGTAATGTAAATAGGTGTTATAGTGACAATAATATTCAAAGTAACTTCCATACACCGCTAATTTCCACTCCTGTAGAATGTCGTACATATAATAATAATAACATATTATGTAAACAATCCAGAGCGAAATTATAACTGTTTTCAGTTTCTAAACTACCTTTATATTTATAACACAAGTTTTCTCAATTTTTCATCAATCAAATTCATATCGAACGCTTTGTAGTTACGATTTGTGCCGCGCACCGGTGCTCTACTTACTGCGAGAAACGATAAGTGATAAGAAAACTCAAATGGAAAATTATGCTTAGTTAATAAGCTATGACTTAAGGGAATTTTTTTACTACCTACTTACACTGGCTATTAATTATTATCTACCATAATAAACAATAAAAAAATTAAACTTGTTAAATATTAAATAAACAAACCGTAAACTTACCGGTACTCAATCGTAAATCCGAAAAACAACACAACACTATCCACAGCACTTTTCCATTTTCGAAATAATGTCAAAAAATCAATTATTTTTTTTCACAAACGCTATAGGCAATGGTCAACTCGCGCGCGGCTTTACCGTGTGTTGTCGGATGAATGCGTGAAAGATTGGCTCGCGTGCGCATACGCTATGTTACGTACGGTCTGGTTATGTTACGGTAATGTTTGACTTTATGCCGGCTCAGGATCATCTTGATGTTACAGAATAACGATATTATATCGGTTTAGTAGCACTAGAATGTAATATACTTACTACTAAAGTAGATCAATGGTATAAAAGATGTAATCATTATATTACAATAATATATTTGGACGCTTCACACCGCGTCAATCTAGCCCCGTGCTATAGTACCCGAATATTAAATATAGGTACTTCCCCTTGTCTGGTACCCGTAGATAACGGGAAGTACATACCTATATTTAATACTTTTATACTAGGTACACATGTATTTACGATTTTCATTACATTACACACATATTTAATACGCGTCAATGGCCCAGGATCACAGAACTTTTTGTTACTTCAGCAGGATTCGAACCCGCGATCACTGAGCGACAGAGGTCGTCAAATTATGAAGAGATTTCTTAGAAAATGGTTAAAGAAAAAGTAGTACACACAAAAAACACAACAGCTTTGTTCCATTTAGAACAGTACCTAAGTAGTAAGTAACAAAACTCGAAAAACTACATTATGCCCTACATTTTTTAAAAGAAACTTTGTAGAAGAATTTGCAACTAGGTACATATTTTTATTATTATAAAAAGTATGTGTAATGAAAAAACGGTTTTTGTTTCTTACGATAAAATAATATCTAGGTATATTAATATAATAAAGAGGAAAAGTTAAATGTTTGTTTGGCTCCGAGAATAGGCTCCGAAACTACTGGACGTAATCAAAATCAGACGAATCAAAATCGTGATGAAAAAAAGGCACAGATGTAGAGTAGACCACGGGGAAGGACATGGGCTACTTTTTGTCGCGGAAAACTGTACGGTTTCTGCGAAATGTACCTACTTTTGCGCGCACGAAGTCACGGGCGACATCTAGTAATTAATATAATCATTTATATTATCTATGGACGCAAAAAGTTTTTCTGTGTTCCTGGGTCATGGATGTGTATTAAATATGTGTATATATTATAATAAAGATCTTAAATATATTATGTATAGTATAAAAGTATTAAATATATTTCCGTTGGCTGGTAGAGTCTGGCTAACGAAAGATGAGACTGGAAAAAGGCGGCAAATTCATCAAATTAAGTAAACAAGGACAATAAACTTCATTTTCATGAAATGAGTTGTTCCTAACAAAATATAATGTTATTGTCATAAATAATCAAGTATCAAAACTATAATTCCGACTATTGACAATGTTGCCGTACGTCGACTTTTTGAATTTAACGCCTTTTTCCAGTCTCATCTTTCGTTAGCCAGACTCTACCTACCCGTAACACAAGTTCTTCGAGAACTTACCACCCAGATTGACGTAGTGTAAAAGCGTCCATAGATATTACTATTATTATATTATCAATATTTGGGGATTTCGGCGTTGTTTAAAGAATCGCAAGCATATGCCACCATGCCCAATTAGTGTAATCATCATCATTACCACCACCATCACACCATACATCATCATTCATCAAATAATATAAAAGGTGCTTCTCATAGTATTTTACACCAACACGGATATCTTTGAACATTACTCTGCCGTTTATGGACCTATTTGCAAAAATCTTTTGTTGTTGTAAAGGGTATAAATTCGAAATCGGTCTTTTAGTGACTAAAGTGGAAACTTGATGATGGGATCCATGAGGAATCGAGGGAACTCCGACGAACGAAATTTATATGGACACATATAGTGATACACACACAAGCATATAATGCTACCAAAAATTAAGATTTTGCACCAAGGTTACCCTGGATCCAAAGTACAGAACTCCTCAGTCTTTAAAGATACGCATTTAGAAATTTCGGCATTGTTCAAAGAATTGCAATCATATGCCACTATGTAACTTGCAGTAATTATTATCATCATCCTATAAACAACGCCTAATGGAAGCTTAGCGCGAATTTAATTAGGTTTCAATTTTCGAATTGAAACCTAATTGAATTCGAAAAAAATATCGTTTATTTTAGATGATTTAGATTAGAGATGTATTTTACAAATATCACTAAAAAGGGTGAAATTATTATTTTTAAACAAAAATTAAACCGACTTCCATAGTAAAACTACACAAAAAATATGAAATAAAACTTATTTTCTCAATAATTCCCCATTACTTTGGTAGTCGTTACTCGTTACCTTTTACTAAAAAGTGCGAGTTTCTTACCTACTTCTCGCCGCGGGCAAACCGCGGGCTAGTTTCCGAACCGGTGGTAGGCATCATGTAGACCGACGTTCAGAAAGTGTATAAAAATACCAATTTTGAATAAACATTTTTGACTTTGACTTTGACTTGATAACAAACATTTTTTTAGTTATATTGTAATACCTGGGGCCTGGGGGCACGGTAGTGGATCCGCCAAGACGAGACAACGAAAGCGCATACCTTTTCTCGTTTTTAATGTGCGTACCATTTATGATTCAGACTAGGAAGTGCTAGAAAGTTGAAAATATATTTAGTAGGTATTTGCTTTTCAAGACACAATAATATATTCAATATTTAATTAGTTTGATATCTCCAATTAACATATAACGCAACAGATTCATCGCGATTTTAATTTTTATTAATGACTTTGTGTCTGTGACCTGTGATAAATGAAAATGTATAATAATCTACAGTCTGTATCAAGTTATATTTCATGGGATTTCTAATTTTATGCTCTTCCATGGAACTTGGAAGACAAATTATTATTAATTAAACTATCGGATGGTAAGTTTTATATAAATAAACTTAAGACTTATATAAACCAAACTTTATATAATCCATATATGGAGTATATGGATTATATAAAGTTTGGTTTGGTAGAGCTAGGTAAGGCTGCGACTTTATGATCCGGAGTCCGACTGGCCCTCTAGAACTCTGGACTGTATGCGCTAATGTCAATGTCATATTATATTACAGCTCGACACTCGACACTTCTATTTTCAACTCTATTGTGTTAGCGCAGAGTTCTATTGTCAATGCTCTGAATTTTCTTGGGCCCGGCGAATTCCGGATTATATAGATTATAGTCCCGCCTAATTAGATTGTAAACTTTAGGCGATTCAATAGGGATATTGACTGTAGCTCGTAACATACCTACCTAAATATTTCTGAATGTATAAATTAAAGTAAATTAATTTACACATTCAGAAATATTTAGGTAATATTACTTAGGTACTCTTTAAATGTAAAAAAATATGAAATGTTATGTTCACTTTTATAAAAATATATATGTCAACAATCCTTACTTACTACAGACACACGAATTTGGTACGGAGCGTACAGCGGATCTGGTACGCTCCGTACCAGATCCGAGCGTGTGTAGGGCAGTCCGGCGAACATATGAAGAAGGCGAAGAGTTCACCGTTGTCCGCATCGGATCTGGTACGCTCCGTACCATATTCGTGCGTGTGTAGAGCAGTCCGGCGGTTTGGCCGTACAACAGTATCAGTGTTGCCAACTTAGGGATGTACCCCCCAAAATTAGGGAAAATATCTACGGGGTTTACTAGAGGACAGGATGTTTAGAGTTTACTCCTTATGATTCAATTTGTATGTAATAATAAAAAATATTTTAATGTGTGTATATAGCCAGGGATATGAAAATGTATTGGGAGTGAAATCAGATTAAGACAAGTTAGTTTTATGTTATTCACGCGTAAGTCTTTATGTTAAACACATAACCTTTCTTTCTAGCTTATTATCTCTTAGACCTGTCAATGGTATAAGTAATCAGGGGTAAAATTTGGGGAGAAATATTTTTTTAAGTGTTGGTATCACTGCCCGTTATCAGTGAATTGCGGGAATCATCGTCGTCGTTTAAAAACCGCACTGTAAATAGAACTCTGTGCTAATGTAATAGAGCATAAAATCGAACACGCGAGTGTCGAGCGTTTCGCTTCACTGCACCGTACCAAATTCGTGCGTGTGTAGCGACACCAAATTCGGTCTCCGGATATGGTTCGCTGTACGCTCCGTACCAAATTCGTGTGTCTGTAGATAGTGTTACCTACCTAGTACCTACTGACAACGTGCTAATTAGGTACGCCTTGCCGCGACGTCCATATTATGACGTTCTAACGCGCCCAATTATCTAGCAATAATAATTATATCACGCGTAAATCGTAATGGATTAATAATATGGTATATGAGTAAACAATATACATATTACTAGGCCCAGCCTTACGTCATAGACCACGAAGTATAGATACCAGAATTCCGAACGTAATGTTAAAATAATGGTCTCAATTTAGGGGACAGATTTACGGTAGACCGTAGAGAGCGCCATTTTTCAAGAAGTACAGCGACTAACCGCAAGACTAAGATAAAGTACCTACCGCAAGAAGTAAGCGCGTTTCAGGACTGTGCGCTGATTGGTCCGCCACAATAGCATCGGTACGTCCAAAATTCTAGCGCAGCTAGTGGCAGAAAAGAGAACTAAGATCTGGGTTTATTATTGTGTATTGTACATGAATACTATGGAAAAGCCTATACCGTTCGGACTCCTGGTTAGGGATGCTCGATGATCATCGATTTTCGGTGATCATCGATGTTAGACGATAAAACATCGATGTTTTAACATCGATATTGCATTATTCAAAATATCGTAACATCGATGTCACGGACACATACATAATCGGAAACCCAGTTGAAAAAACTTGCGATAAAATATTTAACCACTATTGTGATATCAACGCCATCGGAGTACTGTCTCCACGGGAACCGTATATGTCCCACAATAAAAAGTAGCATATGTGCCATGTTCTACTTTATATCTGTGCCAAATTTCATGATATCGGTTTAGTAATTTTTACATGAAACCGTAAATAACGTATCCCATGGGAACCGTACATTTTCGCGCGATAAAAAGTAGTTACCTTATTTCCTTTCCCGTGGTCCACTTTATTATCTGTGCCAAATTTCATGATAATCGGCTTAGTAGTTTTTACGTCAAACTGTTGTCTGTTAATAAAGTATCCCACAGGAACCGTACATTTCCCTGCGATAAAAAGTAGCCTATGTCCTTTGTACCTCATTTAAATCGGTTCAGTAGTTTTGGCGTGAAAGACGGACAAACACACACTTTCCCATTTATAATATTTGTAGTATGGATGTATTGATGAGGGACGGCCGTGAAGACGTTTGCAAAAAAACATCGATGTTGCCTGACATCGATGTTTAGAGCTCGTTAAACATCGAACATCGATGATAAGCTATCGATGTCGATGCTCGATGTTTTTGCAACATCGAGCATCCCTACTCCTGGTATCTATACTTCGTGTCATAGACCATAGTTAAAACGTAACACCGGAATGTTAAGGCTCGGACTACATGCATCCGGGTCTCCGGGATCTCTCCGGCTGGGAAAAAAGCGCTGAAAATAGAACTTTGCGCTGATACAATAGAGCTGAAAATTGAACACATTCGAACACTTCATGAATAATGATTGGCCCCTAAGTATGGACACAGTATTTATGGGAGTCGATTGAAACTAAAGAAACTGAATTTGAACCGCGTGTTTTCGTCAGCTCATCTGTCGACCTTTCGCACGTAATTAATGTGTTACATAATATCGGACCGGTCATATCACTTTCTCGCAGGTGTCTTATGGTGTCGTTTACATAATTCCACATAACTACTGTTACTATTTATTGATTTTGACTGTTTATTGTATCTATTGACAGTTGTGACATAATGTAGGCAAAAGTGAAATGCATTAACATACACACATTTTTTAGTTTTTTTATATTTTACTAGTTAAGCGTCAAGTGTCAACAGATATGTTTTGTAAAAATATAATAATTACTAGATGTTGCCCGTGACTTCGTGCGCGCAAAAGTCAATTTCCCAGAAACCGTACATTTTTCCGCGATAAAAAGTAGCCTATGTCCTTCCCCGTGGTCTACTCTACATCTGTGCCGAATTTCATCAAAATCGGTCAAGTAGTTTCGGAGTCTATTCAATGCAAATAAACAAACAAACTTTTCCTCTTTATTATATTAGTGTAGAAATATCTATGGACGCTTCACACCACGTCAATCTGGTCCCCTGGTCCCGTGGTAAGTTCTCGGAGAACTTGTGTTTAGGGAATATTATTCGAATATTCGAATATTCGTTTTATTCGAATATTCGACGATTTTATTATTCGAATATGACTGGGTTCAATATTCGAATATTTCGATAAAACGAATAATAAAAATATTTTATTTTTTTTCAAAAATATGTTAATAGTAGTAATAAACTTGTATATAAATCGGTAAAGTTTCGTTATTTAATACATTATTTTTATTATTTATTAATATTGTCGTCAATAATATCGTAAAACAGATTTTACTACACTGTTTGTGAAAGAATACAACTATTTTTATATAAAAAAATATTTAAAGTGAATACTTCTAACAGGTTTCAGCGAAAGAAATCCATACTCACACGCTTTTCAAAATAACGTAACCAAGAGCGTGTTAGGACGTGTCTAAGGAGGATTCTTACTATAAAGCATAATACGATTTTTAGTTTCTTAATCTTACTGTTCGTTTTCATTTAAAATAACTTTCCTAAAGAGAATTTACCATGATCTAGCATGGAAAATTGTAAGTTCCTAATTTTCATAGTTCAGAAATGACAGAGGTGTGTGAAACCAATTTGGAGGCCGATTACTTGGAAGTTGACTTTGTAAAAGTCATGTATAAAACTTTTCCTTCACTTTAAAAGACATAGTATTCAACACACACTTCAAATGTATGGAAACATGTATGGGGTGGCTTTCCATACATGTAAGGTGTTAACTATATAATAAAATTATATTTTTTTATCAAACCACAACCAACATCTAGATGCAATATAGCTATAAGAGCAGATAGAAAGAGAGACAAGCGGACGAACAGAGTGAAACGATAAAGGATACCTAGATAAGTAGATTATTAGTAATAATCTATTACAGTATTACACTGCCCTGCAAAACTAAGTACAAATCTTATTTAAATTTAAAATTTCATATTTTTCAAAATATTATAACGATATTTATCAATTTATTATTTTTATATTTAAACAAAAATTAACCATTTTAATTTTAGTTTTAAATACTTAATTTACATGTTAAATTGCGGTTTTGAATAAGTCCTCGAAACCTGACAACAGCTTGGAGGAGGTTTGTCATACTGAAAACGAGGTTTAGGAGCCGAATTATGCAATATTCTCTCCTATTCTTATATCAGGGCGTTTTAGTGTTGTGAGAGTACTAACTGTAGGTGACAATTTGCGGCTTCTGACTATCCTTCTGAGCTCTTCTCAGGGTATACTTAATCGGGTTGAGATGAGGACATTAAAGATAATCTTTAAGAAGATCTTGACCACATCTTTCTCCAGGTAGAGGTCCAATTGTCATGGCCATACTCAGCGCGGATTTCTGAAGGTATGCCAGCCCATTGTATGTGTACTCTGCCTGAGTATACTGGACTCTATCTGAAAAGTAGGCTTGAATATATCCCCTACCAGATCACGTTTACTTAGCCTCCCTTTATAAGCTCACTTTAATTTGTGAAGTTATAGTGAGTCAATCCACTCATCTGGGACCAAAATTCTGGACCATTCTCGTTCTACCTTTTGTATGTGTTCACGGACGTATCACAGTGTTGATACTCGATACTAGGGCTCTCGAGTTTGGTCGCGAAGTGAGACCACTCGCCCTTCGCCTCGGTCTTTAGGGTTTCAGATTTACTTAAGCAAGTTTTCTTCACTGTGCTGTCAGTAACATAGTCCCTTCGGGTCTGAAGAAGCTGTTTCTGAACTTAACTGCATCTAAGTGTTGATTTTCAACAAGTGGAAACATTTTAACGGTCTTGCCGAGCGCTGAGTCTGCTATTAAAGTCTTGCACGGCCTTGTCAAATGTTTTTCAGTCTCTTTGTACCATCGTTTCATCTTCTGAACGGTTCGTAACATGACACACTCCGTTCTTGCTGTACAACGCCCGATGCCTACTTCTGCAATGATGCTTTCTGCCTAACTTCCTTTTTGTAATAAAACTCATAGTTCAAGAAGAAAAATGAAAACATAGAGACCAAAAACATGGTTAACTTGAAAATGAAAAAGGTTATTTTTGTTTTAAAGATTTTCCACTCACTTTTTACCAACTATGAAGTTTTTCGTTATGTTAACGTAACATTAAAATCTTTTTTGAGTGCTTTTTATTTTGACGGTTTATCTTGTTTACAATTACATAAGTAAACTTACTACGGTTTATATACACATGTACCGATTACGTCTGGAGCAGACCATTATGACATCACGATACTCGTGTGTTTAGAGTTTTCAGCTGCATTATATTAGAACAGAGCACTATTTACAGTGCATTCCGATTTCTTTGCAGTATTCCAAAACTGCAAATATATTTCTCTCCAATCTTAAAGAAACTGATATATAAATAATAAAAAAATATGTTCTGTAATATAAGTGTTCTATAAAGGCGCATTAAATTATACTACCAAAAGCTTAATTTAAAAAGTCAGACTGTAGGTCTGACTTTTTAAATCGATTGTCGAATCGATCAATAGCTTGACTCAGTTAAAAACCAGAAAATACGAACGTCTATTTTCCTTAATTTTTGGCAGAAACCACTTAGTTGGCAACCAAATCCATAGACTGCTCCAGACCTCAACCGTTCATGTGTTAATAGTTTTAAAAAGTTATTGCAAATTAGTATTTTAAGTTTGAAACTTAAGAGAAGATTTTTTTTATTAAAAAAAACGTTAATTTTTTCAAAGTAATTTGTGAAACACTTCACATTTTAATATTATTAAATATGCAGGTATATATAAACGCGTTATATTATTTGTATTTAAAGTTTATTACCAATATTCGTATTATTCGAATTATTCGAATTTATTCGAATAGTGTTTAGCCATTATTCGAATTATTCGAATATTAAAATTTGTCGAATAATAACATTCCCTACTTGTGTTACGGGTACCAGACAACGGAAATATATTTAATACTTTTATACTATACACATATTTGGGATTTATTATATTAAACACAATAAAAATTCCACATCCATGATCCAGGAACACAGAAAAACTTTTTTGTTCCTTCGGCGGTATACGGCTGTATACGAACACGTTGAGCACCAACACGCTCAACTACTGAGCCACAGAGGTCGTCTAATTTATTTAAAAATAATGTTTAAATTATGGATGCTATAAAATATATATTCTTCAAAACCACCACTGAGTACGTAAAATGGAACTAAATTATACCAAAATAATAACGTATTTGTTTAAATGTCACCAGTATAGATGGCGCTACATATTAAATTAATTTAAATGTATATTAATTTAATATGCCATCTAGCGTCAAATAGTAGAACCAATTTCACGTCATAAGCATCGCGCCTTGTTTTACTTTCACCAGATTCGTACAGATGGCGTTGTATATTATTTATATGACGCCATAGTTCTACTATTCGATGCTAGAGGGCAGTTACGACATACCGTAACATATTATAGTAGAAAGAAAAGAGGTTCAGAAAATATTATTATTTCCTATAAAATTTTATTTAAATATTGAAAATGCTTTCTTATAGCAATACCCGACATATTAAGAAGGCAAGGCGTGTTGCCTAGTCACATGAAACTTATGCTTACAAATATTAAATTTATCTGTAAACATCCAAATATTTCAACTGTAAATTATTTATTTATCGGGATCGTTTGCCACCAATTTAATAAAAATATTATATTTTTCTCCAATCGAATAAGTGTATAGATTGCGGAGACGCAGGCAGTTTTCACTGCCTGCAGCTGCGGCGTCTGATGCCCAGCAATTTTCATCTAATGACCGATACGACGAAAGTGAAAACCTTCGACATGGTCCAGCAAACTCGAATTACCGGTACGGATACTTACTGTCCCTACAAATTACTATACTTGAGAAATTAATGAAATAGAATGTAAACAAACTTTACATTTCAATTTTTATTATTTAGGGTTCTGCACCACGGGCGTAGCCAGGTTTTAGTTTCGGGGAGGGTTCAAGAAAATAAAACGTACGGCGGGGGGGGGGGGGGGGGGGCGGGGGGTAGTATCGAAGTTCTGATTTAGGCTGTTGATTATTTTTCTAAAATAACTTATAAATCATCTTTCAGATAGGGTTTATGGGGCGGCAAAATATGTTAATTGGCCTCGGGCGCAAAATTTCTGCATACGCCTCTGTATATTGGTCAGATCTCTGTATTATATATACTAGCCGGCCCATTTCGGGGGGGGTTTGAACCCCCTAAACCACCCCCCTGGCTACGCCCATGTTCTGCACCCAAATGGTAAGAACGGGACCCTATTATTGCGACTTCTCTGTCTGTCCGTCACAGTGCTGAGCCTCAATTCTCGTATTAAAAGTAGACTTTAATTTTACTTTGTTTGTATTGTAAGTGAAGCGACATATTATCAGAAGTTTCGACCAATAGCGCGTTTCACGTTGGTGTAACGTTTACGAGAATACCGTTTGACAGTTTTAGCGTATCGGGACTTGATTGTTATTGTATTAATGCAGGTTTTATTTAGCAGAATTGATCCTATGTTAATTTGCTGTTTACGACGCTGTAAAAAAAATAAAAAAAATAAAATTCACTTATTTTCAGACAACATAGTCCATACATAATAACTAATATAAGTTAATAATTAATATATAAATAACTAGATGACGCCCGCAACTCCGTTGCGCCAAAATTCGTTTATCGCGGCGGAACGTACATTTTTCCGGGATAAAAAGTATCCTATGTCCTTTCTCGGGTCTCAAAGTATCCCTATACCAAATTTCATCAAAATCGGTTCAGCGGTTTGGGCGTGAAGAGGTAACAGACAGACAGACAGACAGACAGATAGACAGACACACTTTCGCATTTATAATTAGTGTCCGACCGAAAGTTCGGTTTCGGTTTCGGTTTCGGCCGAGTTTCGGCCAAAAATCAAGTTTCGGCGGCAGTTTCGGTTTCGGCCAAAAGTGGCCGAAACTTTTGCCGAAACCGAAACTGATTTCGGAAGTTGTCGTGTACGCTCGCCTAGCTTGAAACTTCGTTTCTTGCGGCAACGCTTTGGCGGACGCTGGCGGCCTTGTTCGGGAATTGTCGTGCGCCGTTCGGATAGCTCTGTAGCAACACAACTTAGTCAGTGCGTTATCGCCCGACGCAAACATTCTTTAGAGGTTGTTTGGATGGAACTGATTACATGTAAGTTTTTGTTTCGTTCCTGTACTTGAATGATTTATATCAGGGTTTCTCAAAGTGGGGTACGCGAACCCCTAGGGGTTCGCCATTCGTCGGTAGGGGGTTCGCGGCAAGATTTGCGTAATGGCGGCTTGATGACTCAAGAGTGCATTTTCAGTTTTCACACTGGTCATGATGCAAACGAAATACAGAAATCAACTTGATGCCGAGTCAGAATTAAGGTTAAAACTAATATTAAAAAATATTTCTTTTGACACTGTTTTTGTTACCTTATATTGAAATAAAAACCTTTTTTTCTTCAACAACCTTGGGGGATATAATTAGTTAGTCAAGGGGTTCGCTGTCATCTGGAAACTTTAACAGGGGTTCGTGGAGCCCAAAGTTTGAGAAACCCTGATTTATATAGTTAAATATTGAGTCAGTAACTTTGTTTTGTTGTTACTAACAAATCAAGTCACATGTAAAAAAGAGATTGTAAATGAAAAATGTGAAGTGTTTGATTTATTAAATTACGTTGTATAGGTAAACTTAATTCAAGATTTGTTTTTCATTCCGATGACCTATTGATATAGTTTTGCTGTTTAAGGGTTATTATTACAGTTTTATTTTTATTTTTAATTGTTTCAGACTAAAATGTCGCAAAGAGAAAAAAATTGTTTCCATTTCATGTCCTAATTAATGCAGAATAATGGATAAAATGCACCAAATTTCAGTGTTTTAAGGAATTTTCTACTTGACCACGTGAGTTTCGGTTTCGGTTTCGGTTTCGGCCGAAACTGAAGCCACGGCCGAATATTCGGTTTCAGTTTCGGTTTCGGCCGGAAAACCAGTTTCGGTCGGACTCTATTTATAATATTATAATATATAATATAATAGTATTAATAGTATGGATTTGCACGCTCCTTATCTCGCTACCCTGACATGTAGTTCAGTGAGCCTGCGAAGAAAAGCAGCGTCTGTTCTGTCTCCTAATCATTTTCAGGACACTATTCCGGCTCCCCCGCACTCGGTGTACTATCGACGCTACTTTCTTTCGCATTACCGACTAGAAGTCGTCTCCTCTTGCATGGGCAAACATCCCAGATGCACTACAGTATCGAGGGAGACGGAGGATAGACCTCAAAATATTGTTATATAACACGCAAGTCGCTATAGGCCCGCTGTGTAAAGTTGGCCCACAGGCCACCAGTGTAAAACGTCTGACAAAATACTTTGAAAATCGTAATTTTGTCAGGGGCCGTACACCTGGTAAACCTGTGTGCCGACATAATATTACCAAGAATCGATAGCGCCCTGCGTTCCCTCTCAATATCCTCTTCGTCACTTAAACAGTATGTCACCATATGGCCTAGATATTTAAAGTAACACGACTCAGAGGTACCCCGTTATGTGAAAGTGGTGGAAAAGAAAAATCTTGAAGATTGAAAATATCGAAGGCGAAAAGCGGACGATGGAGAGTCGCTTCGCTACGTAATAAGTTGAATGTAGGTAGAGGAGGAATGGATGGTAAGAATGAAAGTGGACGAAGTGAAACAAGTATGAAACGATATTAGCAAGTGGAAAGAAGTGGTCTCTGCCTACCCCTACGGGAAAGAGGCGTGATTATATGTATGTATGTAGTATAATAGTATGTATGAGACAGTTTCGTATGTTAGACCATGACGTTATGTTTCTATTGTGCGCAACTTCATAAATTTTGTATTATGCAATAAATATTCTGTCTCAAATGAGCGCTCGCTCTCACACTGAGGCTATATTGTCCGGAATCCGCAAGGCCGAGGAAAATCAGTAGTACTGAAAATAGAACTCTGCGCTAAATACAATACAGCTGAAAATCGAACACACAAGTGTCGAGTCAAATGTCAATGTCGACAGCTCAACGCTCAACACTACGATTTTCAACTCTATTGTATGAACGCATAGTTTTCAGTGTTCTGAATTTTCCCGGGACCGTCGGAATCCGGATCATATAGTCCCAATTCCCAGCCTAAACGAAACGAAAATCCCCGAAACTGTGATCGGCTTGGCCGACTAGCCACTTTACAACCGACTCCTCAGCCAAACCATCCGTCCGGGTTTCCCCGGATTTGTCCTAGTTTAAAGGGCGTCCGGGGAGCGTCCGGGTCGGATTTTATTTGCTGTCCGGGTTTTTGTAGGCAGAATTAGGAAGGCTTCATTTTGTTTTGATTTGCAGCAATAATAATAAATCTTCCTTAATAATATAACACAACTTTTTATACACACTATTCCACTTTATTTAGATTTTTACAATAATTAAATATAAACACGACCGGTTTCGATTAACTCATCATCATACCTGATGATGAGTTAATCGAAACCGGTCGTGTTATTGTAAAAATCTAAATAAAGTGGAAAAGTGTGTATAAAAATTTGTGTTATATTATTATGAACATGAATTTACACCAAGAACCAACAGTACATTCAATCAGTTATAAATCTTCCTTTCTTTTTGACATCGCCGTAGTCGGGTAAAAACTGTTCTATGTCCGGGTTTCGTACTCCAAAATCCGGGGTTTTCACACGTCTTGTCCGGGTTGTCATATGTAAGAGATGGCAACCATAAGCCAAAGTCATAATGGGCACGTCTCTAAAAAAGTATTAAATGACTTTAAAATTGTCCAAAGACTGTAATAGATCTACTTTCACGAGACACTCGTCATTGTCTCTGTAGAAATATCAACAACGTCACGCGATGGGTGGAAACGTACCCACTAGCCAGTGATACTGTAAATACCATCTTTTTTTTAACACACGGAAGAGAAATTGTAATAATACGTAGTTAAAAGCTGTTATGCTTATTTTATTGACATGCTACCATTTGGTAAAACTGTTTATAGTTACATAATAGGACATAGCTATATTAAAACATACATACATATAATCACGCCTCTTTCCCGTAAGGGTAGGCAGAGAACACTTCTTTCCACTTGCTTTGAGGAAGGAACCGAGCCTCAGCAAAAGAGACTTGTACTGTTGTACTGTATGATGACAATAGAAAAATTTACAATTAGGTTTTTAAATTAAAAGTCTGCAATTAAATCCGCCATTTTGATCTAGTTTGACAGATAATCAATTTCTGTTGGTTGTATAATCGGCGGAATCGATTATCCGCTCGACTTTTCTACGTCAAACAAAAGTGAAGCTGCGGTATTTAGTAGTACGTGAGAAATTAGCTTGTGATGTAAGTAAACCCTACAAAAAGCGTCGCGACCCGCGGTACACCCGCCCGATGTAAAAAATCAAATGTTTAATAAAAAATGAAATGAAATTTTTTATTTCAAAATAAAACTTAACGTAAGCTATTTTCGGAAAGTCAACAGAAAAAGCTACCACCGGTTCAACCCTAACCCGCCGAGTAGAACCGGCGTAAGAAAAACAACAAAAAAACATCAGGGAATGTTATCCATAAGAGCAGGTAGAGTGTTCCCATAATTATTTATTTGTATTATTAATTATAAAAACTTAGGCCTTTGCATCCGTTAATGGATGATTTATACAGTATTCTCCGAGCGAAGTAACCACTCTTGAAATACTGTAGTGCCTGGGACAGTGGTTTTTTAAATGTCGTATGGTTGCCCAAGCACATACGACATTCTCGCAACATAGTCAGCCTAGTCCAGAGGAATGAACTAGTCAATACGTCTGGGGCCAACTATGTGCGGGTTTCCTCACGATGTTTTCCTTCACCGTTAGAGCGTCCGTATAATGTACTTGAGATCTGAAAAAGTCTCATTGGTACACGCCACAACCTGGGATTCGAACCTGCACTCTCTCGAGTGCGAACCAAACGGTCTACCCACTAGGCTACGGAGCTCTTTATAAGTGCATGCGATAATTATAATTATGGAGTCACAATATGACTGTCAATGACTTATCTGTTTGTTATAATAATCATTTTAAAAACTTTTCGTATGTGGTGTTTGTTACAGCACTCCTCGATCCAGAAACGGCTCGATCGATTTTAATGAATGTTTGCAGGTGTATTTTATAGATATTAGGTTGTAAGTTATCTTATACCCTTAGGCCTTAAGTGATAGTCCTACAAAACCACATATTGTATGGACCAGAAAAACTCTGCACTAATACAAGAGAGCTGAAAACATGAAAATCTAAAACATGAATCTCAAGTTCTCTAATTACTCTGAGGTCGAGTTGTCAGATTTGACATTTATATTTGACACATTCAATTTTCAGATAATGTATTAGCGCAGAGTTCTATGTTCAGTGCTAAGAATGTTCTCCGGCTTTCCGGATTCCCAGCCGGTGCCGAAGCGACGAAACGCAACGCACGAATGGTGCATCAGCCTAAAGGTCCTCAGGGGAAGAATTATTAACATACTGTACCTACCTATGCGATTCCATTTTCTAGCATTATCTATACAGCACAGAGTAAATTAGCCACGCTCTACTGACCGTGAACGCATCAGAGCACCTAACAGTCCCAATAGGTATCCCATTTAATAACCATTATCAGCTATTATCGACTATAGGATGTTCCACATTATTCTTTCATCAACGTTTGTGATGTAGCCTGTAGGTATCACACAAAATGTGACTTCAAAACCTCTGGCTGGATTTTTGAGTTGTATAATATGACTTGTAGAGGTAGAGACTACTACAGTCTAGTGTCTACGCGTCAAAATGTCTCCAACATGGTTGCCCTAATAAGGGTGTTTGATATTTTTTCTGCCGTATAAGGGGTAGACCCAACGCACACAAAGGTGGCGTAAGTGGTATCAAAAATGATCATTAAAATTTTCCGATACTTTTTCTGTCACCAGGCGGCGCTTGGTAGCTCGACGGTCCTTGTTTCAAAACGAAAATGCTCGTGAAAATGTCACGAATTTGAAATCCCTCATTGGTCCGCAATCGCGAGTAATAGTTCGCACTTCGCGCAAAATACGATAGCTATTCAAATTTGAACTTTATTCACTAAAACATACACGTTTCAGTGTAATTGCGGCGTCGTACCTCGGTGCAGCTCGCAATCTTGCAATGAAATGTGTATCTTTTCGTGTAACTGTCACCGTAAAATTGTAAAAACCGTTAGATTGTAAAATAACTAACGAGAATGTAAAAATATGTCGAAAGATTAAAAACTATATATGTATTTATAATCTAACGTAAAATAATGTGTGAAATTGTAGGCAGCATTTTCGCGTCGGAAGTCACTCAACATTTTACAATTTCACTAGTTTTATTACAATCTAACGGTTTTTACAATTTTACGGTGACATAGCCACTGCAGGGGCACTTATGGGGCGCAAATCTATAAATGCGACTCTGTGTCAGCCCCGGATCTATCGGGGGACAACTGGGGGCACTTGCCCCGGGCGGCACGGCAGTTTCATGGGGGCGCCAAATCGGCCAAATCCTTTGAGACAAGAATTCGAAATATCGAACAAATATCAAATGTGAAGACTCTTTTACTACAGTCATAAAGGTTTTTATCAAGTAATCGAATCATAATATTATGTTTGAAAAACGAACTTTTCTATTTCTATACGCCCAGTTAGTTCTTGAACACATACTATGAACATAATAGATTTATGAACGCATCTTAACAGATCAAGTAAATTATTTGTTTTAAAAGGCGTGCATAGTGTGCGTGATCTTTCTGCCAGGGGAATCCCTGTCACATCTATACGAGCCGAGCCGAACAAATTCAAACAGTCAAGGCGTACGCGACATATCAAGTTTTTGTCCCAATTCGAAAAAGTCGTAGATCCGCCACTGCTCGGGCCCTCAGTATAGCAAAATTATTGTAGAGACATAAACTGTGAGCGGAGCAACACCACCCCCCCAAGTGAAAAAGTGTGCGACCCGCTGCAGTAATACTTAATGTTGTCTATGACTTATGTATGTGGGTGGCCCTTGACCAGAAACGTGTGACGATCACTAGAATATTGCAAGTACCTAGTTACCTATATTAAGTTGTCAATGTTATAATAATATCTAATAATCAATCACTATTTAATATCCGGACTACCACACAAGTTACAGCTGCGTTTCAATACATTCATCTCAGTTTAATGGGCAATTGCTAGGAAGTAGGAAAACTGCCTACCGTTATGAGTTATCTATACTCATATTATAAAGAGGAAAAGTTTGTTTGTTTGTGGGTTTGTTTGCATTGAATAATGAATAGGCAGTTATATTAATCTAACTTAGTACCTAGACTACCTAGATCTATAATATTAATATAACGTCTTATTAGTAATTAGTAGCCAATAAATTAAACAGAATATTCATTAGAGTTAAGGCTTAAAAACTAGGATGCCTAAGAACTTATTACTCTGTCCTTGCAGAAGAATTATTCTCATATACCTTTATATGTCACCGTAAAATTGTAAAAACCGTTATTGTTATACAACTAGTGAAATTGTAAAATGTTGATAGACTTCGGACGCGAATACGCTGCCTTTAATTTAACACATTATTTTTCGTTAGATTATAAATATAATATAGCAAAGAATCTTTCGACATATTTTTACAAACTCGTTAGTATATTACAATCTAACGAGTTTTACAATTTTACGGTGACATATACAGATTACAGACTGCGTCACATAGATATATAATATTAAAAAGAGGCTGCGTCACTAATATTCTGTAAACAAATGTCTTTAATCCTCACCTATCCTATAATAAAGTCATGTCGTTTCTTATTTGAAAATAGGTTGCGTATTATTTACATTAGTGATAGTAAATTATAATAAAGATATTATATCTTAGTAAATTAACTTACCCAAAATTTCCCGGGTAGCATAGAGGCAGTCGGCACGCGTTGTAGCCTTTGCCGCTGAAGTGCTGGCCAGCGTTGAAGATGACTTCGGAGCAGCAGGGCGAGGAGCACCGCCCGCTGTCCCAGGACCTGGTCTCCTCCGTGTCGTACCAGGTCTCCAGATACTCCGGGGACACATAAGCACGAGGGTCCCCGAAGGTCCGAGGGTCATAGGTAGGAGTGAGGTCCGTGCAGCGCTCCACATAAGCTCCAGACAGCTGGTCCATGTACTGCTTGTACAGTCTCTTCTGCCTCTGGCTCTGCGACACGTGCAGACGGAGAACGTTTAGAAAACACATTCCTTATTCCATTAATTTAACTTTTCGAATAAAAGTTAATAATGAATGAGCGGTCACGGTCGCGAGATGGCGTCCACTGAGCACTGGCTGCGCGCCGAACCATGCTCTCGTTTCCCCGAGAAAAAAAAAACACGGAGAAAATGGCTGCCGCCGGAAACCGCTACTAAATCTCCGTTGCCAGCTATTGTGCGCTTTGATTAAGTACAATATATTTTTTTTGCTAACCCGAATATTAATAACTGATTAAAAATAGTCATTTTTTTTTAATTTCTTATGTTTACGCAATATTTGTGTATGACAGACAGCAGATTAAAGAGTCGCCTCTTTAATCTGCTGTCTGTATAATTATTATTTATTTTTCGGATTAAGTCGCGGTTTGTTTTTATATTTCCCGACATTTCGGACCTTCACTTGTGCTATGGCTGAATTTTCAAATTTCCTTCAATGATTAATATGAGTAGATTTAATTTAGTTTTATTTAATCTAATATTACAGTGTACTTATGAGTATTTTTTTAAACCATGGTATGTTCGTGGCTACTGACTTATCATCAATAGGGGCAAAAATATTTAGATAAATATATTATTTTTAAAGTCTATTGATTTATAATCTGAGAATATTAGTCGTACCTCAGACTTATAAAATATATTATATTTACATTATTATAATTAGGTACTTATTATACTTACATGTAGAGAAACAGCTTTCCAAGAACGATTCAAATCCACGATTTTTTCACACAATCGTGGTCACACGTGCTTGTAGTAAGTAGTGCAATTAAATCGACAGTTAAGTATGTATTATTATTATTATGTTTGTGCAATGCATTCCTTGCTCACGGGCAATTAAATCCCGGACCTTTGGAAGGCATGCGTGGGGCCGACGCGAAGCCAACACGCAGAGGGCCTATTACACAATTTTAATCTAAATGTAACGTGACACTAGTCGGCGACTCTCCCTGTACGCACTATGAGAGTGCGCCCAAGGAGAGCCACCGGATAGTGTAGGACTATTGCAGGAAATGGATAATAGAAATTATACTGGGCTATGGTGGTGATATGCTAGTGGACTGGTTACCGGGAACTATGGGAGGACTATGGCGTCTGCCGATACGATGTGGTAACATGTATCATAAAGTTGACAGACGGTGACTCGCCAACTCATTGAAATGGGCCCCTTAAAATGGTCGCACGCACGGTGCACCAAGGCGGCAATATTTACAGAGCGGCTTGAGGCAGGAGAGGTGTCACTGGACTTTAAACGACGATCATTTGCACCCTCAGAGGGTCCCATCACGACGCCCACTCGCCACTTACCGCTTACGCTCCACATCCTCCCTCCGAGCCGAAGCTCTCGCGACTCCACTCTGACCGGCCGGTTAAGTCAGAGGTAGGGGCTGTTCTCCGTCAGTGTTCACTCCGGCCGGCCGGTGAAGGCAAGCCGGAGATGGAGAACAGGGGCTTCCCCTTGGAGTACTCGGGTGCGTGGGGTCGCTACTCCCCAACAGCTCGCCACAAGCTGCCCTGCGGGCTTATTATTATTATTATTATGTAGCTGTTTATCTGTTCATCTTTAATCTGAGACGTAGATTGTGACTACCATGTGTAGAAAAGGAGTGGGTAACAGAAACACTTGTAAGTTGTAGACTGCTATATAACAAGACCCACTCTGGTCGGTGGACGGTATTCGAATAGGAGTAGGAGCTTGAGTTCCCTAGTCCCTACCACTAAACTAGTTCCCCACTCCACCGTACCACGCACCACAAGTGTGCGTTATTTATATTTATTATTATAATGTCAATACATGAATACACTACACCATGGAGCTGATATATGAGAGAAGACAGCATAAGCAGCAACTAGGCACTGTGATTTCTACTCAGCCCCAACATCATCACAATGGGGGTGGGCTAAATCAATGTACTGTCAGCGTTCGTATACGAATACTGTAATATACGTATACTGTGTACATCTCTGTGATTTCGATAACTTTTTGTACTTGTTCAGTTTATAAGAAGAAAATGATGAAATGTTGTGTCTTATCATGTAAAAAATACTCATGATGAAATGTTGTTTAAAAAATAATTAAATAGGGCATTACATGTTATGAGTAAGTAATTAAAAACTAAACTTCTAGTATGGTGATATTAGATATAGGTATGTTATTGTATTTCTTAAAATGCGCACGTTCTATCTGCTATATTGTATCCCATTTCTCTCCGTAGAGCTGCTGGAAGAAATTTCTTTTTAGAAATAAGCAGAACCTTTGTGTCGTATTTCCTTTTTAATCGTAATGTTTAAAATGTTTCTTGTGTGCAATAAATTGTTAAATAAAATACTTAAATAAATAAATTATAATTATTGTTCTAGAAAAGTCTCTTAGCGCCGGTTAAATTAGAACTTATTTAAATATTTAGTTTTTCATCATGTTACGCCCCTGTCGACCAAGATGTAATCTGGTGTTTAGTGCCATCTAGTGTGAGATAGCAAAACTACTAAGTAAGGTCGATAACGAACTAAGTCAACACCTACAATAAGAATACTAGCAGAAGGTGTTGACGTACGTACTTTTACTATTGAATGAGCGGAGTGAGACACCCCGGCTCACCCCACAAAAATATCACGCTTTGTTTTATACTGAAATCTACTTAAAATCACGTACGTACGTAGTAAGTATTTATTAATCAGTTAATTAATAATTAATCTGTGCTTTTTTATCTTTATTTATTTAAAGGATTTTCGTGAATGAAATGACGATGGCAATCCTATTGTAGTCTTACAGATAATACACAAAAATAAAAATACAGAAATTACATAACATGATAGGTACTACCATATACTACAGTTAACAACCTATCCGTTAAAATCAAAACTTACCAGTATTCTAGAATCTAGCCGAATCAGAGTCTAGTTCGGCTAGAATGGTGTGTAGAGCACCTACGTTATATAAATTTAAATAAAATGTAGTAACCAGTGTGCGAGAGACGACCTCTGTGGCTCAGTTGGTTGAGCGTGTTGGTGCTCAAGCCGGGGGTTGCGGGTTCAAATCCTGCCGAAGGAACAAAAAGTTTTTCTGTGTTCCTGGGTCATGGATGTGTATTAAATATGTATATAATATAATAAAAATCTTAAATATGTGTATAGTATAAAAGTATTAAATATATTTCCGTTGTCTGGTACCCGTAACACAAGTTCTTCGAGAACTTACCACGGGATCAGATTGACGTGGTGTGATTTGTGAAGCGTCCATAGATATTATTGAGGGATAGGGATCTTACACCCGTATCATTAGTTGTTTCCTCAAATCCGCCTCGACTCAACCTCAACTGAGGTATCCTTGAGAAGTTCCTCGAATTTGGTATTCTTAAACGTAATTTCTACCTCAGCTGTTTGCTCCTCCAGTAAGGTTGAGTGGAGGTATGACGTCATAGATAATCATAGAAAATATTTTTTTTTATGTTAACACCAACAGTAACCATTAAAACTCGATCCAAATTTTACATAATGATGAATATCTATATAATTATACGGAATTTCGTAAAGACAGTGGCGGATTTTCGTAAAGTAAAGATTCGAAAAATCCTCCATGCTTATCTTTAAATAAGTATCCCTCTGTAATTACGTAATTACTTCAAATAATTCCACTCTGATTGTAAAAAAAAATGATATAAATGTCGGAAATAGACGCTCAAGGGAGCCTCAAGGTACGTCCTGAGGTACCTTAAGTTTGACAGTTGACTCCTCGACTTGCGTAAGGAAATTCCTCAAGTCGAGGGAATTTTGTTGAACTAATGATACAACTTTCGTGGATTGAGGTTGAGTCGAGTGGAGGAAATCTCGAGGTAACAACTAAAGATACGGGTGTAAGTCTGTATTTAAAACACCTCCTTTCTATAAATACATACCTTCATTGTGTCTATAGCTCTACCAGAATCTGATGGCATTTAAAAAAAAATAAAAAATGTGATTTTCATATGGCAATGTCAAGTATGACCCGTCAAATCAAAGTACGTGATCTGTCAACCGCTGCTAAAATTTTGTGATTATGTTCTTGGAATTTGTTGTTTTTGTGAAAATATCCAAAAAGGCAATTCAATCTCAAGCGAGAAATATTGTTTTCTATGTCTATAGTAAAATACAGAAAGAAGAAGGTGTAAATCGAACTCAATCTTATAATTTAAAGTTCGTGGTAGAGTTGACCGGTAAGTTAGAGTGAGTTGTTTTGATACTTTTAGTTTTTTTATATTTTCTTAGGTAATTATTGTGACTTCTTTAAATGTGTTTCCAGTACTACTATAAGGTGAATCGTAGCTGATGGCACATCGAATGATGGTTTGTTTTCCATGCCTGGTAAAAGGAGGAGAGGAGGAAAAAAGAAAATCAACATAAGACAGTTTCGATTTATAGTTGATTAGGAATAAAGTAAACGAGTTCTATACAGTTCGGAAGGAAATTCCAACATTAAATAAACTGTTGCCAATTTAATTGTATGTTATTCGTAATAAATAAGTATATAAAGTAATTCACGATTGATTTATTTTTCATGAAATATCATTATATTACATAGTATAAAACAAAGTCCCTTTTTTGTCTGTCCCTATGTATGCTTAAATCTTTAAAACTACGCAACGGATTTTGATGCGAGTTTTTAAAATAATAGTCTTTAAGTATTTAATAGTCTTTAAGATATTATAAGATTATGGTAAAATTTATATTCAAGTGCGATAAATAAAATACTTATTATGTAAGTATATTATCAAGTGGTCGCGCATGTAGTATCGAGGTGATAGGGTCCCATTTTTAACAATTTGCATTGGGCAAACCTAAAAACATGTTCAATATTGTATAAGTAGTATATTGCTGTAAGTAGGTAGAGAATTATTCGCCGAAGTAGTTTTTTCTCCAAGAACTCTATTCCACGCGGGCGAAGCCGCGGGCAAAAGCTAGTTTTCTATATTATACACCGAACATTCTTCATACAGTCTTATTATAATTCATGTTCAATAATACTAAAGACATAATTAAATATTAACCAGTATCAAGATCGTTTAATCCAATTTCCCCAGTATTGCACACTACAATTTTTTTTTTCCCTATTTGCCATGAGATTCTGGTACACCTATATACATTGATATTATTTCTGACAATCGTATATTCGCTGATTTTGTTATCACATAAATTATATCAATGTGTTGAAATAAAACCATAATGTAGCATATTGACTTTAATTAGATTTAAAAAATGTACTTATTGAAAATGCACTTGAAACACGCAATAAAATAATACAAACAACAATAACAAGCAAAACAAAAACTATATGTATGTTACGTCTTTCTTTTTAGCAAAAAAGAGAACCGCCTTCAAAAAAAAACAACCCACTGAAGAACTCAAAAATAATTCAATTTGAAATTTGCAAAGCAATTTCCCTCAATTTTAATTCACTTTTTAGTTGGTTAAAAAACATATTTTAGTAGAAAATTTCTGTGTTATTTTTGAAGTCGGTTTTCTAACATAATAAAGTAGAAAAGTTTATCAATTAATAAAAAGTTTAAATTAAGAAAAAAAAAGAAGTCAAATAATGATGATCTTTTTGTGATTCACGATGGTGATCACGTGTTACACGACTTACGGCCGCACTCAGAGTCATTTAATTGTTACTTAAACCATTACTTAGTATAGATTTAAAAAAACTCACTCTCAGAGTCAGTTAACGGATCGTTAACGTGACTTAATGATCATTAAATTTATGTACCGCAAAACCACTATTTAACTTGCTAATTGTGGATTAAGTCGATCGAATTTGAGGTTATTTATTTGTTTTTGTAAATAATTTACATTTGAATTTTACTAATACGCTATTACTAGTTATTGTAGTTATTACCTCAGTTACTACTACGTTGTTTTTAGCATTTTTATGCAAAATGTCTAATCGGATGTACTTTATAGATTTAGAAAAATTTTCTTTAAGATTCAGAAATGTGAGACCAAGATGACCAAGACGCTATAGAAGACATTATTCGGATCCTTTCACTAAAATATTCAATCCAAGAATTCCATATTAGGTAGATATAGATTCACTCCGAAGTCCTATGTTGTAAAAAACTTAATAATAATATGTAGTAGAAATCAGATTTAAATAGATCAGATACCTATTAGAAGAGGATTACCATTTACCTACTCCCAAAATAATGCTTCTGTTTACTGTAAGATATTTAGCTACAGGCAGTTTTCAGGTTAGTTTCTAAATTATAGTACTTACCTAAAATAATAAACAAAACTAGAATCATGAGAGTTTACTATGTGCTTGTAATAATATTATTTGTATGTTGCTATCTTATTTTTATATTAATATCTGTCAGTAATCGGTCTCACGAATTGTCAGCAAAGTTAATTGCTATGAAAATGCAAGATTTTGTCAAGTTCCCGGCTACTGTACAGGTACTGATACTACTACTGATATATTTTATTCGTTTTGAACTAAATGTATGCCAAGATAATGTATTATTATAATATTAATTAAACTACATCTAATGATTATATTATAATTATGTAATTTAAATAGTAATTTAAATAATAATTATTATATTATATTCTTGTTACAGACTACAATTCTATGAAATTGCACACTTTCCTGGGGTGATTGGGTGTATTGAATTAAATATCATTAATAAAATAAAAAGTCCTGGAGGAATCACTTCAAAAGTGTACAGAAATAGAATACAATATTTGTGCTACAGATGCAAGCTATACCTATGTTCTATTAAAATTTATAAGATGTCATCATTCTTTCCATTCCGAGCTACCAAATCATGAATTTCCTTTGAATCTCTGAGAGATAAGTTTAAAGAAATAGGTATTCTGACCGTCGCTTCACAATACATTTGGACAAATACACAATTCAATGGACAATGTGTTGTATATCAGAAAGAATCTACTTATCTACATTATATAGGAATACAAGAAATAGAAATTAGTTAGATATACCTGTGATGAGTGATCAGACTAATTTTTAAAGGTGTATACAATAGAATCCCAGAAAACGTTCAGATTCTTTCCATTAATAAATTAAAAAAGGTTGTTAAAGAATGTTTGTGTGCCAAAGCTTCATAAATAGAATAAGATGCTCCTTGCAAGGCTGTTTCTATGTATGTTATTATTATCTATATTGACTTTTGTCTTAGATTAAGTTACTATAATATTGTAATAAAATATTTTTTGAAAAGAACAATTTTTCTTCTCGCCGAGCATCATGATTCATGTAGCACAATTTGGATTTGATTAATAAAAGACAATACATATAAAATAATTTCTTTTATTTATTACTATTTTGTAACTTTTCTAATATTTTTCCGCTTCTTGTTTTATTTCTTCAATCTTCCTTCACAAATTTCAATTTTGGTAATCATATATTCACCATAGACGGATATTCACCTTAATATTAATATTATAATTTGAAACACAATTCAAAATTACATTATTACAGAATACTAAAAATGTAGAGTGCAATAAACTTTAAACTTTAGATTTTTTGTTTGTTTTGTTTGAACTTTGAACTGAAGATTTGACAGTTAGCAACTGTAATGCCATATTAAAAAATTGAAATTATTTTACCAAAATATTCGATAAATAGCTATTTTGGATGATTTTTTGTCGATTTTCTTTGTTAATTAAATAAATTCTAACTATATTACTACTTTACATGATTTCTGATGTTTATCAAAGACAAACTTTACAGTTTCATATTAATTAATTTTAAGTATGGCCACATCTTCTCCAAGTTTTTAAGTAATCGACAACTTATTTCGAAGATGCACCGCCCTACGAATGATTAAATTTGTCATTAGCTAACGATCCATTAAATGTTGACTCTGGGAGACACGCTTCATTAAGATATTTAATGTTCATTAGTTAAATACTGATTAGGGCTAATTTAATGAACGTCTCTGAGTGCGGCCGTTAAATACTTATTTATAAGAGACGATTATTACAAAACACGATATTTTAACAAATAAGACGTATTTAAAGCTTAAAAGCAGCTTAACACATAATATAGGCACTTACTAATAAAAAAATATATATCTCAACAGATAAACAACTTTTTTCTGTCCAGTGACTTTTCTAACGCATCAGACAAATACAGGCAACGTTGTATAAATTATCCAAGATGGAGAGCTACTAGGAAACATAGAGCAGGTGCTTGAGGCAAGCTGAAATCTTGTTTACTCCTATTGTACCTCACACGAGACTGGCTGGTCAGAAGCGGGGCTAAGTCAATATTACAATTTTTGAAGTGATTTTTTTCTATCCCAAAAAATATAATTGGGGCAATTTGAAATTTTGATATAGTGTTAGCTAAATGTTTCTTGGTCTACTACGAGTACGTTGATAATATGAAGTTCGTATAGTACATAAAATGTCAGAAAATCATGAATTGATAGCCAGCATATTTCCAATTTACTTTTACACTGGAATGTAAAGATTAAAGCCGTGACTAAATGGCATGGCTGGATTTTTACCCAACTTGAAAATTGAACCAACACTATACCAAAACTTCAAATTACCTCAATTACATTATTTGGGATAAAAAAAAATCACTTTTCAAATTTTTTTTTGTATGGCTGACATTAGCCGTTTCTGAGATATGTATTCGCATTTTTCTATATTTTTTTTAAAGTTAGTGAACCTAAGTTCCTAACCTAACCTCGTAATATCAAATCTATTTACACCTCATAAAAAAGGGTGTAATATTGGGTGCAATTGAAGACTGTCGCGAAACTTTCAGAAGTGAATATACTCATGAATATAAGCAACTTTTATTATGGAGTCAACTTTCCTACTTGAAAAAAAAACATCTGTTTCATACAAAAGTGCGAAGGCACCTTAGCATGAAACAGCTGATTATTTTTTTCAAGTAGGAAAGTCATGAGTATATTCACTTCTGAAAAATTCCCGACGGTCTCCAATTGCACCCAGTATATTTCATGGATTTAATACCGCATTATTCTACTAAAGAGTCTGTGTAAGGTTTTTCAAAATCAATTACATAAACTTTGGGCTCATAATGTCCTGCTACGTTTAAACAGAAAAAATATTTTTTTTAATTGCAAAATCAAATTTAACTCTCTTTACGACATTGACCAGCTGTAAGATTATTGACTGATAAAATTACTAGATTTTTTTACGAATTTCGATAAATATTTTTAACCAAACTTCGTAACTTAGGTAGGCAGTTAAATTAGTAAAGCATTTTTCCAAACTTTCTATAATTGATTTTTATACGTTACGAAACAAAACATTATAGTTGTTTGTATAGTGCGATTCAAATGAGAATAGGATCGAGTCGGCGCCATATTGTTTCGAATTTAGACTGTTATGATATTTAAATTTATGTTAAGATAATTGATTACTATTTAACGTTTTTATTTAAATTTGATGCAAGACTATTAATATTTATATGCACATAAGTTTTTCTGAAAATCGCACTTTTCAAGTGATATTTGACAGAAAAAGGTCATTCCTATTCTCATTTGAAACCTATTCAATATCTAAAAATCTTAAAATAATCTTAAAACCTCCAAAACTACTTGAAAACATTTCGCTGACATTCGAAGAATCCCTCTACAATCCTATTATACAAAGAAAAAATTGATGGACATCCGATTAGCTCTTTTACGAACGCCATAGGACTGTCCACTGTTTTCAAGCTCAAAATAACATTATATACAAGAGTCATATTGATGGTCTTATGATAACAGGTAGCTGCGACACCACCGCACATACTATTGAGGTAGTTTACGTGCTGGAGGCAATGCTGGTACTCTGCTATGCTATGAAGAATTTCGCGAGAAAAATTCTCTTTTAACTTTTGTTCGCTGATATAAAATAAATCTAATACCTTATTGGCCACCATTAGACAGTCCGTATTCGATATACCATTTTCGTCCTTGGAGTTATTTTGCGAAGGGTTGAATAAGGTAACGTTGCTCCTTTCAATTAAACCGACTCTGCTGGAAACGACAGATAACAGTACGTAGGACAGGATGATCGCATAAGCCCCGTTGGTAAAAGCAAAGTTGTTCCTCAGATTATAAAATACAAGTGTTGTTACCAGCAGCCAACAATCTTCCGGTAAATCTTTAAGAAATTTCATGTCGAAACCAGGCAAATTGTCGTCTAAGAATAATTGGAAATAACTCGTATTTTTATTCGGTTTACTTTGTATACTTTTATTAATATCCCATTCTTTGCTCGTTGAGTTTTGACGTCCAATAAAATGAATGTTCAAATTTTTCGCACCAGTAAGATGAGCATAGGAATAAAACACAATATCCATAGCAGAAAGCATAGCATCAGGTTTGTCCTTATCAGCAATTAGCCACGAACCCGAAAATATATTTTTATATTTTAAATTAATATACGGGCATGCAATTTTCTCCATTGCCACCATATATTCAAACGCTTGATTGCTCTCCTTGACTTGGGATGTTAAATGTTTGACAGTTAAATTAGCTCCTTTACAATGGAGTAACGACTCAGCTACTTTTATATTCGACAACAGTTCAGCTTTTTCTTCTTCATTTAACCCTGTAATGAGACTCTGAATAGCATAGTCTGGATCCTTCTTCCTAATCCACGCAATGGAAGACGGCACTATGTTATATCCTTGACACCCTATTATGCCTGGTATTTTGGGGTAATATGTAGCATCATCAAATATAGCAGATAAAAGTATTGCCAATAAGCGATTACTACGAGGAAAGAAACTAAGTCGCTCCCATTCAAATATTTTACACCTAATCAGCTTGTTGGGTTTATCAAAAGTTATAGAATTCGGTAGAATAATTGACACGCGAAATATCGTGTACTCAATTGATTTTGTGAGTATTGGACAATTGAAATGCTTCGCTACTGTAAAAAGTGTTTCCATCACGTCGTAAGTGCAAAGATGATATTTAATACCGAGCTCTTTCAGAACTTCTTTGATGACGTCTTTCACGAATATCGGCTCGCAGTACTCGTTCTCCTCTCGTCCCGGTAGTACGGCGTCAGTTTCATCGATGGTCTTCTGATGAATCTCCAGGCGTCTTTCTATAGGAAGTCCATCCCTCGCTCCTTTAAAAACGACGTAACATGTGATATCGCTCTCTATAAACATGCTCAGAGTATTCCTCAAGTAGTTCGCATATCGGTCGTACTCTCCACCGACGATGTACGGGCAAAAGCTATTCTTATATGTATATCTAAAATAATCTCCATCTATGACTAAATTTTGATGATTTAAGTCTATAAGTTTCCCCGGATACTTCTTCTTCAGAAACTTCCTCAGAGGCAACAGTCTATTATTCAACATATTCTAAAACAAAATAAAACCGAGTTAGTTTGAAAGTCCCAGACCTTACCTAACAAAAGACTCATCTGTGGCGTTTATTAAATGCATTGTTGAACCCCCTACGCAAAAAGAGGTGTGTTATAAGCTCAGATCAAATATAAAACCTAGATGGCGCATGGCGCTTGTTTCAACTGTAATGATTGACACATGTAATGATTTAGATTTTTCATGTAATGATTTAGATTTTTCCTGAAATTGCACAAGCATATTTTGCTACCAAAAAAAAATTTAGGCAAGTGGTACACTGACTTGTCGGTGGCCGTATATTAACTACCCTATTACCATAATATTATGTATTGGTACACCTAATTCGAAACTTTTCATCTTTACCTATCCTTCAGCTAAATTTTTATTTATAAATAAATAATAAACAGAATTATCACTTTCTGTTTTTTTTTTTTTTTTCATATTTAAAGACGTTTTGAACGCAATAAAAATGTTCTAATGTAACCCATTTTTAGAATTCCATAGTTGGGGAGAGTTGTGACAACGTTATTTCGCGCCAGGTTTTTGTGCGGCCGTGTTACAACTTTTACGTAAAATAGAGCTCGCAAAGTTGTTTGACATAAAGCTATGGAAAACGAAACATAAATGTCACAGAAACGTTAATATGGCCGAATTCCTATACAATTTTCTAAATTTTATTATATTGTTATCTCGAAAACTACGGATCTTATAATTTTGAAAACTTGCGAAATTACTGCGACAATAAAAGAACTTTAAGCAGTAAAATTACCATAAACCAATTAATAGTACAAATGTGGGATGTTATTCGAAAGTTTAGCCAACATATCTAGGGTAATGAAAATTTAGTATGGCACCGGCTCACGCACACAATGCATAAAAAACCGGCTTCACTTTGTTGTTCGTAGAAGTCCATCTATACTTTTTATTTGATCTGAGGTTATAAGCACGTTATAAGTTTGACGTGTCTGTGTGTATGTCCGTTGAAATTTTACTGTATTTATTTTTTTAAACTGTATTTAAGATCTGTATGAATTTAAACTGAATCCTTATTTATGTGTCTTTTGTTTTAAAAACTACTCCCGAGTATACATGATACACTTCATTAGGGGAAACTCAAGTCTCCCCGGATCAAGTGTCCCATAAAATAATTAATAATTAAATGTCAAGAAAATAAAACGACTAAAAGTAAGGTGAAGGGGGCGAAGTGCGCCTACCGGAAAAGTACGCCTACTTTAAATACATCGTAAACTGCTGACAATATACTAGTGACGACATCTTACATCGATGTAGGAAACTAAAACATAGTTCTGGGTAAAAGCCACAGGTGGCTCTATAATTATTGTTAACTCGAGATATGCGCCATCTCTTTTTTCTGTCTTTGAAAGTGGTAAGCAGAGTTGACCTCGTGAAAGTGATCGTTAAAAATCTCAAGAAGCTAAATGTTTTCCAACAAGAAAATATAGTAATAAAATAATTAAAACATTTTATTTTTAGTTTTGACTTTATTTCATTATAGCAGATAAAAATTTCTAACCTCAAATTTGGCAAGTCGGCTAAGTGCGCCCTATCATTGGGTATATGGCGCACTTCCCCGAAATATAGAGGTTGTAAACATTTTAAAACATGGCATTTTTAACTCTCTTTGGGAAGGTTATCTTTGTAAAATAATTAAGTTAATATGCAAATAATACCTAGTATGCCTAACTATAGACGTAAAAGCACACATAAGTAAGTTAAGTTCAAGTGCCATTCCATAAATAATAACTGAAGTTCCTAATATATTGCTTGTTAATGTTTATTTTACTCATGTGGGTAGTAAAGTCACCAAGCTCTTAAGAATGTCCTTATAAAAGACGAGGCGTCCCCACTTATTAGTATTGAAGTCTTAACTTAAGACTTAACTAAGTTTGCCAAATAAATATGTATTAAAAAATAAAATACTACAAAAGAACACTAAGTAGGTATCTGTACTTTCGTATAAATAAAAAGCGTGACGTACTTATTTTTATTGCTATTCCTCAGAAAGCTCTTCAAAAGTTGTTTCTTGTCTTAGATCCACTTAAAACCTATTGTTATTGTCATACTTATCATAGCGAGGATAAAGTTAAGCAAAAAAAAATGTTTACTCCTGATTTACAAATATATGGCGCACTTTCCCGAAATTAGTTTTTTTTTTCTATAGATACTACTAGCGACCCGCCCCGGCTTCGCACGGGTACAATACTGATACTAATACTACAGAATGTCGCCCACTTCGCAACGGGCCGTGCAGCAGAAATCGTAATATTTTAATTTCGCCATAACTTCAAAACCAAGCGTCCAATTTTAATCATTCAAAGACCAAATATTATCTATATAAGCTGTACTTAGTGATGAAATAATTTATTTTGATAAGGATTAATATCATAAGTAAAATAAACGCGTTTAAATGTAGTCCAAAAAAAAAACAAGATTTCTAAATAAAAAAATGGTTGTTGTGCCTCACTCGACATAGATAGGTATAGTGTGTCTTGGACTTTTTTGTAGATATTTATAAGATCTACAATTAATTAGAACATTATATGGTTCTATCTTTTATAGTTTAGGCAGCGTACGCAAAATAAGTAACTTTTCTGGTTGATTTTTTACACCTTGTGTCCGAAAAACCTAGTTATCTTACGGAACCCTATTTTTTTCCAAAATAAAATTTACCCTATGTTACTCGTGGATAATGTAGCTTTCGAATGGTGAAAGAATTTTTGAAATTGGCCCAGTACTTTTTGAGCCTATTCAATACAAACAAACATACAAAGTTTTCCTCTTTATAATATTAGTGTAGATAAGGATGAGACAATAAAAGGAAAACAAAAAGCTGTGCGTGTTATTGTTTATGCTCTACTATAAAATGTGTTATTTTTTAATCTAATGCTTTGAAAATAACGTCTTAACTCCACCGCCTGGTGTTTTAAATCCCCAGTCCCCGTTTTTACGGGAAAGTGCGCCTATCGTACATGTTTGTGATTTCGTGCAAAAATTTCTTTATTATATTGCTGGATTTCATTGACATGACATGGACCGTAATCTCAAAATATCACAGATTCTTAAGAGCATTGATCGGCGCGAGACTCAGATTTCACGAAAAACGCTACTTTTCAAATGCGTCTATATCTAACAAAAACTGGTTATTCTGATTTTTACATGTAAGAAAACACTAGAAAATATTGTATTCTAATTTTTCACTTATCATTTATTTTAAAATAATTTCAAACTTTTGAATAAAACTGACAAAACTAACCAGAAGTTTTTACAACTTTAGGTTCAGGGGCAATTTCAAAACATATAATAGCTAAAACCGCTTACATTTTTTAAAAACAAAAAATCTTTACAAACTTGTTGGATCCTCTTCTAGATTATCTATTTGTCAGATTATTTTTATATACGTGTCTCTCTCATAAACATAAAATTTAAAGAATGCGAAATTATTAGGAATTATACTACTAAATAAATCGAGGCGCATGAGCGTTTACAAATACTGTTGTAAACGCTCGTGCGCCTCGATTTATATTATAGTAAGTTTTAAAAATTCATATAAAATTCGTCAAACTAATTTAGTTAAAAATTTAAATAGCATATTAAAGATAAAAGGTTCTTCTCATAGATTATGTAAGTAAGAAATAAAAGGAGCAAGTAAATACATAAATATCATCATTTTAAATAACTATAATTCCTGATAATTTCGCATTCTTTTATTTTTATTTTTATGAGATAGAAACGTATATAAAAATAATCTAACAAACAGATAATCTAGAAGAGGATCCAACAAGTTTGTAAAGATTTTTTGTTTTTAAAAACTGTAAGCGGTTTTAGCTATTATATGTTTTGAAATTGCCCCTGAACCTAAAGTTGTAAAAACTTCTGGTTAGTTTTGTCAGTTTTATTCAAAAGTTTGAAATTATTTTAAAATAAGTGATAAGTGAAAAATTAGAATACAATATTTTCTAGTGTTTTTCTACATGTAAAAATCAGAATAACCAGTTTCTGTTAGATATAGACGCATTTGAAAAGTAGCGTTTTTCGTGAAATCTGAGTCGCGCGCCAATCAATGCTCTTAAATAATTAAATTTATAATTATTGGTGAACTCTTACAGAAGTTTATTTTGCATAGAAGTCATCTATAAAAAAAGTATGGCGCAATTCGCCCCCCTCACCTTACATTAAATATTTCAAAAGGACTTAAAAAAGCTCATGAGAACTTACCGATTTGGAAGTTGCACTTGCACTTGGAAGATAAAAACAATTAGAACCAAACCAACAATAAAATACGAAATGACAGTAACCGAGTTAGCGGATAGCGCCCACGGGCAACTTTACTGCGCTCGGAAACAGTTTCGTGAATTGTGATTTGTGATTTGTCGGCCGCAGTCTTGACTCAAATAACAATGTCCCCAACCATAGAGAATCTCCATTAGTTGGCGATTCTCTATGGTTGGGTAACACCCAAAAAAGAAAAAAACCGTAGACAGAGAAAGTAGAAAAAAAACCTTCTTTAATTTTCAGTGTTGTCAATTGTAAAAACCGGCCATGTGCGAGTCGGACTCTTGCATAGAGTTCCAAACAAAACGGATAAGTTGAATGGGAGCTTTAGGAGCCCCCTAAATATTTATTTTATTCGGTGTTTTTGGTATTTGTTTAACGGCAACAGTTAAACGCATCACCTGTTGAAATTTTATCTATCTAATTATCAAGGTTAATGAGATACAGCCTGGTGAAAGACAGACAGATAGACAGATGGACAGTTCCGTTTTACCCTTTGGGTACGGGACCCTAAAAAATATGATTTCTAGTGTCCGACCGAAAGTTCGGTTTCGGTTTCGGTTTCGGCCGAGTTTCGGCCAAAAATCAAGTTTCGGCGGCAGTTTCGGTTTCGGCCAAAAGTGGCCGAAACTTTTGCCGAAACCGAAACTGATTTCGGAAGTTTTCGTGCACGCTCGCCTAACTTCGTTTCTTGCGGCAACGCTTTGACAACGCAACTGAATTTGAAAACATAATTAAAATATAGGGTGAACGTACCAATTATCAGCACTTTAAGAGATAGTTCAAATTTAAACCCGATTATTACAGAGGAAAATACTTTTTTACCCACAATGATGAGTTTTCTGGGTCCATTATTTAATAAATGACTGATTTTTACTTCATAATATAGTTTACCTTCATCGACATTTTATAAAAATAATCATAACTAAAAAATTACCCTGTCGCCAATTATTAGCACCCTCGTCACCAATTATCAGCACTGGGGTACCAAATTATCAGCCCTGTGATAGTGGTGATAAAATCCGGTAGTTAATTCTACTAATATTATAATGTGAGTGTTTGTGAGGATGGATGGATACATTTATGGATGGATGGATATTTGTTACTCTTTCACGCAAAAAATACTGAACGGATTTCGATGAAATTTTGTATGGTAGTAGTTTTAATTCTGGATTAAAACAAAGGATAAAAAGCACAGTTTGTTCCCATAGGATACTGTATTTACGCGAGGGGAGCCGCGGGCAACATTATGAAATAAAATAATAATGAGAGAATAATCTCTTTTTATACCTTGCCTGATAATCAGTTTCATAAAAATGTGTCTTTAAAAATATCACATTAATTCTTATTAATTAGTAAAGTCTTTCTCATTAACCTTATTATATAGTTATTCCAAGTTTAAGTGTAGTATTTTTAATTAAATTTTTATTTCACTATATTCTTAAGACTTAATGAAGCATCAAAATAAATTAGTAAATGACTATGGTAAAATTACTATTGAGTTATAGTTTATAGTAGAAACTGGAGAGACTTGACCCCCCTTTTGTTTTTTCCCCTTATTTTCTACATAATATGGATCCTATTTAAAATAATTCAATGCAGCTAAGTGCGAGTCGGACTCGCCCATGAAGGATTCCGTAGCAGCAAGTAACATAACATAAAAGTTCTTGTAGAGAGTTGATTGAATGAAAGGTAAATTGCAGTTTACGATTTATGACGTATTAAAAAAACTTCTTACTAGATCTCGTTCAAACCAATTTTCGGTGGAAATTTGCGTACTGATGTACATCATATATTCTTTTTAGTATTATCATTCTCTTATTTTAGAAGTTACAGGGGGACACACACATTTTACCACTTTGGAAGTGTCCCTCGCGCAAACTATTCTCTCTCGCTTTAGAAAAAAATGATATTAGAAACCTAAATTTTTGAAGACTGGATAGGTCTTCAAAAATTTAGGTAAATTATAAAACCCCACACGTGAAAAAAAAAATTGAGTTTCAGTTCTAAGTATGGGGATCCCCCAATTTTTTTTTTCTATTTTTGTGTGAAAATCTTAATGCGGTTCATAGAATACATCTACTTACCAAACTTCAACAATACTAAAGTTCTTATAGTTACGGAAAAAAGTGGCTGTGACATACGGACGGACAGACAGACATGAATCTATAAGGGTTCCGTTTTTTGCCATTTGGCTACAGAACCCTAAAAAGTGGTACTGAAAGACGTGGAGTTTATCTACAGAATATCAGTCAAAATAAGTATTAATTTACCTGCTAAAACTCAAGACACGTATTTGTTTTTTTTTACTTAGGGCTGCGCTAGTCGGTTCTTACTCCATACAAACGCTGTTGGTGATTTACTCTAAAGTCAAATATTGTAGACACAAATTTTTGTGTAATATCGATTTTTATTACACTTATCTAGGTTGGTATGTGCTTATATTTCTAAAATTTTAATAGCCTCCAAACGTCGGATTTTTAGCGCAACTTTGACCGTAAATAAAAAACAAACGAAGAATGAAAATAAAAAAGCAAGCACATACCGATACAGTTTTATTATTCAGAAATTGAGATAACTTTACTTCAGACATAAATATTATATACCTAGGTAGTTTGTTCATAAAACACCAACAGCTGAGTGTTGATTTACGTAATCTGAGGACACCTTTTCTAAAATACTTTACAAAGCAATATAAATGTGTGCACTATAGCTTCTCATATAAGTACTTATAGATAACTATTTTATGCCTATATCTTTTTTTCCCCGATATTATGTGAAATAACAAGCATTTTCCCCACGCGCCGCACTGTGTTCAAACCGTTGACTAGCGCACTCTTAAGTCCCCATATAAAGGAAACTTGATCCTCTATAAAAATACTATGCAACTTAAAAGAGTATAAACTTTGATATAACATTCATATTTTGTTCCATAGTAGACCACTAGTGCTGATAAATTGGAATTTACAAAATATTGGACCCTAATTAATATTTTTAATAGTATATTAAATAAATGATTACAACAAAATTAATATACCGTGTTTCCATTTCATGTCCTAATTAATGCAGAATAATTGATAAAATACACCAAATTTCAGTATTTGAAAGAATTTTCTACTTGACCACGTGAGTTTCGGTTTCGGTTTCGGTTTCGGCCGAAACTGAAGCCACGGCCGAACATTCGGTTTCGGTTTCGGCCGGAAAACCAGTTTCGGTCGGACTCTAATGATTTCCCTATAAATATTTTTGTTTCAACTAAAGGACACTAAAGGCATAGATGGCCACATAAATAAATTGAAATTAAAAATAGATACTTTTCTATAATAAATCACGATCAACGAATCAAAAAAGATACTCAAAGCGATAAAGCGCCGCGGCCGTACCACAGTTTAAAAACTCACGGTCCAGTCTGCAAATCCAGCACAGTACTAATGGCCCTCATTTATAATTTTTGCCTATAGACAAGAGTTTTACAATTATATGTACAGTCGAGGACACTATCGGTTTATCACTTTGGCGAGTGTTTCGGATGTGCTAGCGCAGAGTGTAGTCCCCGCCCACTCTAAAGTAATGAGCCAATTACGGGGGAGTTTGGGCATGCGCTCGTAAAATAACAAACAATAATAATGTTTTCTTTAGTAGTAATCAGTTGCAGTTGTGCAGCTGCAACCGCTCGTTGTCAACGTCCGTGTTTTGTAATTTATTTCGCTTGTCTTTTATATTTTAAAGTGTAAATTGCTTATTATATAATAATAAGAATTCGTTGTTAAAAGTTACAAAGTAGGCAGTATAGAAAAATCTACTAGCATATGGGCACGTTTCCTAAATTGAATGTGTTAATTTAATAAAGAAATCCAGTGTTTTATTTACTTATTTATTAACTTGTAACTAACATATTACACAATACAATTAGCTTTTCGTTCAGACGCGACCGGCGACGCCATCATGGAATAATGATACCATAGGAGAAAATGTGTTGCCAATATAAAAGTACAATATTTAACACACCTCCTTACATTTATATTGCAACCCAATAAGTACAAGTAAGACATTAAATTACAAAAGTCACTGCTGACCAAAAAATCTTAATTAAATTATATCAACTTATTTAAACATTCTCTGAACTTAATGAATTTTACACTTCCTAATGCTTTTGTAAATATGTCTGCCATATTATTTTCCGAATCTATTTTTACAACCTTAATATTTCCTTGCTTAACATTTTCATGTATGAAGTGGTAATGAACTTCAATATATTTAGAATTTTTAGTGAAATTTCCATATTTCGAAATAGCTATTGCTCCTGAGTTATCTTCATATATTCTGACTGGTGAACAAATTTTAATAAAGACATCGTTAGTTAAACAAATAAGAAATTTTATCTCAGTTACAGCTTCTGATAAAGCAATATACTCAGCAAATGTAGAAGACTTGGTTACACTGTTCTGTTTCTTTGATTTCCAACTAATAGCATTTCCAAATAATCTCATAACATAACCTGATGTTGACTTTCTATCTAGAGTGTCTCCTGCCCAGTCAGCATCCACAAAACAGTCTAAAATATCAGCATTATTATTTTTACAATATTTTAATTTGAGATTTCTTGTCAAGTATAAATACTTCAGAACTCGCAGAGCATATTTAAAATGTGTCTCATTATAACAGTTTTGAAATCTACTTAAGTAATTCACACTAAAAGATATATCTGGTCTTGTACCAGAGCTAATGTACAACAACGCTCCAATTAAATTTCTATACTTAATATTCTGATTTATATCCGACTGTTCCAACTTTAAACTAATTTCCATAGGGGTCTTATACAATTTTGCATTTTCAATATTATATCGTTTTGCTAAAGACTCAATATAACAGTTTTGGCTTAATGTTAAAACATTTTCTTTACTATAATCATATTCTATATTTATACCAACATAGTTTTTAACTTTACCCATATCCTTCATTTTAAACTTTTCAGACAGTTTGCACTTTATATCAACAATAACTTTTACATTTTCACAGCAAATTAACAAGTCGTCAACAAATAAAAGAATATAAACAGCCCATTCCTTCTCCTTTTTAACATATAAGCAAAAATCATATTTACTTCTGCGAAAACCAAGAGTTATCAAATAACTATTAAAACATTCGTACCATGCTCTGGGACTTTCTTTTAAACCATATAATGATTTATTTAATTTATAAACTTTGTTTGTGCCATCTTCATAACCAAGTGGTTGTTTAACATATATTTCTGACAAAACTTTACCATTCAGGAATGCAGTCTCTACATCCATCTGATGAATATCTAAAGAATTTTGACAACAATAAGACAATAACAGTTTAAGAGTTGGCATTTTAGCAACTGGTGAATAAATATCATCAATACAATCAATTTGTTGGAAGCCTCTTACTACTAACCTAGCTTTATATTTACTATCACTCTTTCTTTTATATATCCATTTTACATCAATTACCTTATTATCTTTAGGTTTGTTTATAAGTGTCCATGTATTATTTTCTACAAGACTGTTCATCTCACAATCCATTGCTTCTTTCCATTTCATTGAGTCTTCACATGTAATTGCCTCCTGGAAACTTTCTGGAACCATGGCATCACAAAAATTTGCATGTATACAATAATAACCATATTCATCATCAAAACGAAGTGGAGGTTTTATTTGTCTTCTTAATCCTTGTCTCCTTTCTTCATTTTCCTTTAGTTCATTGTCACTATTTACTTCATATGTATTGTCATTTTCAATTTGTTTTTCAGTAGGTAAATCTTCCTTTTCCTTTATGTCATTCTCAATTATATGTCCTTTTTCCTTAATGTTATCTTCAATTATATCTTCCTTTTTATCCTCAAATCCACATAAAATTGTATCTTCCTCTACTACATCACAATGTCTTGCTGTAATTATTCTATCATTGATTAACACTCTGTAACCAGTATCAGTATATCCAAGTAAAATTCCAACTTCAGCTTTTAGTTTCCCATTTAGATCTTCGCCTTTCTTCTGGTATTCTTACAAACACTTTACTTCCATACATTTTCAAGTTTTTTACTGATGGCTTTCTCTTAAAAAATATTTCATATGGTGTCTTTTTCTCTAACGTATTTGTTAATGTTCTATTTTTCAGATATGCAGCTGATTTAATCACCTCTGGCCAAAATTTCCTGTCAACTTTTGCTTCTGATAGAAGACATCTTCCCATATCCATGATCGATCGATTGTATCTTTCAGCAGTCCCATTCAGTTCGTGAACATATGCTGGACATGGTTTTATTATAATACCTTTTTCTTTTGCGAAGTTAAAAACTCTTGCATTTATATATTCCCTTCCATTATCACACCGTAACTCCTTTATTATTTTTCCTGTTAAGTTTTGAATTTCGTTGACATATTGCACTAAGTAGTCATAAACCTCATCTTTTGTTCGAATACAATATACTTTTATCAATTTGCTATAGTCGTCTATGAAACTCAAAAAATATTTTTCTCCATGGTCACCTGTAGTCTGATGTGGTCCATTTAAATCTGTATGTACTATTTCCAATATATCTTTTGCTCTTCTTCGATTATTATTAAATGGTAAATTATGCATTTTATTTTCTATACATGTAGCACACTTTAAATATACATTCTCAATCTCTTTAGGTAATCCATCTAATGACTCACTTTTACACATTGAATTTAAATTACTAAAATTGATATGTCCGAGTGTACGGTGAAGCTTTTCTTTTATAGTCATGTTACTCATACTTACATTTGCTTGTAACATTTCTTTCATGTAACTTGTCATCTTATATAATCTTTTTTCTTTAACTGCAACTGCTATAGTCTTTCCCATTGTGTTATATATTTTTGATAGCTTTCCTCTAGATACAATTGAATATTTGTCAGTAATTTTAGAATAACTCAACAAGTTCGCTTTCATTTCTTTTACATAAAAAACATTTGTTAATGTCACTTCGGACTTTTGCCCATAAACCATGAAACAAGTTTGAATATCACCAATTTTAGTAGCTTCTAGTACTGTTCCATCACCAATTTTTACTTTAATACTTTGTTCTAGTGTCTTCCAGGTAACGAAATACTCATCGGTGTTTATTATGTGATCCGTGCATCCACTATCAAGCAACCATTCTATTTGACCTTTCTCTACCTTACTATTTTCATTTATGTACGTACTGTTAGCAATACTTATATAAAAACTATTTCCTTCGCGCTCTTGATTTGTATGAGAAAAGTTTCCTCGCCCTCTCTGAAAATATCTGTAATTATTTGATCCACGTCCTCGATAACCAGTGAATCCACGACCTCGACCACGGTTTACATACCCAGAGCGACAGTCTTTTTTAATATGGCCTGGCTTGCCACAATTAAAACAAGTTAAAGTTTTCTGACCTGATAGCCTAGCTTCGGCTCGGAAAACATTTGATGCATTATTATTTGGCGTGTTGCTTGTATTCTCCGTATTTTTTAACTTGATTTTACTTTTCAAATAGTCAACAGTTCTTTCTCCCTCCGGCAAAACATCTATTAAATCTCCAATATAACTGTAATTTTCTGGTAATGCTTTTAACATGTAGTTTAGTTTTTCTTGTTCTGATACTACTGCGCCTGCTTGTTTTAACTCATTTATAGCCTTTTCAAACTCATCAAAGAACAATGTTACCTCTGAATAGTTTTTCAACTTGACACTTTCCAGGTTATGACGACACACAATTTGCAACGCTGTCGACTTTTTCATATACATTTCATCAAACTTTTTAAATATCTCGTAAGCTGTTTCGAGTTCGCTTATGTATTCAAGCTGTTTGTTTGTAATAGCACTATAAATATAATTTGTTGCCTGGATATCTTTCTCATCCCATTTTTCATCGTCGGAATCAATTTTTGCTCTCGTAACAACATCCTTACACTTTTTAAACTGTAGAAACTTTAATATTCGTATTTTCCAGTTACTATAGTCGGAACCATCAAAAATCGGGATATTTATATCGTTATTCTTTGTCGCCATTTTCACGTGTCACGTTTTTATACCATAATCATTTTCATACAACTTTTTACTTGTTAGTTTTATTCACACTATAGTAACAACCACGCTCTGCTACCATGTTAATTTAATAAAGAAATCCAGTGTTTTATTTACTTATTTATTAACTTGTAACTAACATATTACACAATACAATTAGCTTTTCGTTTAGACGCGACCGGCGACGCCATCATGGAATAATGATACCATAGGAGAAAATGTGTTGCCAATATAAAAGTACAATATTTAACAGAATGTTTTTCGCAAATATTTTGCAAACAAATTAAACAAAGTAAAATTTGTTAAAATATTATAATAATTATGATAGGTATAATATTTAGTATGGTAAAAACGATTTTCCAGAATCTATTCACCCAAAATTTACTACCCAAAATTCACCCTAAACCACAAAAAAAAGAGGTCGTCCTTAGGAACATTTTTCTGTTTTCTTATTTTGTTTGTTAAAATACCCAAAGATTGCGAAAAGTATTCAAATTGTTTTAAAAATAATCCAACAATATAAGAAAAAACTTAGGCCTTTGCATACGTTAATGGATAATTTATACAGTATTCTCCGAGCGAAGTAACCACTCGTGAAATACTGTAGTGCCAGTTGGTTTTTAAATGTCGTATGGTTGCCCAAGCACATACGGCATTCTCACAACATAGTCAGCCTAGTCCAGAGGAATTAATTCTTAACTGGTCAATAACGTCTGAGGCCTTCATCGTTAGAGCGTCCGTATAATGTGCTTGAGATCTGAAAATGTCTCATTGGCACACACGCCTCACCCTGGGATTCGAACCTGCAATCGCTCGAGTGCGAACCAAACGGTCTACCCACTAGGCTACGGAGCTCAATAATTTTAAAGCATAATATAAAGTCTCTTTATTTTCACGTGTTTTGCTATTATGAATGTTAACATGATTCTTAATCCGTGGCAATAAGGTTTATTTTATTTAGTCATTGTCTGGACAAAAGATTTCTATAGATTTTGACAAAAGATTTCTATAGATTTGTTTGTGACTTGTGGCTGCGTATACGTACTATAGGGAACCAGTCAAACAACTTTTCGATAACGCGTCCAGATGTCCAGTTATCAGTACAGAACAAAATATTTAAAGTAATAATTACGTAAATAATATTACCTACATTTTGTGCGTTACAAATTACAATTAACTTAGTTATTAGAGTCAAATTTTTTTTCGAATACTATGTGTCTTGTTACTTGTATTAATCATCTTTAATCCTGGATTTTCCAAGTAATGATGTTTTTTGTTGATCACAATTTTATTTTAGTAATAAGTTTAGCAAAAGACTTAGTCACTTAGACTCGCACTTAGCCTATTTTTTTTTTAGCTCTTCGAAGAGTTCGGTACTATTTTATCATTACATACATATATTCCAACTATTAGTACCTACTAATATTGAGCTCAATTATTAATATCGAACAAAAAAATTAAAAATAAAGTTTTTTATATACCTTTAATATTTTTATTTTATTTTTTATTTTTAAAGAGAATATATGCTAATTATTGTTGTCATTATTTATCACATTTAAAAACCTAACCAAGATCATGTCACGACATGTCTAAGGAGGTGCCTAACCAAGACCAGCAGGCTTAGCATGCGCATAGAAGAAACAACGAAGAATAGAAAATATGAGAGATTGAAGAAACATTAATACCATTCGGAGCAAAATAGGTCTTATTATAAGGTAGCAAGGTCGATGTATCATCGTTATGAGAAATAACATTTCTTTTCTTCCCGAGCATGAGCGCACAAAATGGCCTGTTTTGACAGCTAAAGTAGAAACGTTTTCTTAATTTTATGTCAAAAAGTCCCACAGTAATGTCAACCACTCCACATCACGGCGGACCTCGACAAAAAGTTTCTTTACGTTGAGTCATATACCTACTTGAATATTTGTTCGTTTTTGACAGAAGATTTCCCGGCAACCATTTTAAAAATATGGCTGTTTAGAAATGTTGACTTCTAGTGACGACCTTGTTATCATGGATTAAGAACTATTTTGCAATGAACTGTTTTGGATAGAATATTTCTACATTAAATGTATTTCTATGGATCGCCATGCTAAGCCTGCATGTCACGACATGTCCGTAATTATCAACGCGCTATAGGTTTTTTTATTTAATTCAAAAGTGATAGTAGTAGTAGTAGTAGTACTGATTTCGGTCAAAATAATTCTCTACAAGAGTTTTAGCATGGTCTATCACCATGAAAACTTATAAGTTTCTATCTCCTGTTGTTTAGAAATGAAATAGGTTTAAAATACCTATTCAACGTTAACCCATACGACGGGGTTAGAAATTAGAATGCAAAAATATTTTTTATCCTCACTTCACGTGTATGGAGAACCACCCCTAACATATAAAATTATTATATAAATATATAAAATATGTGTTTATATTTATAATTTAAAATATAAATACATATATTATGATTCCAAAACAAAGATCTATACACAGTCTAACAATACCAAATTGTATCTATTTATATTACAGAACGCTTCTAGCGCGGACAAACAGACGGAGAGAACGAAACTATAAGACTTCCTTGAATATTCCTAAAAACCGGATCAAACTGAACACATTTTGTTTAGATATCACAGACAGAAACACGAGGACTGATGATGATTACTATTTTCTTTGTTATGTTATTTCCTTCAAATTACTTGTGAATAAAATAGTATGCATATTTTTCTTATTAAATGCCTTTTGCAAGCAGCTATTGTGCAGATGATGATAAGTTATAGGCGATAGCTTATAACAATATATTACAGCTATACCGTATAGTATATCTATCACATCAGTTTTCAATTGGTGATTTGAATGGTTTTTTTTTTTGTGATAAATGGAAAGATCACATATAAGTTTTATAACAAAACTATTTTTATTTTTAATTTTTCGCTTTAATTCAAAATTTATATTAAAATAAAAATAAATTTTTGAAACCAGTGCCGAAAACACGCCGAAAGCTCCCGAGCAAACTCGAGGGCGTGTGACGTCATACTCATAGTCGTCACTCATTGCAGTTAGCCAGATACTTATGTATGTATTACTAATCTGCGATTGCAGTTTATATAGATATTATATACAGATTTTTATTATAAATAGTTTTTTGGTCTATTTAATTCTGTTGTCATTGTTTAATACTCAAAGAGACATGCCTGAGGGGCAATTCTGCTAAATAAAACCTGCATTAATACGATTACAATCAAGTCCCGATACGCTTTTAATCCCAAACGGTGTTTTTATGAAAGTTAAACTAACGTAAAACGCGCTCTGATTGGTCGAAACGTCATAAAATCCGTTCACGGTAACATGTCGCTACACTTTCAATCCAAACAAAGTTAAATTGACTCTTTAAATTGTCTACTTTGAATACGAGAATTGAGGTTCAGGTCTCAATAGTACCTAATTTTGGACAGTGCACACCTATGTACCACAGTGTAATAAAGAGATACAGTGGTCCAACGCGTTTGAAGTCGCGCGAAATGCCGCTTTTGTGTAGGTATTCGTCATTGCTGCAGGGTTGTCACAATAATGTGTTTTATTATAAATCTGTTCTACATTTTGTGTATTCGTAGTATGTGTATGTAGAGTACTAGGAATAAAACAAAAAAAAATATATAGAAGTATTAATGAAGAGTTTTATTATAAAAAATACAAATGCGTATACAAAAGCTCAGGGTTAGCATGATATATAGATATCAATTGATATATATCGTATATATATCATGATATATTATATCAATTGATATTTATGCTTGATATATATCAAAATTGATATTTATATTTAAAAATGTAAAATAATGTTTTAAATGTAAAAAATCTTACATCAACACAGGTCTTATTTTCCGAGAGTTTCACAAGCCTAGGTCATCAAAAACTTGCTATTTGACACGACATTAAATAATCATAGCCGTCGACGCGGCTTGTAACGGCTTATGACACCCACGTGACCCCCTGTTTTTCGGAAGAAAATTCCTTGTTTGTTATTATACTATTGTTATACCATTTATAGCATGTGTCAAATTAATTCGACTGATAAAATTAATACACTTTTTTTTTCTTCTGGTTATAAACAAAAGTCATTTCATGGATTTAAGACTTAAATTGATACTTAAAAGTATCTATCGCTGATTTTTAATTTATTTGAAACTTTGAATATCAATAATAAATAAATGAGTTTAATTTTACTTCCCTATCTTCAAATTATCAGACATACAAATTATTTCGATTCAACTATTACGAAAAAACATATCAGAGTATGAAATTTGTATGTAATTTTGAAAATATCAAAAATATCAAAAAATCCAAAATATCGGATAAATATCAAAGATATCTGATATTTTTATATTTATTATAAATATCGGATATTTACGAACCCTGCAAAAGCTACAAATGCGAAACTGAAAGGTATTTTCGACATATTTTGGATTTACTAGTTTTTAGATGGCGATTGTTGAATTTGACGATGTAGTTAGTAAATTCTCATACGTAGATACAATTTTATTAAAAATTATGACGGGAAACAGGCGCATGGTTTTGTATTAAAATTAATCTTCTTTAGTTGTTCATATAATTGACCATTGTAAATAAATACCTACATACAACTCAAACGAAACACTGTCGCAAACCACTTAAACAATCAAATTAAAAAGCGTCAACCCCGGCTGACGTGTCCCAAGCGAGTGTATGGCAGCTTGGGCTCGCTACCGCCCCTCTCTCACCCCGCACGCCCCGCACGATTGCTCTGTCTAGACGTGTCCGTTGGACGACTGTAGGTAAGTTCTATAGGCTGTGTATGTACTGACTACTGATAATAATAATAATAATAATTATAGTAGGCATTGGTGACAACTAATTCCCAAAAGAAGTGGTTTATTTAACATTCTTAAATTATCAATTCTTTTTGTATATTATTAACACAAGTTATCTATAGTTATATAGTTTAATATATACCATACTAATATTATAATAAAGAGAAAAAGTTTGTTGGTATGTTTGCATTGCATAGGCTCCGAAACTACTGGACCGATTCTGATGGAATTTGGCACAGATATAGAATAGACCACGAGAAGGACATAGGCTACTTATTATTGTGGCAAAATGTACGGTACCCTCGAGATTTCCTTTTGCACGCACGAAGTCGCGGGCAACATCTAGTATGAAATATGCGCAATGTTATTTTATAAATTGCCCTCGTAAATACAGTAAATAGTAACCCACGGGAATCGTACTTGTCCCGCGATAATAAGTAGCCTATGTCCTTCCCCATGGTCTACTTTATATCTGTGCCAAATTTCATGATGATCGGTTTATTAGTTTTTAGGTGAAATCGTAAATAAAGTATCCAACAGGAACCGTACATTTCCCACGATAAAAAGTAGTCTGTCTTTCCCTGTGGTCTACTCTACATAATTTTCAAATTTCATGATTAACAGTCAAGTAGTTTTTACGTGAAAGCGTTGAGTTTCGGCGTGAACCACAGTTATAATAAAGTACACATATTTATACACTATCCCACGGGAACATTGTACTTTCTCGGGATTCAAAGTATGTCTATACAAAATTTCATAAAAATCGGTTCAGTGGTTAAAGCGTGAAGAGATAACAGACAGACAGATAGACACACATTTATAATATTAGTAAGTAAGTATAGACTAGTATAGATTAGTATAGATGTATAGATATTAATCAACAGCCTAAAATATAAGTTTTATGCTTCTAGTTCCGAAAATGACAATACTTTCATACAACCTTTCATCCCCTTTTCAACCCTTTACAACACTTTTTCCAATTAAAAAGTAGCCTATGTCCTTTCCCAGGCTCTAGACTATCTGCGTACCAAAATTAATTTAAATCGGTTCAACAGTTTTGGCGTAAAAGTGAGGCAGACAGATAGAGGAAATTTCGCATCCTACTAATATTAGATATAAATATGAAAGTTTGTGAGGATGGATGTTTGTTACTCTTTCCCGCAAAAAGTACTGAACGGATTTCGATGAAATTTGTTATGGTAGCAGTTTAGGCTCTGGATCAATACATAGGCTACTTTTTATCCCGAAAAAGTACAGTGTTCCCGAGGGCTACTTTATATACGCGGACGTAGCCGCGGACAACAGCTAGTTTATAATACTAGCACATGCCCGTAATTTTGCCCGCAGTAGTAAATTTTCAATATTATTGACAAGTCACGTGTAATAGCCGTAAACGCTGTAGCCGTAGGTACTGTTATTAAACCATAGTACTACTGAGATATTAAACACAGATTAGTATGAGAATACTAATACGACGTTTGGCAGAGTTAGCAGAGCTCCTAATAAAAGTTAATTTTAAATATAAAAATATACAAATATAGTCCTAAAATACGTTTATTATTGAAGAATAAGATACAGTGATCAATTTAATATAATACAAAGTAGTGAATTAAACTTTTACAACAAATAAATAGTGAATTAAACTATCGTGTGACAGTCAGCTGTTTAGTGCGTACGCCACTGTAATTTGAACTCTCTAACGTTCGCCGTTATTTACCTGTGACATTATAGTAGATTATGCACCAAGGGGATAAAGCAGTGTCTTACGTCACGGGTAGCATATTGGACCCTGAGCGTAACGAGGGACTCTAACTTAACTCCCGAGTGAAACGAGGGAGTTATGTAGAGTCCTGAGTAAAGCGAGGGGTCCAAGCTGCCCAAGACGAAGACAGGCTTTATCCCAGAGGTGCATACTCTACTTTTCATACCTACTGCGAGGCAATAAAAACCCAGGGCTACAAAAATATAACATTTATTTTGTTAAAAATTTATATTGATATTCGACACATTTGTCCAGTTATGGAGGGACAGAGTAATATTTTTATTAGGAACATTTATGGAAGTTGTGGTGGAGCAGTACTTAAAGATTCAGGAACTTGTGACTGACGATTTTGACAAATGAGAATATTAAAATTATAGGTGGCCAGTTCGATTTTCGAATAAACTCTCAGCAATAGGTACCTACCATATTATTATTGAAAAATTCTATGATAGGTAGATACGTATCTACTAGGAATTTTCATACGAATTTTAACGTTCCAAATTCAAATCACTTTAATCCCTTGGGAGTTTCATACAACATTATCTCCCTTGGGAGTCAATGACATGCTTTACGTTGAGATTGCGTGTTAAATAATCGAACATTGTCGAGCAGGTGGTATGAAAATAATATTTTCATACCACCTGCTCGACAATGTTCAATTATATATCACGCAATCTCAACGTAAAGCATGTCATTGACTCCCAAGGGAGATAATGTTGTATGAAACTCCCAAGGGATTAAAGTGATTTGAATTTGGAACGTTAAAATTCGTATGAAAATTCCTAGTAGATACGTATCTATCATAGAGTTTTGCAATAATAATATGGTATTGCTGAGAGTTTATTCGAAAATCGAACTGGCCACCTATAATTTTAATATTCTCACGTGTCAAAATCGTCAGTCACAAGTTCCTGAATCTTTAAGTAGGTACTGCTCCACCACAACTTCCATAAATGTTCCTAATAAAAATATTACTCTGTCCCTCCATAACTGGACAAATGTGTCGAATATCAATATCAATTTTTAACAAAATAAATGTTATATTTTTGTAGCCCTGGGTTTTTATTGCCTCGCAGTAGGTATGAAAAGTAGAGTATGCACCTCTGGGATAAAGCCTGTCTTCGTCTTGGGCAGCTTGAACCCCTCGCTTTACTCAGGACTCTACATAACTCCCTCGTTTCACTCGGGAGTTAAGTTTTAACTCCCTCGCTACGCTCGGGAGTTAACTCTAGAGTCCCTCGTTACGCTCAGGGTCCAATATGCTACCCGTGACGTAAGACACTGCTTTATCCCCTTGTTGCATAATCTACTATAAAAACTCGGTTAAAAATATAAAATAATTAAAACCTACTAAAATGCCAAACTTTAGGTGTACCTTGTGCGCAAAATTCGCCAGCTTCGCAGATAGTGCCAAGTGTATTAAGTGCATGGGCATGTTCCATCGCGGATGTGCCAAGGGATTCGACCCCAGGAATACGGCAAAATGGTCCTGTCCTGTGTGCAAAACACCAGCACAAACCACTGTCACTCCCGTTACTAGTCAAGCTTCGCCAATGGATTCCTTTCTGGACGCGAATCAGGCCGTTTCGCCACCTAATCCGCTTGCTGACGAATTGAGACTCCTTCGAGAAGTAATCACAAACGTCCGCGTCGAGATGGAGTCCCTCAGAAAGGAGTTTATTAAACTTAACGCCAATGTAGGCGAATCCAACAAGCGCTTGGATGCCGTCGAGCTTCGCGTGGCCGCAGTCGAGGAGCGGTTGAACGTGCACGCGTCTGATCGCGCGCCCGACACGGCGTTCACTGACCTTGTCGATCAACTGAAAGCCCAACTGAATGAACGCGAACAGGAGAGCCTTATGAATGATATTCAAATTACGGGCCTGCCAGAAAATTCAGGAGAGAATATTTCGCACATGGCATGCTTGCTAATAAAAAAAGTAGGCATTGACATCGACGAGCGCGAAGTGGTTAGCGTCATGCGTAAGGGTGTCAAAAAACCTAATACCGTGGGCGAGCAGCAGAGACCCAGGCCGATCATTGTCCGCTTGGCCCGTAGGATGGTGCGGGACAGCATCCTCAAGGCGGCTCGCGTGCGACGCGGCCTGGATACAACAGGCGTCGTGGAGGGCCAGCCGCAGCGCGTTTACGTGAACGAACACCTGTCCAAATTCAACCGCGCACTATTTTACAGGGCCCGTGAGGAAGGCCGCCGCCTAAGCTGGCGGTACGTCTGGACGCGAGGTGGGTTCATCTTTGCCCGGCGCGACCCGGGCTCCACGGTTCACCGAATCAAAACCGACCTTGACTTAAACCGAATTTTTGGCACCGATGTTGTTGGACAGTAGCTTATTTTCATAATATATATTTTAATAAGTTTCTATCAGCCTTAAGATTTTGTGCAATTTTGTTAAATAATTATTTAATTAGACATAAGTTTTTGGTAGTGTTAGGGATTTATTTAAATACTTTTTTAATTACATGTTATATTATGTTTTGGTATGTTAAAGGATTGTGTGCAACTTATAGTAGTCAGATTGCTATAACTTGTTTTTGTATTGTATCAGTGAAACAATTGTCACGGGTATGGCGCGGTAGTGTATTGTTTAATCCCTATTATGGTAATTGTTATTTTAGTTATAACGTTATAATAATAAGTGTCTGCGCGGACTTAGCACTAAAAGCAAATCTTCATACTTATAATATCAATATTATCGTACCCGTATTACTATTTCATAATAATATAATATATAAGTATTTATCCATTATTAGGTGTGTGCACTTGGTTACGTCAATTTCATATTTACACAACATTTATATTATATTATTTTATTATTTACGTATTTTTTCAGTACATTTAAACATATTTACATCGATTCTACGTATGTTATTTAAATTAAATACATGTATTATATCATTACAATATATTAATGTATAACAATAAAAAAATAAAAATTGGTTTTATAAACCCAGGCTCGCTAGGCACTAAACACGACGAGTTGTTGGTGGCTTTCAACAGGCACAATTGTGACCTGATTGCAGTTAACGAAACCTGGCTGCGACCGGGAGAGGAAGGCCGTGCGCCTAGGGTACCGGGTTATCGCCTCGCGCATATACCTAGGCCCCAGTGCGTGCGCTCCCGCGGTGGTGGAGTGGGATTTTACATAAAAAAAGGTCTGAGCGTGCAAACAGTTAAGCACGTCACCACAACACCTAGCGTGGAGCAAATGTGGCTGTCTATGAAAACCAACGGCCAGTTAACTTTTATAGGTACGGCGTATCGACCCCCCTGGTTATCGGTTAAATTATTTTTAGAAGCCTTAACTGACGCAATTAGCGCCCTACCAAATCATGATTTTTTGTACCTACTTGGGGACTTTAATATCAATTATTTAAATCCTGATACAACAAATTTCAAACTATTGGAAGAATTCCTGACCATACACCGGATGCATCAATGCACTACAGATGCCACGCATTTTACTGCTGAAACGGAAACCCTACTCGATCTGGTCTGCACTAATGCTGACCTAGACCGAGTTTGGGTAGACCATATACGCGACCTGAGTAGCCATGCGTTCTTGACATTTGAATTCAATATACCTAAAATTAAGATGTTAGCTAGGAAAATTACCTACCGACCTATGAAGGACATTATGGGGCCCCATACATGATCCGGTCTGCCTTCAGTTCGGCCTGAACGGATGCAAAATCGTATCGTCTGTGTGCAATTTCAAGATCGCGTCAGTCGGCCGTACGGACTGAAGCGATTCGTACCAGTGTTGCCAGCTCTGTTTTTGTGAAACTACTAAACTCGTATTGAATTCTAGTAAAAAGTACTAAATAACTACTAAAGAAGCTACTTAGGAATTCCTGAAGCCCCCCCAAAAACCATTGTATTTTAGGTTTTGTTATATTAAATTTTTTTCATTCATTGAATTTTACTATAAATTTTACCATTAAATTAAAATATACTAGCAAATATTACGTATATAATAATTAAACGGGTAGTTTTAAGAAAATTACGGACGAATGTATTATTATGATAGGTTTTTTTTTTGTGTTTAACCTAGGCTATTTTGCATATGATTACTGTTTGGCTCTTTCCTACTAAAACACTACTAATAACTAAATTTCTACCAAGGAGGGAATAAAATACTCAATTTAGTAAAATTTTGTAAAATAACTAAGTTGGCAACATTAATTCTGGCCTGACCGATCGGCCTGAACGCGCGGCCTGTCCTGACCGTGTGTGGACAAATCGCTTCAGTTCTCGCCCGACGCGCGGCCGTGTGGGCGTGTATCGTGTACAAGCGTTGTATGAGTTTTCGCGGTGTTTAAATACAAAATTGATAAACACGACCGTAGCGCGCGGCAAACCAGAATGGACTGATGCGACTATTCCGTGTGTGGGCCCGAATCAGATCAGGCCGAACTGACGTAAATTGGGTTGGATGCGATTTTTTCCGTGTGTGGGCTCGAATCCGTTCAGGCCGAACTGACGTCAGTTCTATCTGAAACGATCGGCCTCTCGTGTGTGGGGGCCTTATACCAACTGACTTTGAATGTTTAATGAACTCAATAGACTGGCAATATATTAATCAGTTGGCTAATGTCAACGACATGGTTCGTATATTTACCGATAGCATTTTGTGGGTATTCGATGTCTTATCCCCGGTTAAAACCCTTTACGTAAAGGAACGTCGGTATCCGTGGATAACGTACAACATTAGGCAGCTGATGAAACGGCGAGATGACGCGCATAGGCGCGCACGAAGTACTAAAAGCGAGTCACACTTGCGCTATTATAAAGATCTTAAGCGAGAAGTGTCTTGCGCGATTAGTAGGGAGAAGATAGCTTACTTCGACGCCTATATTAATGCTAATATTGAATCCCCAAAACTTATGTGGAAACATCTTAAGAATAACATAAATTCAAATAAACCTAATTCAGATTTAATACTTCCAAATAACCTCCTTGATCCAAATCTCATTAACCTTCACTTTCTAGATGTTCCTGGTTCTAATGTAATCCCCGAGGCTACGTTTGCCTTTTTTGACACACACACGTTTAATTCTTCTAAATTTAGATTTTCTACAATTGATGACAGTGATGTATTGAAAATTCTTAAGTCTCTTAAGTCTAATGCTATGGGCGCTGACCATATTAGTTTAGACATGTTGCTAATGACTAGCCGTATTCCTAACTGCCTAAGTGTCATGACCAAAATAATTAACTGTTCACTCACAACTCACACCTTTCCTACGTTATGGCACTTGGCTATAGTGAAACCACTACCTAAAATAGATGATATATCTGAACTGAAGGATCTCAGACCTATCAGCATACTGCCATGTATCTCTAAAATACTCGAGAAAGTGGTATGTGGCCAAATGAGTTCATACATAGAGGCGAATAACATGTTACCTATAGTACAGTCGGGCTTTCGTAGGAAGCATTGCACAACTACTGCCTTGATGGATGTTGTGGATAATACAATTGCTGCTCAAGACGCTGGTGAGGCCACTATTTTAGTTTTACTAGATTTTTCGCGCGCGTTTGACTCAATCAATATACCTTTGCTACTAGCTAAATTAAAATATTACGGCTTTGAGGAAGAGGTGATTGGTTGGTTCTCGGACTTTCTTAACAATCGATCTCAAATTGTTGAAATAAATGATAATAACGGTTCGATTGTACGTTCTGATCCGCGCAGCGTCAACAGAGGGATTCCTCAAGGTACAGTAGTCGGCCCGGTGCTGTTCTCGTTGTATTGTGCGGACATCGTTCAATGCATTCGGTTCTGCAAATTTCATGTATACGCTGACGACATACAGCTTTACATCACCTTTAATACTTCTAATATGAGCGAGGCTATAAACAAGCTGAATGACGATCTGGCGCGTATTAGCGAGTGGTCTGAAAGCAATGCTTTGGTGCTTAACCCTAACAAAACAAAATTTATGACATTAGGTACCAAACGTCAAATACAAAACATCGCAGTGAACCACCCTATTATACATATCAGGGGTCAAACTATCGAGCGAGTCACTGAAGCGCGTAATTTAGGCGTGCTGATGGACGAGGGTCTTAAGTTCGAAAAGCATGTGGCTAAGACGGTAGGAAGGTGTTTTTACAGACTAAAGCTACTATCTATACATATAAAATCCTTTGTCCTGAATGACTGACGGATCAACGCACAGCCTAAACCGCTGATCGTAGAGACCTGAAACTTGTAGGGCTTACTCATTGTAATGCGTAGGCATCCGATAAGAAGGGATTTTTCGAAATTCGACTCCTAAGGGGGTGAAAAGGGAGGAAAAAGTTTGTATGGGGCAACGTGATTCCTTGGTCCAATCTACTTCATATTTTGCATAAACATTATATAACAGAATTGATGAAATTTGTGTATCATAGTTTATTGAAATTCGTCCCCTAACGGGGTTAAAAAGGGAAAGAAAGTTGTTCGGGAGCGATTTGCTTTAAAGTTGATATTAATACTCCTTAGTGCTTTTGATATAAAGCTCCCACTCACAAGCAATCGATCGATTTAGTCTTTAAAAATTTAAACATTTACTGGATTCGTAATTGCAAGGAAATCAGTTTCGATAAAAATTGATTATAGCCTGAGATCCTAGGACCACCTTTCTACACTTTTTAAATGATACTCGATATATGTGTAAATTTTATTCCAATTTTTGACGCCCACAGCAAAAACTAGCTGGTAGGTCTTAAACTAATCATTTTGTTAATAGTTTGCCGTTAGCAATTTACTTTCAAATACGAGTTAATTTTCAATTTGATCGAAGCAATCGATAGCCCGTGAGTGGGAAGCTTTATTTTTATTTTGACATTATATATTGTCATCATATTATGTTGAAAAATAAATCTGACAAGAATTCGAAACTTAAATTTGATGAAAATATTAGTCTTTGAAAAACTAGGCACTTAGATGCGATTGCTGCATTTAATTATATAATTCATAAAACATATATTATACACTAGCTGATGCCCGCGGCTCCGTCTGCGTAAGTACAGTAACCCACGGGAATCTTATATGTCCCGCAATAAAAAGTAGCCTATGTCCTTCCCCGTGGTGTACTTTATATCTGTGCCAAATTTCATGATAATCGGTTTAGTAGTTTTATGTGAAACTGAAAATAAAGTATCCCACGGGAACCGTACATTTCCCCGCTATAAACAGTAGCCTATGTTATTTTTCAGGCTCTAGACTACCTGTGTACCAAATTTTATTTAAATCGGTTTAGTAGTTTTGGCATGAAAGACGGACAAACAGACAGACAGACACACACTTTCCCCTTTTGTGTTATTAGTATGGATATTTCAGTAGAATATTTTGAGTGTATAATTAAATTTCTTTCTTTTTTGTTGTTGTATGTAATATTTATTTGTGTTTAATATATAGGTTTTTAGCTTTTAACTTTTTATTTTGTTTATCTGTATGTTTGTGCGCGTTAATCTCAGAAACTACGGAACGGATTTTTATAAAATTTGTTACCGTAGTAGATTAGGCTTTGGATAAACACATAGGACTCACTTTTTACCGCGGAAAATGTTTGGGTTAAGTTAGGAATAGCTCTGCTTACAATTTTGCCCAGGTATTTCAATTCAATCGTAATTGTATTCGTAATTGGTTTGGTAAAATCAATTACGAATACTTCGGGCACGGGATCTACTGCTTGTGTAAAGACGTTTAGGCAAAAAAAAAACTAAACCCGTGTAAAAAAAAAATACAAACTAAAATTATTAAATTAAAATATTGCAAGAAATGAAATCTTTTGCATAAAGCGTCCGCGCGCGACAAGGACAGCAGATGTAGCACGACAGAGACAGCGATACATATTGCATATACCAGGAAAGGTCATTCGAATTCATATCTGAACAGCTGTACGCGCGTAGTCGATATCATGCAATAAGATGTAATTTCCTGCAACATAATTTAATTTTGTATAAAAAAAATCCACGAGTTTCAATTTTTTTTTTTTTGCCTAAACGTCTTTACACAAGCAGTATATGACGTACCCAAAGTTTCCGTAATTGATTTTACCAAACCTTATAAATCTATGGTTCATACCTGCAAAAAGTTTTATCAATCTAAAGAATAGCATAGTATAAAATGCTATAGAATAACCAGATATTGAATTGGTTAAAACTTTACCTAGGTATTACCTAAACATTAAGGTGTATGATTCTATGAGGAATACATAAGTAAGAAGTTTGATGGCTTCGTGGTCGTACTGCTAACTCATCTCTCTCTCAAATTCAGTCGTGGTCCCAACTAGGATTGGTGATCACAATCCAAATTATTTTTATTAAGTTTAAAGTCCATGTGCTACTTCCAATTGTCAATTACCAACTTCTTCCCATTTAAAATATTTTTGAAATCGTTAAAATACTAATTATCGGCTACAAAGAAATCCTTACTTAAATACCTAAACGCGAAAGTTAAAACCTAAAATGTTTAGTTTTTCATGCGATATTCTACGTAACAAATTTTGATGAAGTTTATCCAGAATTAACACAGAATAATTTTTGCAGCTTACTAAATTTTGTTCATGGTACAGTTCCAGGTACATTTCTTCAGTGTACGAAGTCGCAGGACACATTACGTATTAAATTTTGGTACTGATATTTTTCTGAACAATCTTTCCCTCTGACTTAAACCCAATTTCACGCGGGCGAAGCTGCGGGCAAAAGCTAGTATAAAATAAGAAACTTTATCCCGCAACGTCTACGCAGCACACTGTGCGAATCCTTAGTGCTCTCTAACCTAAACTACGCAGACGCAGTCATAGGCCCCTGTTTGCTCTCAAGGTCAAAACATCTCATACAAAAGGTACAGAACGCGTGTGCTAGGTATTGTTGTAACATCCCTCCGCGTACCCACGTGACGCCATATATAAATAATTTGAGTTGGCTCAAAATGGATGCCCGCAGGAAATTGCACTTTGCCACACTGCTGTTTGGTGTAATTAAATTTAAGACTCCTTCCTACCTTTTCGATAAATTACAGTGGGCAAGCGAAAATCAGTCGACTATCACTACCAGAGGTTCTGCATATTTACTCATCACTCCACGTCATCACACCTCTGCATTTAGGGGTAGCTTTCGATACCTGGCAAGTAAGATCTGGAACAACCTCCTGCCTCCATCTTTCCGAGCTCTGAAAACCGTAAATGCTTTTAAATTAAGATTGAATGTTTTTCTGCTACGAGAACAACACACTGTTTCGTAAAAATAAGAATTGTATAATATTTCCTTTAAATTCCTAATTTATTTGACATCTATAATAATAATTGTTTTGAAATTAAATGTATTTATTATATGTTATGATCTTTATAATATATAAAATTTGTTTCTCTTTTTATAACAGTTAATTATTATAATTAAAACAGTTATATGAAACGCCATAATACTTACCGTTCGCTGTGTAAGCCGAAACATCTCGGAAGTTCTCAGGTGCTCGCCAGGTATACTAGACCGACATTTTCCGTATAGGTACCTATTTGTGTGTTGTGCACTTGTGCACCTATTATTTTAGTCTATACAGTATTATGCAGCCAGCCTTTCAAAACCGAATTAAATAATAATACTGAAAATAATTATGTTTTTATATAAGTTATGTATCTACTAGGTACCAGTTAATATTTTGTCCATCTTAAGCGCACTTACCATATTTTTCATGTTATTACGAGTACAACTTAATTGTTACTATCAGCTAATCTTTGTGTATAATATGTATATAGTATAATGCTGTTTACGTGATGCTATGGGGAGTAGGTACTAGGCGCGGGCGCTCGCATGCGCGACCTCACCGCTCAGCACCCGCGCTGTGACCACTGAAGCCGAGATGTGGATTGTGGTGTGTGCGTGTGGTTTGAGGGACCAACCCGAATTTCCCCAAAATAAGTATACCAAGTTTTAGTAGAAGTCTAAAAACAATTGTAGAACAAATCTGGGAATTTGTAAAAAGATAGTTTAAAAGATATAGCCCTCAGAGTGTGGTCCCTCAGTTCACACACCGCTATTTTCCAGATCTCGAAAAGTATGTGGAAAATTATGGTTTTTTCACTACAGAATTTTAGTAGAACTTTTGTAAAAGTTTTTACAAATTTATCAGATACATAGCATTAGAAATAAAAAAGCTACAACCACCGAAGTGTGGTCCCTCAGTTCACACAAAAATGACATACTCATTTCGCGATATATGACTGACTTTTTTAATTATTTTTCTACGTAGAGTTTTAGTAGAAAATTTGTAGAATTCATAGGCAAAATTTCAGAAAAATCTATCGGCGCATTTGGAAGATATATACCATTATGTTGGGTCCCTCAGTTCACACACTTGTGTATAAGAAAAACTCAAATAACTAATAAACGAGAAAACTAACAGAAAGTCTACTATACTTAAGTTTTAGTAGAAGTTTTTTTCTCTTGGATTAGCACATAAAATATTTAATTTCTTGCTTCCTAACTGAGATAATGTTAATTTTTTGATTGTATGAAAATGCAGAGTAGGGTTACCACACAAGAAGCAAAATTCGGACAGTACCTAATATTATTGTGTGTGTTATACCTTATTAAATTTACCTTTTCACTATTATATGGGTTCATAGTACTACAAACAACCTATATACCTACTTATGTACCTATTTGTGGTTTCGCTCTGCCCGCCCTTTTCTCTGTCCGTTATTGCTAACTCCTTATATGTAATTACATATATATTATATGAATAAAAAACTGGCCAAGTGCGAGTCAGGCTCGCGCACAAACGGTTCCGTACAAAACGGCAAAAAAATCACGGTTGTTGTATCGGAGCCCTCGTCCTCGTCTCGTCGTCGTCTCGCCCCCAGCACCAAAGATTATACATACTCAATGTAATATTATGACTGCACCTAATATTTTTGTTATACTAGCTTTTGCCTGCGGCTTCGCCCGCATGGAATAGTGTTCTTGGAGAAAAAACTACTTCGGTGAATAACTTTCTAAGTCTCTACTTACAGCAATATACTTCTGATACAATACTGAAATGTTTTTAGGTTTACCCAATGCAAATAGTTAAAAATTGGACCCTTTCGAGTTTCGCCTCGACACTAGTGGTGGGTCGTCGACGCTTTTTCGATCAACGAAACGAGACCGTTTATCGTTTATCGTAAACTAGTTGAAAAAACAGTTTTTTTTTCGACTAGTTTACGTGTTCGACGAATACTGAACTGAGCAATAAACTATGACAAACAAAGTAGTTTTGTTGAATGAACGACTTTCAGCATTAACTGTTTTGACAAACTTGTTGTCGTTTGCTGATCGACGCGACTAGTGATGACGACGAACGACGAGAGGGTTTAATCTGTGAGCGGTGGAAATGAACTTCCCTTCATACTTTTTCCAGGCTTAGGACTGATAGACAGGCAGGTTCATTACTGTAAAGAACAAAGATAGACGTATTGCTCGTGCCAAGTCGTCGTGCCCGCGCCCGTCCGTCGATCGTGTCGTCGCGTCGCGACGAAAGGTCTCTGTCGCACGCACCGTTCCGGCATATGGCAACCGTTCACGCATAGACTAGTTTATCAGTAGGCGCTAAACTAGTTTACCCGTTCATGACAAATAAACAGTTTAATAAAACAGTTCGTTCATTCAACGCCCATCCCTACTCGACACGATATGAGCGACCGCTTGATATATCGCACCTTTAGAATTGAAGTGGCTTAATCCAAAATTCTTGATTTTTGGTAAACGCCTAAAATGTAATTGGAGAATAGGCCATTTTTGTGTGAGCCTTATCTAGTTACAGTTTTTGTTATTTGCCGTAGGTGAATAGTTGTTTTACTGATTTATTATTAAAAATATGAGTTTAATTATTTAGAACCTTTGTTAATTAATAATTTAAAAAAAGGTGTCACTTTATTTCCAAAATATTTAAAATTTAATTGACTTATTTAGCTTTGTGTCTATTTTTTACTAAAGCATTCAAAAATAAAACGTAACTATATTAAAAATAGGCTATTTATTTCTAATGTAAAATTTATTTTTGGTGACTAATTTTGGAATATGCTAGTTTATTAATGGTTGACATTTAAAATTAAAGGTAAATTAGAATAGACAAAACTGAAAAAAACTTTTATTTTATGCGTAATAAAGCTAAACTTATACCTAATTTGTTAGTATTAGTTCCCTATTATTTTTATGTATTTACCGTGTACATAAAAATATAAGATACTTAAGTTACCATGGCGTCTTCCTATCAAAATTTTGTTTATTATACAGGAAACGGAAAAGCTATTTAAATAAGGTCAATTTAGGTAAGGTCAATATTAATTATTATCGATGGGAAATTTCATCATCATCAGCCTACGGACATATGGATAGCCCACTGCTTAACGTAGGCCTCCACTAATGAGCGCCAACCATCCCGATCTCGGACAGCCCTCATCCATCTGCTGCCAGACAACTTTAAATCGGTCCATTGTGCCGCAGGTCATCCTACACTACGTTTGCCTAAGCGTGGTCTGCACTATAACACTTGTCTGCGCCATCAACTGTCTGTCCGTCTGCAAACTTCACTCACTTCCAGTTCAGCGTGCTAATTATATGAGCAATGTCAGTGACTTTAATTCCCTATCGAATCACATCGTAGCAAGTTTTATTATCCACCAGCGATACCCTCAACATTGCACTTTGCATCACAAGCTGAACAACCTTGAACTTGTCAATCAGCAGAGTTCGCTGCCGTACTTCTTTACCGGTAGAACGCATTGATTGAAGACCCTGGACCTTTAGTCAAAAACATTCTCTAATTTTGACAGCGAATTTCGAAATTAAAAATGTATCGGATTTGATATAAGTAATCGTTGTGACTTATTGCTTGCGATGCCTTATGTCAAATCCTTATTTTGTTTCCGAACTTCGCCGTGGAAATTATTGAATACATCTTTACTAAAGGTGATTGTGATTGTGGTATCGACGATTCAAAGTTTGCCCAAGATATACGTATTCTTGCTTCTTAACTTCAAGACTAGTACCATTTACGACGACAGGTCCTGGGAGAACATGTTCAATACTTAACAACTTTGAAGAGAAACAATATACTGTACCAGATTTTCTTGTTTTTCTGTTTTTATAAATGTGACTACCCCAAGTATTAAAATATAAAAGCCTTATGTACACCGTACATCCCACAAATTAACTTTCTCCTTTTCATAAAAGCTTGACATTAATTTAAAGACCTAAGATTTCTATATTTCTTTAATAGAAAATAGGTAGGTATAATAAAAATATGAAATTTCATAAATGAGGGTTCTGTACCCAAAGGGACCCAAAATATTACTAAGACTTCGCTGGTTGTCCGTCCGTCTGTCTGTCACCAGGCTGTATCTCAGGAACCGCGATAGCTAGACAGTTGAAATTTTCACAAATTATGTATTTCTGTTGCCGCTATAACAACAAATACTAAAAACAAAATAAAATTAATATTTAACGAGGGCTTCCATACAACAACCGTGATTTTTTTTGCCGTTTTGTACGGAACCGTTTGTGCGCGAGCCTGACTCGCACTTGGCCAGTTTTTTATTCATATAATATATATGTAATTACATATAAGGAGTTAGCAATAACGGACAGAGAAAAGGGCGGGCAGAGCGAAACCACAAATAGGTACATAAGTAGGTATATAGGTTGTTTGTAGTACTATGAACCCATATAATAGTGAAAAGGTAAATTTAATAAGGTATAACACACACAATAATATTAGGTACTGTCCGAATTTTGCTTCTTGTGTGGTAACTAGGGAATATTATTCGAATATTCGAATATTCGTTTTATTCGAATATTCGACGATTTTATTATTCGAATATGACTGGGTTCAATATTCGAATATTTCGAATAAAACGAATAATAAAAATATTTTATTCTATTTTCAAATATATGTTAATAATAGTAAAAAAAACTTGTATTAACCGGTACAGTTTCGTTATTTAATACATTATTTTTATTATTTATTAATGTTGTCATCAATGATATCCTAAAACAGAGTTGACTACACTGTTAGTGAAAGAATATCAATCTGTTTTTAAATAAAAAAAAATATTAAAGTGAATACTTCCTACAGACAACAGCGAAAGAACGCCATGCTCACACGCAATGTTAAAATAACCTAACCAAGAGCTTGTCAGGACGTGTCTAAGGAGGGTTCTGTAACAAATCGTAATATGATTTTTATTTTCATAATCTTAAGTAATTACCTACTGTCCGATTTGGTTAAAAATCATTTTCCTAAAGAGAATTTAGCATGATCTACCAGCATGGAAGGAAATTGTTAGTTTATAATTCTCATAATTCAAAAATGACAGACAGGGTGAAACCAATTTGGAGGCCGATTACTTGGAAATGGTTGACTATGTAAAAGTCATGTATGAAACTTTGCCTTTATTTTAAAATACGTATGGAAAGCCACCCAAGTATATAATACTTAAAACTGTTAAGAAAACATTTGACCACCTAAATAACAAATATATACCTAGTTGAGTTTATTATTACAATAGAGTATAGTATTACACTGGCCTGCAAAACTAAGTACAAATAATTTAATTTTTTTCTTTTATCATACTGAAAACGAGGTTTTGGAGCCGATTTATTCAATATTCTCCCATTCTTCTATCAGATTCAGAGCGTGTCTTAGTGCTGTGAGAGTACTAGCTATAGTAGGCTTCTGACTAGCCTTACAAGCTCATCTCAGGGTATAGTTAATCAGGTTGAGGTGAGGACAACAAAATACATTAGTATCGGTTCCTCAACCATACCTATTTGCTAAATACGGCCTCGCATTCTCTTTGAGAATCTTTTGACCATATCTTTCTCCAGTTAGTGGTCCAATTCTTGTGACCACATACTCATTGTGGCTTCCTGAAGGTATGCCAGCCCATTGTATATGTACTTTGCCCCAGCATACTGGACTCTTTCTGAAAAGTAGGCTTGAAGATATCGCCTACCAGGTCACGTGTAGTAAACCTCCTTTCAGAAGTTCACTTTAACTTGTGAAGTTAAGAGTAACAGTGGCGAAGGCTGGTTCTTTTTCATAGGGAAGCCCTAGGCTGCATAATAGGTAAGGTAGATATTTGGACGAGGGTCTTCAAAAGATAAGTGGTAAGTGAAGCCGATAAGAGTGGAGTTATAGGAACACCACGCCACTGGTGAGTAAATCCACTCATCTGGGACCAAAATTCTGGACCATTCTCGTTCATCCTACTGTATGTGTTCACGGACGTATCACAGTGTTGCTACTCGATACTAGGGCTCTCGAGTTTGGGAGGTGAGGCCACTAGACTTTCGCCTCGGTCTTTAGTGTTTCAGATTTGCTTAAGCAAGTCTTCTTCACTGTGCTGTCAGTAACGTAGTCCCATCGGGACTGAAGAAGGTGTTGCTGAACTTAACTGCATTTAAGTGTCGATTTTCAACAAGTGGAAACAATTTAACGGTCTTCTCGGGCGCTGAGTCTGCCATCAAAGTCTCTCACGGCCTTCTTAGATGTTTTACAGTCTTTTTGTACCTTCGTTTTATCTTCTGAATGGTTCGTAACATCACAGACTCCAGTCTTGCAGTACAACGCATACAAATGTCTTGTTCCAGAAAAATTATCAGCACATTTTTCAAGTCAAAGGCTATGATATATTTTTTAAATCTACTGTTGTCTAACTTCGCTTTTGCAACAAGACTCATCGTTCAAGAAAAAAACTAAAAACATACATAGATACAAAAAATATAGTTAACTTGAAAATTTAAAAAGATTATTTTTGTTTTTAAAGAGTTTAGTTTTTAAAGTATATTTGGTTATATAATTGGTTAATTATGAAGTTTTTTTGTTATGATAACATAACATTAAAATCTATTTGATTGCATTTTATTTTGACGGTTTATTTTGTTTACTTATTGTCACTTACGTACCGATTAGGTCTGGAGCACACCATTATGATATCACGACACCCGTGTGTTTGAGTTTTCAGCTCTATTTTATTAGAGCAGAGCACTGTTTACAATGCATTCCGATTTCTGTGCAGTGTTCCAACTCTGCGATAATATTTCTCCCTAATTTAAATAAATTGATAAATAAATAATAATAAAAAGATAATATTATGTCACGTATGATAATAATATTATTGTTCTTTAGGTATACATTAAATTATACTACCAAAATATTAATTTCTAAAGTCTAACTTTTCAAATCGATTGTCTATGTTAAATATATATCAATAGCTTATTTCAATTAACATCAAAAAATACAAACCTCTAAAACAAACCCCAAGTTTTCTCCCCTAGAGGATTTTTTCTTAATTTTTGGAAGAAACCCCTTAGTAGGCAACTAAATCCGTGATCTGCTCCAAACCTACACTGTATGTGTATTAATAGTTGTAAAACGTTATTGCAATTTAGTATTTTAAGTTGAAAACTTAAAAGAAAATTTATTTTTTTCTTAAAAAACGTTTATTTTTTTAGAGTTGTATATGAAACACTTCATATTCCAATATTATTAAATATTCAAGTCATATAAACGCATTATATTACTTGTATTTAAAGTTTTTTACCAATATTCGTATTATTCGAATTATTCGAATTTATTCGAATAGTGTTTAGCTACTATTCGAATTATTCGAATAGTAAATTTTGTCGAATAATAACATTCCCTAGTGGTAACCCTACTCTGCATTTTCATACAATCAAAAAATTAACATTATCTCAGTTAGGAAGCAAGAAATTAAATATTTTATGTGCTAATCCAAGAGAAAAAAACTTCTACTAAAACTTAAGTATAGTAGACTTTCTGTTAGTTTTCTCGTTTATTAGTTATTTGAGTTTTTCTTATACACAAGTGTGTGAACTGAGGGACCCAACATAATGGTATATATCTTCCAAATGCGCCGATAGATTTTTCTGAAATTTTGCCTATGAATTCTACAAATTTTCTACTAAAACTCTACGTAGAAAAATAATTAAAAAAGTCAGTCATATATCGCGAAATGAGTATGTCATTTTTGTGTGAACTGAGGGACCACACTTCGGTGGTTGTAGCTTTTTTATTTCTAATGCTATGACATGACATGATACACGTCAAACATCTTCTGTAAAATTTTCTCATTTTTAATATTATGTTTTAATAGTTTTACTTGATGAAAACCATGAAACGATAGGTCATAGGCGACAAAAAAAAGTGCCATAATCGTTTGCGTGGAGAAAAAGTGCCACATCGCAATACCTTCAACACAAGACACAGCAACCTCTCCTTTACCGAACCGAAGACCCTATTTACAGTGTGTGTCGTGATGTCCTCAAGCTTTTCTACAGCTAGTGTAAATGAAAATAAACAAGCTCAAGATTAAACGCAACAATCACTAACATATAACGTCTACCCACCCAATAATATTCCGTTACACCCAAATCCAAGTGACAACAGAACAAAACGTTCATTGCTAAAGTATATTTTATGAAGAGGAAAATAAGCAACCACCAGGAATTCGGAAACATCGAAGCCCAAAGGACATAATGTATTATATAAATGTAGAAGTATTGTATAAAATTAATCCCCTGTAAATTATTGTAAATAAAATAGTTTTTTAAGTCTTTAGTCTAAGTATTTGTTTAAGCATGGATACCAGCAGCATAAACTCAGGAGTGGCGTGTCCACACTGCCCCGGCTCGACGCGCCGCTTCATCGGCACTCATGGTCTTAATATACACGTCAGCCGCAAGCATAAAGATCTGCTGGATCGCGACTCTTCTCTCCCAGTTGGCAGTAACCAGCCCAGCCAGGTCATTAGGGAATCTTTAAATTTAGATTTCAACACCATACCCGACTTAAAACGCAATATTCGCGTCCTTAAGCATGTCCCCAAGGGAGCCAGAAGTCTAGCAGCTGGAAAACTGGCTGATTTGATCGACGATTGCGTCACAACTAATACCACAATATCATGGTTCAAATTACTAACTTTCTCTTTCACAGTATTAAGAGTCCCCGAAAACTCAGGTGCCTCATCCCTGACAAGCAAGGTAAAGCGCAATATAGATAGCCCTTGCCCCGAGCCAACTGAGAGATCATACAGGCGGCCCCTTGAACTGATCAGGAGAGTAGAGTCCAAAGTACATGAAGGTGATTTAGCAGGCGCGGCGCGTCTCCTCGTCTCCGATTGCAAAATTGCGCCGACCAATGAAAGTACACTCGCCTCTCTCATCGAAAAACATCCCTCACCCTCTCGGCCAACAGGTATAGCCCCCCTGTCCGCGGAGGACAGTGAATTTTCCCTAGTGTTGTCCTCCGAAGATATAGCTAGTGCCATACAGTCTTTTCGCAGCTCATCAGCTTCTGGTCCTGATGGTCTACGTCCCCTTCATCTTAAAGAACTGACGTCTCTTTCTGCTGGCAGCAACGGTCCGCGTCTCTTAAAATCCCTAACGCGATTATGTAACTTTTTACTAAAAGGCTCCCTGAACTCCGAAGTAATACCTCTTTTGTACGGTGCGACCTTATGTGCTCTCGTAAAAAAGGACGGAGGAATAAGACCCATAGCCATAGGTTCGACATTCCGGCGCCTCGTTGCGAAGTGTACCTGCCGAGCTGTCCGGGAACACATGGCGGCCCACCTCCTACCCACCCAGCTCGGCTTCGGCACTACCTTAGGTTGCGAGGCATCGATACATGCGACGCGGACTTTTGCATCTAACCCGAAAAACGCCGATTGTGTCATTGTCAAGGTAGACTTAAAAAACGCCTTTAACGCTGTAGAGAGGGATACTATCTTAACGGAGGTCAAGGAATATATTCCTTCATTGTATCCCTTTCTCTATCAATGTTACGCAACGCCTAGCCACTTGACCTACGACCACCATAAAATCCCGTCCCAAGTTGGAGCCCAACAAGGCGACCCCTTAGGTCCCCTGATTTTCAGCCTAGCCATACACAAGTCCATTGCATCCATAAAGTCTCCCCTAAATGTTTGGTACCTTGACGATGGTACAATCGGTGGTTGCCCAGAGACAGTAGCGGAAGACATACAAACCCTTTGCAGAAACCTATCATCAATAGGACTTCAGTTAAACCCCCACAAATGTGAGATTTTTCCTTGCGGTGTTTCAGCCATACAGGAAATCAGAATGTTTGATACTCTGCTCCCAGGAATGAAAACCGTCAATGAATCGACGTTTTCACTACTCGGCGCCCCCATCTTTCCCAGTGCCGTCCCCGCATCCCTGGAAGCAAAAGGTAGGATGCTTACGCAAGCCCGGGAGCTTCTTGGGCAACTATCGTCCCACGTGGCCCTAACCCTATTCCGTAGTTGTTTTTCGCTGCCAAAACTCACCTACCTGATACGGACGGCTCCAACTTGGCTGTTCCCTAATGAGGTTTCGGACCTTGACACCACCATCCGATCAACTTTGGAAGATATCCTTAACGTCACTCTACATGATCACCAGTGGCAACAAGCGGTGTTACCGGTTAGACACAGTGGTCTTGGTATCAGGAGCATTCACTCTGTCGGTTTGCCGGCTTTCCTGGCGTCGTCGAACGGGGTTGCTGATCTTGTCTCTAACATCCTCAAAATCCAAGGTGCAAGATGCAGCGTCCCCTTTCAGCACGATGCTGAGACTGCCTGGTGTGCGATGTTTCCCGGTACCAACTCTCCAGAGAATGTCAACTCCCAGCGGGCCTGGGATGACCTTAGTTCCAGATGCGCCCTGTTAAAATTGACCGCTTCGCTTTCGGGGACATCCCTAGCGAGAATAAAGGCTTCTTCTTGCTCGGAATCGGGTGCTTGGCTTCAGGCATTGCCTTCGCCTCAGCTTGGCACCCTCCTTGATAATGATACCCTACGGGTAGCGGCGGCGCTGAGACTGGGATGTAAAGTGTGCGAGCCCCACCGCTGCCCCTGCGGTGCCGAGACTGACCCCTACGGCTACCACGGGCTCAGCTGCATTAAGGCTGCCGGACGTTTCGCCAGACACCATGCCCTAAACGATATTCTCCGTCGAGCATTGGTGTCGGCGAACGTACCATGTGCGCTTGAGCCCCCTGGTTTGAGCCGAACTGACGGCAAGCGCCCAGATGGTCTCACTTTGGTTCCGTGGAGGAAAGGCCGCTGCCTCCTTTGGGATGCCACGTGTGTGAGCACCTTCGCCGCCTCACACACTCCCAGCACCATACGCACAGCTGGCTCTGCTGCAGAGTCTGCGGCCAGGCATAAGCGCTCTAAGTACGCGGAACTGGAGCGGCAGTACCTGTTCGTGCCTTTCGCAGTCGAAACAGGTGGTCCCTGGTGCGACGAAGCGAAGGGTCTGATCCGTGAGCTGGGCCGACGGCTGCGGGACTGTGGCAACGACCCCCGCTCCGGGGCGTACCTGGTTCAGCATATTTCCCTGGCCATTCAGCGCGGCAATGCGGCTAGCGTCATGGGAACATTTGAGCCCGGTATGCTGCGGGGTGGGCTTTTCTCCTGAGGTTAGCTTCGTAGGTACTAGTAGGTAGGTATAGACTATAGTGTATTATTCCATTGTTTTATTTTATTAAATCCACACCGTAATGTATCTGATAAATTTGTAAAAACTTTTACAAAAGTTCTACTAAAATTCTGTAGTGAAAAAACCATAATTTTCCACATACTTTTCGAGATCTGGAAAATAGCGGTGTGTGAACTGAGGGACCACACTCTGAGGGCTATATCTTTTAAACTATCTTTTTACAAATTCCCAGATTTGTTCTACAATTGTTTTTAGACTTCTACTAAAACTTGGTATACTTATTTTGGGGAAATTCGGGTTGGTCCCTCAAACCACACGCACACGATTGTGGTTAGGTCACGGCCACGGTGTGGCGTAACCGCCCCAATACTCTCCCATGCTTGCATCAAATCTTATGTTTATATATAATATATATTTCTTTTTTTTTTATCCTATTATAATATATTTTCTTATATCATGTACTTCTTTGCGTGCTAAGTCTGTCATACGTCATACGGCTTGGGGCCACGGAAGACCAGGTACCGCAGCGCGCCGCGCGGTGATATACACCTGAGTGGTTACCATTTCGGTTTTAGACATTACACTCATGCTAACAAGCCCAAATTGTTTGGTATTTTTAATTTTTTTTTTGTGTCTTTTTTTTCTGTGCCTTAATCTATAGTACCACTATTTTATTGTCCTGTAAATTGTAATGTCTAATATGTTCCGAATAAAGATTTATTTATTTTATTTTATTTATTTATTTATTTATAGTATTGAGTAGGTAGCTGTAAGACGTCACAACTAAGGTGTTCAATCGTGGTGCGTTCATAGTCCCCCGATCTATTTTCAAATTTTATCAATTTTTAATTGTTTATAATTAATTGAAAAAAAAAAACATTATTTCAAGTTTTTTGCATTAAATATCAATATTAATAATGATAAAGTTTTTAAATGCCACCAAAAAACAATTTTTTTAAAAAAATCACCAATTAAAAACCCGCATAAAAACTGATCATTCGTTCAAAAGCTACGATATCACTGTAGCTTTGGAGCTGATGATGATTAGATTATTATTATTATTATTATTTTAATTATCTACTTAATGTTACTTATTGACAAATGGTTATTTTTTGTCAAGCAGAAAGCGAGTTGATGATGATGAGACATAGCTAAGATTTATTTCGATTGTATCCGCTTATAATTATAAAAACCGCATCAAAACGGACCATTCGTTTAAAAGCTAAGATTTATTTCGATTGTATCCGCTTTTAATTATGAAAACCACATCAAAAACGGACCATTCGTTTAAAAGCTAAGATTTATTTCGATTGTATCCACTTTTAATTATGAAAACCGCATCATAAATGGACCATTCGTTTAAAAGCTACGATATCACTTTGGTTTAGGAGCTGATGATGATAAGATTATTATTATTATTTTAATTATCTACTTAATGTTACTTATTGACAAACGGTTATTTTTTGTCAAGCAGAGAGCTGATGATGATTAGATTATTATTATTATTTTAATTACCTACTTAATGTTACTTATTGACAAACGGTTATTTTTTGTCAAGCAGAAAGCGAGTTGATGATGATGAGACATAGCTAAGATTTATTTCGATTGTATCCACTTTTAATTATGAAAAACGCATCAAAAACGGACCATTCGTTCAAAAGCTACGATGCCATAGACAAACGAGCCTGCACATTCGTGCCGAAGCATGGCTCTTTCTCGGTAGTATTATCTTCTTAATAATTGTGAAATAATTAAATCTACTACTTTCAAATTTTGAAATTTTTATTATTCCAATCATTATTTAGGTATTATTTACCAGAGTTCGGATATTTAGTGCAATGAATTACAAATATTTATTATGATCATAAAAATACAATTACTTACTATTAGAATTTATGCGCACGCACACTTATACTTTAAAGAATCGAGACATTACGAGTAACTTTGTGGGCGGGGTTTAATGGAATCGGCCGATGTATGCGCACGGGAAAATCGCCTTTAGGGTGGTCAACCGGTTCTGACCGCGACTGTACATTAATTTATTAAGTATACTTATCCTATTTTAAATTCCATTAGATTTTCATCCATTTGTCCTGAAAGGGACAGTAAAATTTTGCAGAAATCATCTGCATCTGCATCTCGCCTTATCAAGTTTTTGCCCAGGTTCGAAAGTCATAGATCCGCCACTGACCCCACTGATGGACCCAGCAGCACCATATCATCAGCATAGGTGAAATTGTTTACAGCAATTCCATCAATTAAACATCCCGTGTGTGTACTGCTGAGGCCTGAGCCCACATATGAGGTCGTTAATGTACTAATTGAACAGAAGGGGTGAAGTTATCCCGCATTGCCGCACTACACAATCTAAGCCAAAGGCATCGGAAAACACCCCACCCCACCTCACATGATTGCGTTGGTGCCCATACCAAAATTTCAATACAGAGATAATTACAGTAGGGAAAACCGCGCTTGACAGTTTTTCCCAAAGCCCTTCGTACAAGATAGCGAGTCAAAAGTAGGGATGTCGAAAATGAAAGAAAATATCGATATATCGATACATCGATATTTGAAAAAATATCAATATCGGTCTCGATATATCGCGAAAAAAATATCGATATATCGATATATCGGTCAAATTTTTCGACCAATTTGCAACAGATTTTTATGTAATTCTCCGCCTTACTTAAATTAAACACTATTGAGCCATTTTTGTCGCATTTCTTCATTGTTGAGAAATCTATAAAAACTGTACCTATAATATTACACGTTTTTTTCTCAGTACTTACTAAGATTCTAGGCGAGTCGCTACTGACTAGTTTATAACAAAACGTAGTACAGCTGTTATTACTCTTAATAACGTCAGTTGCTTTAATGTTACCACTTTTATACTAGAATAACTAGACTAACATTACATTTAACTTACTAATATTACTAATAAACGAAATATTGCAACCAGCATAACTTTCACTTCGACAAGAATATATATAACATTTTTTCACCATTTTGACTGTTAAATCATCAAATAAATAATAAAAACATAGTTACGGAGATACATAAAGTAAGAAATAAAAACTATTTTCAATTTTAATATTACCCGGTGTTCAGCATAAAATATGTGTAATGGCTTATCTATTGTCTTGCGAACTTCTTGCGAATGATACCATCTAATTAAAAATAAGGAAAAGGATTTAATGTAAATTGCATTTTTATTTAGTATTAAATGACTATTTCTAACCTTTTTAATTATAATTTAATATAGTTATAAATATTTGTTAAAATAATAATAAAGTACACTCGTTTTATCTAAGATTTTTCAAGTTACTTTTTTTTTAAAACTAACATTTTTCTGGTTGGCAACATGCAAGAACGAGACACACGGCCTCCCTTCTGGCTATCTCGTTCAGCTCGGATTTGCCTCTATGATACGTGCATTGTGAAATACACTCTATTAACAAGGTAATACAGTTCTTTTTAGCAATTATAAAATTAGGAGTCATCTATGCATAGTTACTAGATCCATTCAGCCGACAGGGCAGTTAGTTACGCACTCACTATCACAGATTAGATTAATGGAATTCTGCACAAAAATAACTTTTTTTTCAATATTTTACGGCTTTGAATTCTAGCGAATTTAGTTAGATCGTCATGAGATGATAAATAAAAAAAATATCTATTTTGATACGAATTTCGATATTTGTTTTTTTGTATCGATGTATCGATATATCGGATCAAAAAATATCGGCTAAAAATATCGATATATCGAACACAAAATATCGATATATCGATATTTTTTCAACAACCCTAGTCAAAAGCTTTGGACATAACTAAGAAGCAGGCATAAACCGCGGTCCTTCTACTGTGTAATACGAATCACTGTTCTTAAGACTAAGAGAAAGGTTACACGCTCATTCTGGCGTCCATTCAGTCCATCAGTCTCAGACTGACGCCAGAATGATGGCCGGAAAGTACATAATAAAAAAATGATCAGTCCGTCAATCACACGGTTACACGATCATTCTTTCGTCAGTCTCGATCAGACTGATGGACTGAACCATGGGCGTAGCCAGGGGGGTGGTTTAGGGGGTTCAAACCCCCCCCGAAATGGGCCGGCTGGTATATATAATACGGAGATCTGACCTAGAAATTTTGCGCCCGAGGCCAATTAACATATTTTGCCGTCCCATTAACCCTATCTGAAAGATTTTGAAGTTATTTTAGAAAAAAATAATCAACAGCCTAAATCAGATACTACCCCGTAGTCGTTTTATTTTCTTGAACCCCCCCCGAAACTAAAACCTGGCTACGCCCGTGGACTGAGCTGATACCAGACAGGTACATCTCTAAGGATTGCAATTTTTGTCGATAGGCCAGCTCTAAAGCCCAATTGTGCGTCATTCAATTTCAAACATGGCAGAAGTTCCTCGATAAGCAAACTATCGAGCACTTTCGCTAGTATGGTTGCAAGTGAGATCGGCCTTTACAATAGGGCCTTTACAATCCTATGATGAAAATATACATCAGATTGTTGATATTTTATCGCTAAACATTAATTTAAACTAATGTAACCAACTTTTCACACAAAAATATGTATGATTATTATAAAATATCAAAAATAAAATTATGAATTTTTCACGTTTGACCACGTGACTAAAAACGCACGAGATTGGAATGTGACGTCATTTTCTGGTACTTCTTCTTTTTTTATTAATGGCCTCCCGATTTCCATAAAGAATAGCCAGCATCAGAATCATTAACGTCATGCGTCAGCGAGTAATAGCCACTTTTTCCGTATTTCAGTGTTCTTTGGTATGGTCACAAAGATTTTCCCCGGTGTTTTAATAGTCGTATTAGTGCATTTTGGCACTACGCACCATTTATAAGGCATTTTTAATAGGCTTAAAACATTAATTTAAAAACGTAAATAGTAGGTATTCTGGGCTGGGCTTTTATTATTTGGCATTTTCAGTGTAATTTGACACTTGACACTTGACAGTTACAATGTTACAAGAATGTGACGTCATGACAACTCATTATAGCGTTTTCGCGCCTATAATATTAATTTAAACTTTTAGGCTAATTTGCAAGGAAAAGAAAGAAATTCACAAATAATGGTTCAAACTGCTAATGTATTTTAGTATTAGGAACAATTTGACATACTTTTCAAAAACTTGGAAAATACCCTATTGGCACCACTATTGTTCTAGTACCTAGGTAGGTAGGCTGTTTAGGTAGGTAACTGTGCTGCCGTGAAATGGTCAAAAACTGTATTCAATAATACAGTGTTTTAGCTTAACAATGCTTATTCTACTCGGTTTAAGGTCTACTTTATCCCAAAATTTAGATTTTTGTCATACGACCTTTATTTATCGAGTAAAGCAACATTTAAAAACCATGTATTTTTTAAAAATTGAGCCGTTAGCAAGGTAAAATAATGTATAGCATAATACCGTGTTTTCTCTAAACAAGAAGTTTACATTAAAGAATACAGTGTTTGCCCATACTCAGGCGGTAAGGCCAAGTACGTGTCATGCTTTATTGCTATCTTTCTCACTCACTGCCCTTGCATAGATGTTAGAGCAAGACAGCTGCAACCGTCAAAATGATAAAACCTTGGTAAAAAATGAAGAATTGATGTCACAAAATATTCATCATAAATAGTCATTTAAAGAATGTCATGAGAATTCGATAGAGGCAGAGAATAATGAAAAAGAACATGAACACACAGTAGGAAATGAAGCTAATAGGCTTAGTATAGATGGATCGGCTGAAACAGAAAATAATATACAAAGCCAAAATGGAGAACAATCACAGAGTGAACCAGCTGGTAATAATAACGATAAAGGGGAGAAACGGATGAAAAAAAGAAAAAGATATAGAAGTCCAGATAGTATGCTAAAAGCACAAAGAAATAAGCACCCTATGTTAGCTTCATGTCCTTGCAAAAAAAAATGCATCAGAGAAAATTAGGATGTTTCTGTGGACTAAGGCCAACTCTAGGCTCTCTAGTGAACAACCAATAATGGCGAAGATCTCAGCCTGAAACACGGTTGCAAAGTCTCCCAAACAAGCATATTTTGTGATACCAAGTTGGTGGCATGCCCCCGTAGAATCCAGCGCCCGCCCGGTTGTCCTTCCTGGATCCATCTGTGAACCAAACTATGCCATTGGGGTGAACATTAATCTGGACATTTCCCTCAAAGTCCTTCCTAGAAGGTATGTAAACCTGGTATAGCTTCGAGAAGCTGTATACCTCGGTCATGGCATCCGATGGCATAGCCACGACCGGTGTCACAAGAAGAGACTGCTGCAGCTGTCCCAGTTGGGTGGAAGTCCATTTCGTCCTGGCCCTGAGAGCTGTCCTCTTAGCCTCCATCTGTACAAGCAGCGGAAGAGGAGTCAGGTCGATCAGGGCTTCAAGTGAGGCGGTGGGTGCCGACGAAAGCGCACCCGTAATTATCAGACACGCCAGCCTCTGTACACTATTTAACGTTATGAGCCTTTTTGTGCCATACTACACAGCCGTATGTGACCATCGGCCTCACTACAGCTGCTGTATATAGCCACAGCATTGCCTTCGGCCGAAGGCCCCATTTCGAGCTGACAAGTCTCCAACAGGATCCCAGAGCACATCTAGCCTTTTTCGTAATCTAGATATTTGACCTCGCTTGCAAACGTGATAGTTTTCCCAAAGAGTGTTGGGGGTTTTAGTCCCTCCAACTTCCTCTTTTTGGTGAAGGGTATCAAGACTGTCTTATCAGCGTTGAATGTTAGCTTGACCCTCGTGCACCAATTTTCGACGACTCATAGTGCCGATTGCATTAGCCCAGCGACCACTGATGCGCACTTACCTACCACTAGTATCGCTAGGTCATCAGCGTATCCTTGAGCGTAGAACCTTTTATCATTCAGTTCTTTTAGGAGCTCATCCACTACCAGGGACCACTCCAGCGGCGACATTACCCCTCCCTGGGGGCATCCCTGGGTTTGTGCTCCCATGCTCCCGAGCGTCGAGCCCATGAAAGTAGATGATGCTACTCTGTTGTTGAGCGTGGCTTTGATCCATTCTATAGTGGTTGGATCTATATTCCTTGAAGCCAGGCTATCCGTAAAAGAGCATGTTGAGGTGTTGTCAAACGCGCCTTTAATATCTAGAAAGGCATAGTGCAAACTCCTTATCCTCAATAGCTCTATCAATGCGGTCTACTAATTACATCAACGCCGTTTCAGTAGATCTGTTTTTCTAATAGGCATGTTGTCGTTCATGTAGAGGCCTTTCGATGAGATATGTGAAGGTTGACCACCTTCTCCATCGTTTTAAGCATGAAAGAAGTGAGGCTTATGGATCTATATGACTTGGGTAAAGCTTTGACCCTATCACCACCTTTGGGTATATATGAGACCTTTACCTTTGTCCAAGCCAGAGGAATGTAGCCCTACGCAAAACTCGCTCTAAATACTTTAGTAGTGCAGGGAGGATAATGTCCTTGCCCTGTTGGATAAGGGCCGGAAATATGTTATCTTCGTCACCAGTCTTATAAGGCTTAAGACTGTCAATTGCCCATTAGACTCGGTCAGGTTTAAAAATCATAGAAGCTGTTCTCCAGTCGTCCAAAGTCGGTCTAGTTTTAAGGGATGTGGGAGAAGGTTTCATTCACGTCCAGATAAACACTGTTAGGGAAGTGTACCACAGCAAGGAGCCTTAGTGTGTCTTCCACCGTCTTTGTGTAGGTGCCATCTGGTCTCCTCAGAGTGCTAGGATGGGAGCAAGGGGCTTTGGATACTATTTTATATAGTTTAGAGGTTTGCGAGGTGTTTGTTGTTCACTTCTTCGCAGAACCTGCTCCAAGAGCGTCTTTTGGCTTTCCTTAGCTCCTTACTGAACGTCGTAAGGGCGGTTCTGTACGCGTCCCAATTCCCGTCTCGTTTGGCTCTATTGAACAAAGTTCGGGTTTCCTTTCTAAGACGCGCCAGAGTACCACTCCACCAACGTATGTTGCGCTTACTTGTTGATTTTTAAGAGGACAGTTTTTTAGATAACCCTCTTTTAGGCCAAACTGTAGCTCTCCTACCACTTGCTCTAAGTATGTGATACAATAGTATGAATTTTATTTCTTAAACTTATTGTTATTGTTGTTCTCTTTATGTTATAATTATATCCTCTTTATATATTATAGCTTATTTAAATTTGCTTTCATTTTACATACATACATTATCCAACAACTACCAACTCCTATTACTAACTATTCATAGCTCTACTTGTTATATAAAATAATCCTTTTTCCTTCCTACTAATATTATAAATGTGAAAGTTTCTGAGGATGTATGGATGGATGGATGGATGGATGAATGGATAGTATTATACTGCATATTGCAGTATGAATACTGCATAGTACATTGTTTTGTAATGTGACAAATTAGTTATGATTGTTAAGGTCAAACACTGTATATCGATATACCGTCTATTACCTGAATATGTTTGAATATACATTTTTTGCTTTGTGAAACCAAAACAATTTTTTAAGTTTTATTTAACAATCGTTAATTATGTAATGAATTTTTATACATGGCTGTATCCGCCATTAAAACACCTACACGTTGATACCACTTTCATATAATTTCGCATACCGAATTTGAAACAAAAGGCGAAAAATGTTAATAGTAGATTATGCACCAAGGGGATAAAGCAGTGTCTTACGTCACGGGTAGCATATTGGACCCTGAGCGTAACGAGGGACTCTAGAGTTAACTCCCGAGCGTAGCGAGGGAGTTAAAACTTAACTCCCGAGTGAAACGAGGGAGTTATGTAGAGTCCTGAGTAAAGCGAGGGGTTCAAGCTGCCCAAGACGAAGACAGGCTTTATCCCAGAGGTGCATACTCTACTTTTCATACCTACTGCGAGGCAATAAAAACTCAGGGCTACAAAATATAACATTTAATTTGTTAAAAATTAATACTGATATTCGACACATTTGTCCAGTTATGGAGGGACAGAGTAATATTTTTATTAGGAACATTTATGGAAGTTGTGGTGGAGCAGTACTTAAAGATTCAGGAACTTGTGACTGACGATTTTGACACGTGAGAATGTTAAAATTATAGGTGGCCAGTTCGATTTTCGAATAAACTCTCAGCAATACCATATTATTATTGAAAAACTCTATGATAGATACGTATCTACTAGGAATTTTCATACGAATTTTAACGTTCCAAATTCAAATCACTTTAATCCCTTGGGAGTTTCATACAACATTATCTCCCTTGGGAGTCAATGACATGCTTTACGTTGAGTTTGCGTGATATATAATCGAACATTGTCGAGCAGGTGGTATGAAAAAATCTTTAAACGCTCTTTTCTCAAAATTGATTTTTTGAAAGTAGTGTTTGACCATTTCACGTCAGTGTGGTACACACAAAGGTTATAAAACACGTCTAGCTGTTGCCCGTGAAGAATATATTTTAAAGTACTTCTGCGTAAATGATATTTTTAGTTTTATTTTCTTGTGGCAGAAGAACAATATTATAAAAAATTGGATCTTGCGTTTACGTAGCGCACGCAACAAAAGCCCTCAAATATCAATATTTTTCGCCGTTTTTGCAACATTTTTCACTGATGCTTCGCTCCTATTGGTCACCGCGTAATGTTATATAGCTTAAAGCCTTCCTCGACAAATGAACTAACCAACACAAAAATAATTTTTCATACCACCTGCTCGACAATGATCGATTATATATCACGCAATCTCAACGTAAAGCATGTCATTGACTCCCAAGGGAGATAATGTTGTATGAAACTCCCAAGGGATTAAAGTGATTTGAATTTGGAACGTTAAAATTCGTATGAAAATTCCTAGTATCTACGTATCTATCATAGAGTTTTTCAATAATAATATGGTATTGCTGAGAGTTTATTCGAAAATCGAACTGGCCACCTATAATTTTAATATTCTCACGTGTCAAAATCGCCAGTCACAAGTTCCTGAATCTTTAAGTACTGCTCCACCACAACTTCCATAAATGTTCCCTAATAAAAATATTACTCTGTCCCTCCATAACTGGACAAATGTGTCGAATATCAATATTAATTTTTAACAAAAGAAATGTTATATTTTTGTAGCCCTGGGTTTTTATTGCCTCGCAGTAGGTATGAAAAGTAGAGTATGCACCTCTGGGATAAAGCCTGTCTTCGTCTTGGGCAGCTTGAACCCCTAGCTTTACTCAGGACTCTACATAACTCCCTCGTTTCACTCGGGAGTTAAGTTTTAACTCCCTCGCTACGCTCGGGAGTTAACTTTAGAGTCCCTCGTTACGCCCAGGGTCCAATATGCTACCCGTGACGTAAGACACTGCTTTATCCCCTTGGTGCATAATCTACTATTTCAATTCGTTTTAGCAGTTCCTGAGATAAGCGCATTCAAACAAACAACGGAAGCCCTCAAAGATGAATAATTTTCTCCATTTTTTCCACATTTTCCACTGATTCCGCAGCGTGTTGTTATAAAGCCTAAAGCCTTCCTCGATAAATGAACTGTCCAACACAAAAATATTTTTTCAATTCAACCAGTAGTTCCTGAGATTAGCGCGTTCAAACAAACAAACACACTCTTCAGCTTTATAATATTGGTATAGATTTACGACACGCGTGGTAGATATACAGCTTGGCAAAAAAGAGTGTGACGCGGTGACAGCAGGAACTAAAAACAATTTCGATTGTATCGTCTTAATTATCGTTAACAGATTGGAATGAGATATTTGTGTAATTATATATATCAATACGTTTAAATTAAATATGTCATTCCAATCTAATATGGATTTAAGAAGATAGGTACAATCGAAAATGTTTTTAGTTCCTGCTGTCACCGCGTCACACTCTTTTTTGCCAAGCTGTAAGTACGTTGTAGATTTGTATTTTTTCTTAAATTTATGTTACTTCGGTTCATAATGTGTAATATTGGTAGAATAATAACCATTAAATATTCGTTAAAGTGCACAAGTGAACAAACACGCTTATTGAAGCTAGTGGCAGAAAAGAGAACTAAGATCTGGTCTTAGGGTAGAGATATACGCAACGGAATCCGGTAGGCCGTAGAGAATTCTGATCATTGGAAATAGAAATCTATGCTAATACAATAGAGTTGAAAATCGAACACATGAGTGTCGAGTTAAACGTCAATGTCATATATGACAGCTCGACACCTGACACTTCAATTTTCAACTGTATTTCATTAGCACAGAGTTCTATTTTCAGTTCGGATTCCGTTGCATATAGTCCCAGCCTATGGCTGGGACTATATGCAACGGAATCCGATAGACCGTAGAGAATTATGAGCACTGAAAATAGATCTCTGCACTAATACAATAGAGTTGAAAATCGAACATGTCAAATGTCAATGTCATATATGACAGCTCGACACTCGAAACTTCCATTTTCAACTGTATTGTATTAGCAAAGAGTTCTATTTTCAGTGCTCATAATTTTCTACGACCTACCGGATTCCGTTGCATATAGTCCCAGCCTTATTATTGTGTACATAATAATTATGAAGGAAAAGCCTATACCGTTCGGACTCCTGGTATCTATACTTCGTGGCCATTACTGTGGCCACAACCCTTTGATCTTTCGTCGAAAAACAATGGACCTAGTATAACAACAGGACAGACTACTGTGAGCAAAAAAACGAGCCGAGCGAGAGGTTGGAAGAGAGGCCGTGTGTCCCTTTCTAGTAGGGTGACAATAATATTTTCTGCTGTGGCAAACTGCAAAGCTGTGTGAGACAAATTGTGAAACACTGAATGACATACAGCTGAGGCTTTAAAAGTCGACTAGATTGAATAGTGTAAAATCAAGAAGGTTTGAAGTGACGGCTGCATTAATATGTAACAGATTTTTATGTAATTCTCTGCCTTACTTAAACACGATTGAGCCATTTTTGTCGCATTTCTTCATTGTTGGAAAATCTATAAAAACTGTATTATATTATCATTTAAAGGCATTACTCGACTTCACACGTTTTTTCTCAGTAACTAGGTACTTACAGCTTACTACGATTCTAGGCGAGTCGCTATCGCTACTGGCTAGTTTATAACAAAACGTAGTACAATTATAACTCTTAAAAACGTCAGTTGCTATAATGTTAACACTTTAATACTAGAATAACTAGATTAACATTAACAATTAACTTACTAATGTTACTAATAAACGAAATATTGCAACCAGCAGAACTTTCACTTCGACAAGAATATATACAACATTTTTTTCACCATTTTGACTGTTAAATCATCAAACAACATAGTTACGGAGATACATGAAGTAAGAAATAAAAACTATTTTCAAATTTAATATTATCCGGTGTTCAGCATAAAATATGTGTAATGGCGTATCTATTGTCTTGCGAATGATACCATCTAATAAAAAAAGAAGGAAAAGGATTTAATGTAAACTGCATTTTTATTTAGTATTATATCACTATTTCTAACTTTTTTAATTAGAATATGATATAGTTATAAACATTTGTTAAAATAATAATATAGTACACTCGTTTTATCTAAGATTTTTCAAGTTACTTTTTATAAATACCAACATTTTTCTGGTTGGCAACATGCAAGAACGAGACACACAGCCTCTCTCCTGGCTATCTCGCTCGGCTCGGATTTGCCTCTATGATACGTGCATTGTGAAATACACTCTATTACTAAGGTAATACAGTTCTTTTTAGCAATTACAAAATTCGGAGTCTTCTATCCATAGGTACTATATCCATGCGAAAAACCGACACCGCACGGATCTTGGCCAAGTACCGTCACTTGACCGTCACATTCCAACACTGTGCCAACCCCATGGATATAGTACCTATGGATAGAAGACTCCGAATTTTGTAATTGCTAAAAAGACTGTATTACCTTGGTAATAGAGTGTATTTCACAATGCACGTATCATAGAGGCAAATCCGAGCCGAGCGACATAGCCAGAAGGGAGGCTGTGTGTCTCGTTCTTGCATGTTGCCAACCAGAAAAATTTTGGTATTTATAAAAAGTAACTTGAAAAATCTTAGATAAAACGAGTGTACTTTATTATTATTTTAACAAATGTTTATAACTATATCATATTCTAATTTAAAAAGTTAGAAATAGTCATATAATATAATACTAAATAAAAATGCAGTTTACATTAAATCATTTTCCTTCTTTTTTTATTAGATGGTATCATTCGCAAGACAATAGATACGTCATTAGTCATTACACATATTTTATGCTGAACACCGAATAATATTAAAATTGAAAATAGTTTTTATTTCTTACTTCATGTATCTCCGTAACTATGTTTTTATTATTTATTTGATGATTTAACAGTCAAAATGGTAAAAAAATGTTGTGTATATTCTTGTCGAAGTGAAAGTTATGCTGGTTGCAATATTTCGTTTATTAGTAACATTAGTAAGTTAATTGTTAATGTTAATCTAGTTATTCTAGTATAAAAGTGTTAACATTAAAGCAACTATTATAATTGTACTACGTTTTGTTATATACTAGTCAGTAGCGACTCGCCTAGAATCGTAGTAAGTACTGAGAAAAAAACGTGTGAAGACGAGTAAGGCCTTTAATGATAATATAATACAGTTTTTATAAATTTCCCAACAATGAAGAAATGCGACAAAAATGGCTCAATAGTGTTTAAGTAAGGCAGAGAATTACATAAAAATCTGTTACATATTAATGCAGCCGTCACTTCAAATCTTCTTGATTTTACACTATTCAATGCCTCAGCTGTATGTCATTCAGTGTTTCACGATTTGTCTCACACAGCTTTGCAGTTTGCCACATCAGAAAATATTATTGTCACCCTACTAGAAAGGGACACACGGCCTCTCTTCCAACCTCTCGCTCGGATCGTTTTTTGCTCACAGTTAGAGATGTGATAAACGGCTTAAAATTAAAAGTTAACTTATCCGTTATTAAATATTCAAAAGCAACTTTTGTTAACTGCTTAGTTGCTTATTTGCTTATCTACTTATTGCCACTTATAATGTTTTGCGCTTATGTTACGTTTTTCGATCGCTTAAACTGATTTAAATTAACTTTCCTTCATACTTTGCAGGCTTAGGACTGTCTGAAATCTGAATAATTATTAAAATAATAATATGAACTCATAAAAATGTTTTTACATGTTGATAATATGCATTAATCTTAAATGTTGCTTATCATTAGTAATAGTTGATTTATAGGATAATAACTTTTTACAAACATTACACATCGCCATACACTTTACATACACTTTTTCCACCTCATTTCTTTCAAAGTAGTTCCATAAATTACTGTTCCAATTCACGTCGTCTAGTCGTCATCTTACGACAAAAACTTAATAAACTTAATACTAAAACACTACACGAAAAGTTTATATTACGTCCATATGGACCATTATTATATTTATTATTTACATTAAAAGTTCACGGTAAGCCACCAAAACACCACTATTACGATTAAAATACGAATTATTGCGTAACGTAATATAATGTGTTTTCGTCAACCCGCAAAGCGCAACTAACAAAAAGTGAATAAACACGAAAAAGCATATTAGTTAAAAGTACAAAAAATAAGCCGTTTATTAAAACTTTAATTATGTGATGAGCTACATTAAAGAATTTTCACTCTTCATGCGCTGTCATAAGAACTATTTTTCTTTGCTCATACCACACTTATGGCTTAATAACTTTAAACGATATAAACGATAAGTATAAGTGTTAAACGCTTACGTTTATAAACGACTTTTCAACTTATTTATAAAAGCACGCTTTTTTAAACGCTTTTCGTTTAAACGGCCATCTCTACTCACAGTACTCGGTCCTGTTGTTATACTAGGTCCATTGCCAACCCCTAAGGCTGGGACTATATGCAACGGAATCCGATAGACCGTAGAGAATTATGAGCACTGAAAATAGAACTCTGTGCAATGCAATACAGTTGAAAATTGAAGTGTCAGGTGTCGAGCTGTCATATATGACATTGACGTTTAACTCGACACTCATGTGTTCGATTTTCAACTCTATTGTATTAGCATAGATTTCTATTTCCAATGATCAGAATTCTCTACGGCCTACCCAGGGCAGGATAGCTCCTGACGTCACAGCTTGTTAGAGAGAGAACGTAAATTGGTCAATACTTGTAAAGAAACGAGACAAAAATGTTATGTTTTGTCCCTTTCGCTGTAACCAGGTTTTTGGCACAAAGCTGTCAAATTTGACATTCTTGTGCCAAACAAATGACTGTGAAGATTGAGGTTTCGTTTTAATTGAACTCTTTTGTGTTTTTTGGAGTGTTTTATGTTATATACTCTTTTGAGATAGAGACTCTGTGTAGTTTTAAGTATTTTAACAATGTTTGGATGCAGTATTTTGAGGTGCAAAAGTCGCAACGAACGAAAATGTGCTGCCGTAACTTTTCACTCGTAATTAGCTATAGCTCGTGTTTTTTTAGTTTGTGATTGCATATAACATAAGAATGATGATATATGGATGTAAATACAGTCATATTTCCCATAGAAAGTGAGATGAAAACAGTATTTTTTACATAATTCGAAACATATTCTAAAAATATATTTGTCTTAGTGTTGCCATTTAATTTAGTACCAAAATATACTGACTAAAGTTCTTTCGGTAAAAATTTAGTATAATATCCCACGATTCCAAGTTCGGGGAGGAGGAAGTTAAGAGGGAAGGGGAGGGGGAGGGTTGAACCCCCACTCCCCTCATCAGGAAACCCACAGTTACTGAGATATTAGTGGTTTAAGTTTTGGGGTTATAAACTAAACGACTAGTTTAGTTGTAATTTGGAGTGGTTAACATAGTTGAGTAATAGGGTGACAGCTAACCCTAACCGGAAACCTCACTAAACATAAATTTTGGATACATAGGTAATTAATCAAAGAACAAATTTTCCATCTTTTTGCTAAAAAGTGGCCCTGTGCGAGTTTCTTACGCCGGTTCTTCTCGACGGGCCAGTTTCTTATTGATATATGTATTTTAACTGTTTAACTTTTTAAGTATGTTGAAGTGAATGAAGAATGTTTGAAACATCTACTTAAATAAAAAAACTATTGACTTTTTTGACATTGTTTAATTTTTATATTAAGAAAAATACCTACCCTACCTAACAGTATTAATAGTAAGACTTTTTGATAGCTTATGCTTGGTCTACTTCAGAAAAAGTCAAAATCACCAAATGTGTCCATATAAATTGCCTCAATTCCTCATAGATCTCATCATCAGGCCACTACTTTTTTTAATGAAAACAGGACCAACTTGGGATTATACCCTTTACATAAAAATGAAAGAGTAAACCTGAACGTTTTCACGTTAAAACTACTGAACTGATTATCATGAAATTTGGCCCAGATATAAATTAGACCACGGGAAAGGACGTAGGCTACTTTTTATCGCGAAAAAATGTACGGTTCCTGTATGATACTTTATTTACGCTTTCACGTAAATATTACTAAACCGATTATGATGAAATTTGGCACAGAGTGGAGTTGGAGTAGACCATGGGGAAGGACTAGGCTACTTTATATCATGGGATATATACCCGTAGATTACTGTACTTACGTGGGCGTAATGGGCGCGGGCTGGACCTTTTTTTTTTAAATATTGGAAAAGGTGTATGTTGTAGGAGTAGGTGTAGGAGCAGGTGTAGGCGTAGGTGTCTGAGTGGGTGTAGGAGTATGGGTAGGAGTAGGTGTATGAGTTAATGTACGAGTAGGAGTAGGAACAGGTGTAGGAGTAGGTGTAGGAGCAGGTGTAGTCATTTATTCATTCCAGTTCATATTTAAGACAGAACAACGTCTGTCGGGGTCAGCTAGTAATCTACACTAATATTATAAAGAGGAAAACTTTGTTTGTATGTTTGTTTGTTTGTAATGAATAGGCTCAAAAAGTACTGGACCGATTTCAAAAATTTTTTTACCATTCGAAAGCTACATTATCCACGAGTAACATAGGCTAAATTTTATTTTGGAAAAAAATTGGGTTCCGTAAGATATTTGGGATTTTCGGACACAAGGTGTAAAAAATCAACCAGAAAGGTTACTTATTTTACGTACGCTGCCTAAACTATAAAAGATAGAACCATACAATGTTCTAATTAATTGTAGATCTTATAAATATCTACAAAAAAGTCCGCGACACACTATACCTATCTATGTCGAGTGAGGCACAACAACCATTTTTTTATATAGAAATCTAGAATTTTTTTGACTACATTTAAACGCGTTTATTTTACTCATGCTATTAATCCTTATCAAAATAAATTATTTCATCACTAAGTACAGTTTATGTAGATAATATTTGGTCTTTGAATGATTGAAATTGGACGTTTGGTTTTGAAGTTATGGCGAAATTAAAATACTTATTACGATTTTTGCTGCACGGCCCGTTGCGAAGTGGGCGTCACAAAAGTATACCCACCTACTTATTTCATTGAGTTTTAGTAGGCACCTATATATATTAATTTGTTTCTGTTTGTTTTGACTAAATTTCGCCCGTTTTATTAGAGGTTTAAAGACATTCTGTAGTATTAGTATCAGTATTGTACCCGTGTGAAGCCGGGGCCGGTCGCTAGTATATAATACTAGCTTTTCCCCGCGACTTCGTCCGCGTGGAATAGTTTCTTTGGGATATCGCTAAAATTTACCCGCGACTTCATTTACGTAGAAGAAGCGCTTCCACCTCACGACTGCCCGCCCGCTCCGCGCGCCTTATTATAGCGCGCATGATTATTTTATTACTGCGATATCTTCTAAAATACTCATTGAAATCAAATGATGTAAACGGCAAATTTCTTCTAGATTAAATGCTTGTAATGAATAACGTATTTAATTGGATAAGGATTAATATAATCTTTATGAAAACACCTTCACAAATAATGTTTACTTTCAGAACAAATTTGGTAAGTATAAAAAGGTTATAGTGAGCCAACCTTAAAAGATAGACATATACTGTCGCGGACTTTTTTTTAGAACTTTTAAAGGGGAACAATTCTGCCATACAACATTTTAGTGAAACTTTAACCGTTTCCGCAGCGTACGTAGCGAAAGCTCTCAAAAGGAAAAAAAGACCCCCGATTTTGTAACATTCTTGATTGGTGCTCCGCTCGTATTGAGTTTAGCATGATGCTATATAGCCTAAAGCCTTCCTCGATAAGTGGACTATCCAACACAAAAATAATTTTTCAATTCGTACCAGTAGTTCCTGAGATTAGCGCGTTCAAACAAACAAACAAACTCTTCAGCTTTATAATATTAGTATAGATAGCTAGCTGTCTCGACACACGTTGTTCTGTCATAAACATGAACTGGAATGAATAAATGACTTTACCTATAATGCATCCTACGTCCTAGTCCTACACCTACAACCTACACCTTTTTCATTATTTCTCAGTGCGTAAGCCTTCCCTGAACTTCCACAATTATTTTCAATATAAATCAAAATGAGCCAAATCGATCCAGCCGTTCTCGAGTTTTGAGTCCCTCGTGAACGGAATAAAAAGCATCCTATGTCCTTCTCCTGGTTTCAAGATAGCCCACCAATTTTCAGCCAAATCGGTTCAGCCGTTCTTGAGTTATAATAGTAGATTATGCACCAAGGGGATAAAGCAGTGTCTTACGTCACGGGTAGCATATTGGACCCTAAGCATAACGAGGGACTCTAGAGTTAACTCCCGAGCGTAGCGAGGGAGTTAAAACTTAACTCCCGAGTGAAACGAGGGAGTTACCTAGAGTCCTGAGTAAAGCGAGGGGTTCAAGCTGCCCAAGACGAAGACAGGCTTTATCCCAGAGGTACATACTCTACTTTTCATACCTACTGCGAGGCAATAAAAACCCAGGGCTACAAAAATATAACATTTATTTTGTTAAAAATTAATATTGATATTGGACACATTTGTCCAGTTATGGAGGGACAGAGTAATATTTTTATTAGGAACATTTATGGAAGTTGTGGTGGAGCAGTACTTAAAGATTCAGGAACTTGTGACTGACGATTTTGACACGTGAGAATATTAAAATTATAGGTGGCCAGTTCGATTTTCAAATAAACTCTCAGCAATACCATATTAATATTGAAAGACTCTATGATAGATACGTATCTACTAGGAATTTTCATACGAATTTTAACGTTCCAAATTCAAATCACTTTAATCCCTTGGGAGTTTCATACAATATTATCTCCCTTGGGAGTCAATGGCTCGCTTTACGTTGAGATTGCGTGATATATAATCGGACATTGTCGAGCAGGTGGTATGAAAATATTTTTACCACGTTCATAATATTTTGTTAATTTAACTATTACTCTCGGTCTTGGCCTAGAGTTAACTTATTAATAGGTCTCGATCTAGACTGAGAATCCACTAATCGCATGTTTTCTTATAACCTCTGACTCATAAAAAATAACTAGAACAATTTAATCGCCAGTATGAAAATATTAAAATTTACTTATTTTAATAATGAGTGGTGCAGGGAAAACTCGCTCTACGATTCTTATTTATTACTGACTACGACGAGAAAACTTACGTGTACATCCTAAGATCAAGACAAAAATACTACAATTGAAGGCTATGTTTGTACATGGCAACACATAGTGGGTGAGCGAGATGCACTCTAGTGGTTACAAGAGCTGCGGATCTATAGGTACTTTATCTTAGGGCCTACCGGATTCCGTTGCGTATATCTCTACCCTTCCACACGATGGCACAGTTATGGCAAACATAGGGTTACCAGATGAAAAAATCAAAACTCCGGAGAAAAGGCCTGGGCCCCGATTCTCGTGCTTCGAATATCGGTTCGATTGTCAGTCTGTCCTGCTCGCGCACGCATGATTTGACGCCTGTGTGAATGAGTCAGCGCGAGAATCGAATCGAGATTCGAGCTACGAGAATTGGGGCCCTGATTTCCTAGAAAAGTCCTGAGATTTTCTACAGCTTGAGAATTTTCTCTCAAAAACGTATTATTATCTTGCGCACGCGTTTTACGCGACTTTTTTGATTTTAACTGCAATTGTTACCAAAAGAAGATTATTTTTAGTTTGTTTCACTTTGATAAATAAGTATTGATTTTAACTGCAATTGTTACTAAAAGAAAATTATTTTTAGTAGTTTAATAAGAGATATCTTTAAAATGTAACCTGTTTTTTATGGAAAATCCTGAGCTATAACTAGATTTGCTAAATCCGGCCGGAATCCTGAGAAGAGTCGAAAAATCCTGAAATCTCAGGACAAATCCTGAGATATGGTAACCCTAGGCACACACCGTTATGGCCATTTAGATAACCAACGTGTGGAGCCGGCAATAGGGAATATATAAGTAAAAATATAAATATAGTCGCGACTCACGACCAATGGTGACGCGTTTCGCAATAATAAATATCCCGGGCTGATTTTGCATTTTATATATATATATTTTTTTTCGATTTAAATAAGAACTAAATTTTAAAAAATCCTTTTAGTTAATGTGACGACAATAAATAACAGGGAAAAAATATTTCAGGGAAATTAAATTTTCATGCATAATATTCCCTATTGATTAATATTTTTAAAAAAAATCAGGTGCTAGTGTCGTCGGGCTGCGCGTCGCGCATCGCCCAGATGCCGGTGGTGCTCAGGGGTGGTCGACTTTGTATGAATGACCTTGGACCAAAAAGGGGGCAGTTCGGTGCGACAAGAATGGTTATATTTCAATTAGAGGTGGGCGCCGCGCCGGCATGCATGCGCCGCCGCCGCCGCCGAGTATCCAAAAATTCGCGCCGTTCGATGTCGACTCAAAAAAAAAACAGGCCCGTGCCGGGCGCTAGGCGCCGGGAACGGGCGGGCAGGACACGGGGTGCTGTGTAGTAATGGAAATTAATGCTATTTTTCATTAATTTCATTAGCATTCTAATTTTCATGTCTTAGCATGCTACGTGCTATTGCTATGCTATTTGCTAAAATCGATTTTTAATGGTCATAAATAGCTGTGTTTTGAAAAATGATAATGTTTTTTCATTACGTCGCGTCGCTCATTAAGTATTAATATACAATACGAAAATATTAATAACTAGCGACCCGCCCCGGCTTCGCACGGGTACAATACTTATACTAATACTACAGAATGTATTTAAACCTCTAATAAATGGGCGAAATTTAGTCAAAACAAACAGAAATAAATTAATATAGGTACCTACTAAAACTCAATTAAATAAGTAGGTGGGTATACTTTTATCGTATGAAATACCTATACTCTTCGGGACTAACAATAAAACAAACACTAAATAAATAGTTATTCAAGTATCTATCCATCATAGTTACAACAAACACAAAACAAAAAATTTACTCATAGATCTAAACTTCCCTCCCGCACGCGCACCCCCACCTTGGTGACGGCCATTTCGCAACGGGCCGTGCAGCATAAATCGTAATATTTTAATTTCGCCATAATTTCAAAACCAAACATCCAATTTTAAACATTCAAAGACCAAATATTATCTACATAGACTGTACTTAGTGATGAAATATTTTATTTTGATAAGGATTAATAGCATGAGTAAAATAAACGCGTTTAAATGTAGTCCAAAAAAAAATAATTCTAAATAAAAAATGGCCTCTTTTTGTGCCTCACTCAATATAGATAGGTATAGTGTGTCGCGGACTTTTTTGTACATATTTATAAGATCTACAATTAATTAGAATATTTTATGGTTCTATTTTTTATAGTTTAGGCAGCGTACGCAAAATAAGTAACTTTTCTGGTTGATTTTTTACACCTTGTGTCCGAAAAACCCAAATATCTTACGGCACCCTATTTTTTCCAAAAAAAATTTTAGCCTATGTTACTCATGGATAATGTAGCTTTCGAATAGTGAAAGAATTTTTGAAATCCGTCCAGTACTTTTTGAGCCTATACATTACAAACAAACAAACAAACATACAAAGTTTTCCTCTTTATAATATTAGTGTAGAAAAACAACTATTGAATAATGGAACCTAAACGTATGTAATTAACTTTATTTAAAAAAAAAAACTACAGAAATTTGACTGAATTTGAATGTATTTTCTCTTCTCACTCGCTCGTATTAATTCGTGGAACATCGCGGCATCGTGAACTCTCGGGTCGCGTCGCGCGTCGAGTCAAAATTATTTCGCATCGCAACTAGCAATAGCACGATAGCCAGTTAGCACTTAGCGCCGCGGTGCGAACCAGCGCGAAAAATTGCGTTTTTTTTTACAAAAACAGCTACGCCGCGGCGCGGCGCCGCCACGCCGACCAATTTCCCCCGGCGCGCCGCCGCCGGCAAATTTTAGGTCGGCGCCCACCTCTAATTTCAATATATCGCTCTCTGTCTTACATGGTTAATATTACATAAAAGTTACTTAAAAACCACAACAGATGGCGCACAACAGACACTATGCCGCTTCTAGATCGCGCTATCGAAAACACTAGACGTATGTATTTAAGGGCTCACGAACGATTTATAACGTAGTAGTTATGATTTGGTCGTGGAGGTGGTTGCTCGCTTTTGTTGGAATGTGAAATTTAACTCTAAAGAGATATTTAACGTTAACTTAAACTTTAATTACGTATCTTCAATTTCCCGCCATATTCATATAATCAAATATATAATCCTCCTTTGTTGGTAGGCGGTTAAAAGTTTGAGGGGGCAGCTCACTAGAGGCGCTAATTTGGTCCCAATTTTTTTGTATGAAGTCGACCTTCTTCTCCGCGAGTAATAAGTGTTCTGTGGTGGTGCTGCTGCCGGTGCACTTCGACAGGGACGCGGCGACGCGCGCGCCCTCCTGCCATGCCATGCATATTCCGTATTGGCAAACGGTTTTAAGCCGACGCCATTTAAAAAAAACACAAAAAGGCGCCAAACTAGTTGTCAACTATAATCTGGGTCAGCTGTCTAGAACTTTTTATTAATTTTACAATTTACTCATAATAATAAACTTTTTTCTATGAAATTTACTATCTACCTAATTTAGAATTAGTTTGATGTTAGTTTATCTTATATTTTGTGTTGTTATCTTGTGAATTTTAGTACACAATGGAAGCAAACGATGAATTATCTCGACTTGATGAGCTATTACGAGCTGATCTCAATGATTCTGATGAAAAATGTAACAAATTAACAGAAGTAGATATATTTAAAAGTAATATTCAAAATGAAGTACAAAATGTAGCAGAAAATTCAATCACTTCAGTAGTTCACAATGGTGATACGGATTCTTCAGACGACGAAGAGAAGAGGAACTACACAGAGCGAAAGTACAATGACTACGGTATGTCGATAAAGAAAAACTTAGACTCTAAGGAAAATGAACACTTAGAACGCCGAATAGAATTTGAAACTCGATTAAGACAAGCAAATAATGAAGCCAAAACTCGTAAGCCAAACACTGTCGTAAGCAACCAAGAAAAGAGTACGAAAAATATGTTATGCGTTCCTCAAACATCAAGTAAACAAGCAACAGATATATACACAGATCCAATTTTCGGGATACGTGTTGCCAAACCGCTAATTTCGAGCTCAGTGCTGCTGGACCGCATGCAAGGCCGTGAGGCTGTTAATATGCTTCGTATGAAAAGATACGTCGAAAATGAGGACTTGTCTAAAGACTGGGTGGTCGGAGGTGTAATTGTAAGGAAAAGTGCAGCAAAAAAGTCACAAAAAGGAAATCAATTCATTATATGGACACTGAGTGACTTGAAAGATGATTTAAAAACTATATCAATGTTTCTATTTAGAAAAGCATATAACGATTTGTGGAAAACACCTGAAGGCACAGTCGTGGCTGTTTTAAATCCCAACGTACTTGATAAATCACAAAACAGCTCGGACCAAGCCTGCTTGAGTGTTGAAACGTCTGACAGAGTGATGGTATTAGGTCAGTCGAAAGATTTAGGTTTTTGCAAGAGTAAAAAGAAGAATGGTGAACCGTGTACTTCATTTGTAAATTTAAATCAATGTGAACATTGTATATATCACATAAAACAGGAGTATCAAAAATATTCTCGGAGACAGGAACTTCAATCGTCAACTATGGGTAAGGGCATTCCTAGTTTACAAAATAAAGTATTCGGTAAAAGTACATTCATATATGGAGGCAAATCGTATTCAGCATTGCCTCAGAGTAATCAAAAAGTTGTCAAGGAAAGAGATCAAAACAGGCTAATGTCACTAAGTGACTATCATGAATCTGAATCACAATCGCTAATGGTTAATAAAGCTCCGTGTAGTGTAGGACAATTAAAAAATAATAATACAATATTACATAGTCCAACTGCAAGCAAAGTAAGTGATTCTCAGAGATTGAGCTCATTAAATTCATCAAAATGTAGTCCTACTGCTAGTTTGGCAGATAAAGTTAAAAACTCTCCTACACTAGGATTTGGATTGAGAAAAAATGACACTGTGGATCTCAGCATGCCATACGGACAAAAAGCTGCAGAGAGAGCCAAACAGAATGCTATTAGACTGATACAGAAAAGAGGTGGCATTTCTCGATTGGACCCCATGAACATAAAAGGTACAGAAGTTGGGAAAAAGAGAGCTCTGGATAAAATTAATTCGGACAACGAGAATAGTGACTGTAAGAGAATTAAATCAGATGAAAATTTAAAAAATACAAAAACAGTTATGTCAGAGAGGTTTAAAAAGATATTGGAAGCTACATCAGCCCATACGAATCTTATAAGACAACACGAAGATGAAGAGCAAGAAAAGTACTTTAATAAACTTGAAAAGAAGGAAGCCATGGAGGAAAAAATGCTTAATACATTCAAGTTAGCTTGTAAAGCTGTACGGTGTACTAAGTGTAAATACACAGCTTTCTCGGCTGCTCAAAGGTGTAAAGATGAAAGACATCCCTTAAAGGTCTTGGATACATTTAAAAGGTTCTTCAAATGTGCTGATTGTAAAAACAGGACTGTCTCTTTGGAACTTCTTCCTTTACATTCCTGTAGTAATTGTAACGGATCAAGATGGGAAAAAGCTCCTATGCTAAGGGAGAAAAAGGTGACAACTTTATGCGACGGCTTGTCTATAAGAGGCGAAGAAGAAACCTTTATAGGTGGAACCGTGACTGCGGGGAAGAATATCAATCTCTTAGTTCCTGATGATTCATGAAACTTAAATATTATTTCATAAGTTTTTTTATTGTAATAAGTAAATAAGTCTATTTTAAAATTAATTATATTATTAACAGTTTTACCATTGAAATTTGTAGTTGTGTACTATCTATAAACATTGTAAAGTTATTTGTGTTAATATTAATAGATTTTACTATTTTTTACTAAAATGACTGATAAAATATGTACGAATATTCAAATAAGCATTCAACCAACTCTCACACTATCCAGCTTACATAATTTAATTTAAAAATAAAAGACAATGTAAAAATAAGCATAATATAATTTTATTACGAAAGTCCCAGTCAGTAACACTGATCCAATCCTTTAGATTTTACACAAGATTTGTCAATCTTGAGGTGCACAATACAATGGCTTTTTTATAATTTACACAGCCCTGGACAATTACTTTGCTACATTTTACAAAACAGATCAGAGAAGCTAACAATAAGTTGTGTACACAATATGTGAGCACTACATTTGGTAGAACACTGAGTGCGGACACAGTGTTCTACAAAATATTTGTTTGTGTGTACACGCCTTAACATCAGACATCAGACACCAATAACACGTTCAGCGGTACAATATATTTACAAACAGTTAACAAACGGGGGCAGTGGTCTCGTAACCTTCAAATGCTACAGAATTTAATCTTGAAAATCAAAACATTTTCTATGAAACAAAGCAATTTTGATTGGTAATCTAAAACTTTGTTATTTCCAACAAAAGAGATTTTTATTACAAGCGTGATATTTAAGCTGAAAAATTATACAATTCTGTTTTATAAATACACAATCTCACTATCCTCTATTCTATTATTATGTACAAAAATTATTAATTGTATTTAACATACATATAAATAATTTAAAAGGCAATAAATGTTGTCGGAAAATAGTTTTTATTTCATACAGTAGAAAGTCTTCAGAACATTAACAGTATTCCATCTATTCATAAAAAAAATTATACATCAAATAAAAATAAAAGTTTTAAAGCAGCATAAGTTTTACCTGTGTTTATATTTGAATAAGAGATTTCTATTATGTTTAATTACTTTTTAACTGACTTCCGAAGAGAAGAGTATACTGCTTTTTAACCTATGTGGTTTAATTATGTTCATTTCGTCTGTTGAGTGTCGTGACTTAATCTGTCTGATGTGTGATAGTGATAGTTTTAAAGGTTAAAGTAAGCAATCGGGTCTTGATTCTTTATTTAAAAATAATTTATGAACAACCAACTGGAACGCTATTAAAAAAAGAGCGTAATCAAAATTGATGAGGCCTCCTATTCACAGGCTGTCGCTGTCTCTTCTAGCCGAAATGACAAGGACAACACGCGACTTGAGCGTCACTTAATTTAATTATCGTTCCAGTATTCGGCTGTAAGTAGGTTAATAATAAAAAAATCTACATAATAAATTATGACATTTTAATTGTAGTAATTCACTACGCGAATCACGGATGGTAGATTCTGATGCATCCAATCTACTTCTCATCTCTTTTAACTCTGCTTTCATATTGTTGTAGTTCTTTAGCAGACTGGGATGACGTAGTCCATCGTTACCACTGGCAGCTTGTGGAGATCTATCATAAAATTAATATAGATAAAATTAGCTTCGTGTGTAATTCGGAGCGCGACCGTTCTGTAGCACTCAACGCACGAAATAAACGTTATTTAATTGCTGCTTTGTTTTACACTTAAAATATTTTAAATTCTGATAAAACTCTCTACTGTACCATACTCTTGTATACCAAACTCAACACAAACGCACAAAAGTATCGTCATGATTCATGAACTGTTCTAAAAATAACCGCACCTACACTGCAGTTACAAGAATGACCGTGTTCCTTGACGTTTTTTCGGCGCATGCCAAGTGAAATCTCATACTACGCATGTCGAAAATCAATTTTAAATTGAAATGACAACCTTTATTTTTTGTCACCTGTCAAGTTGTGAACGAATTTGTGTAATATAAATTCAATTGTGTTATTTTAGTTTCTAGAGCATGCGCAGTTAAAAACATTACAGCGCATGCGCCAAAAGAAGCTAAGGAATCGTGAAGAGAAGTGTTCTTTTAGAACGATTTATCTTTCATGTGAGTGCTCAACCGGCGACCACTGCCTCGTAGTGCATCATCCACTTAGTAAAAAAATTATAAAATGAGTTTGTATGATTATTCCCACTCCGTCGTGGCGGGCGGTTTGGGCGTGAGGTCGTACAGCACCCGCGAGATGCCGGGCACCGTCTGCAGCTCCTTTCGCATTCTGTCGACCACCTGTAACAATATTAACGATCTTAGAAATAGGCTAGGTGATTTTTTTTATTGCATAAACTACCTGACCCCGAAGGACGTTGTTCTGTCTTAAATATGAACTGGAATGAATAAATGACTACACCTACTCCTACAGATATACCTACGCCTTCACCTGCTCCACATACTACCTATTACTAAACTACACATGAAATGTTATATTTTTTCGCATTTACCAAGTTGTAATGGTTTAATATTTCTGAGCAATATTAATGAAACTAAATATTTTTGATGTGGTCTGCCCTATTCGTCGACATTTAGAGTTACTAGTATCGATAATAATCGTTGTTATTCATTTAGTACTACATTATTAATGTCTTTCGGGTGACTAAGTTTTCCATACATGAAATACAGCATTGCTGGGTTATTAGAATTTTCATGATTTTCTGAATTAACTTTAAAAACTTTGAATAACTGAACGCAAATTAGTTCACTCCATCTTCTATTGTTAACTTCATATCTTAACATCACACACCCTCTAACGCCATTATGGCCAATTTTGAAATAATTATTTACTTTTGTTATCACTTTTTAGCTTTTCTTTTTCTAACGCAAATCAGTTCACTCCATCTCCTATTGCTAACTTCACATCTTATCATCACACACCCTCTAACGCCATTATGGCCAATTTTGAAACAATTTTTTACTTTTGTTATCACTTTTTAGCTTTTCTTTTTCTATTCTCCATGGTATGATGTGTAGGTAATTAAAACAGTTAAACTAGGTGTACGTACGTCCTGCGGCATAGCGTCCGAGCCGGGCAGGGCCGCGGTGCCCGTCATGAAGTCCTGTGTGACGAAGGGGCGGAGCACGAGCGAGCGCTGGCAGGAGGGCGCGCGCGTCGCCGCGTCCCTGTCGAAGTGCACCGGCAGCAGCACCACCGGCATCTGGGCGATGCGCGACGCGCAGCCCGACGACACTAGCACCTGATTTTTTTTTTAAATAATTATCAATTAAACAATACATGATACAGCTTTAATAATAACATATTAATAATAATAACTCCCCACACCGATTTCGGTGGCAGTGGCCGGTTTCATTGAAACAAGTAATAGTCCGTGTAAAATTGTTACTTGGAAACTACCATAACCGGGTTCATGTTTTCGGGATTCGTCATCGTTTCGTCATTCGATCGTGTCGCCAGATCGTCCGCCTGCCGTATGGTGGAGATGACGTGCTGCGACAGGAACGTGGGCGTGATGTCCGTCACTTGCTCCTTGATCAGCCCACCGAACGTGGTCGTACTGTACTACTGTAGTGCTCAGGGTGTACCTGTGTCGCCAGATCGTCCGCCTGCCGTATGGTGGAGATGACGTGTTGCGACAGGAACGTGGGCGTGATGTCCGTCACTTGCTCCTTGATCAGCCCACCGAACGTGGTCGTACTGTACTACTGTAGTGCTCAGGGTGTACCTGTGTCGCCAGATCGTCCGCCTGCCGTATGGTGGAGATGACGTGTTGCGACAGGAACGTGGGCGTGATGTCCGTCACTTGCTCCTTGATCAGCCCCCCGAACGTGGTCGTACTGTACTACTGTAGTGCTCAGGGTGTACCTGTGTCGCCAGATCGTTCGCCTGCCGTATGGTGGAGATGACGTGTTGCGACAGGAACGTGGGCGTGATGTCCGTCACTTGCTCCTTGATCAGCCCCCCGAACGTGGTCGTACTGTACTACTGTAGTGCTCAGGGTGTACCTGTGTCGCCAGATCGTCCGCCTGCCGTATGGTGGAGATGACGTGCTGCGACAGGAACGTGGGCGTGATGTCCGTCACTTGCTCCTTGATCAGCCCACCGAACGCGTAACACACCCTGAAAGTATAGTCAATTACATATTAACTGACAAACTAGACTCGCCGATACTAGAACACTTTCCGAGAGTTCTTGTTAGGGGAATATTATTTAAAACTAAAATAAATTAAATCTGTAACTTTAGCAAATAATCTACTAACATAATATTTAAGTCAAAATATGTAAACTAACTAAATTGGGCCATAGTTTCTCTCAATATCTTATTATTATCTATTTTGCCATCTTGAAGGGGGTTCTCGAACCGGTAGTAGGTCATAATGTGGGACAGTTCTATAAGTGTTACACTCTACCCTATATATATTCCTACTTTGTGAGGAAGGATGGATGGATGTTTCACGCAAAAACTACTAAACGCATTTTGGTAAAATTTGGTATAGTAGTACTTAGAGTTTTTGATTAAAACAGGCTACTTTTTATCCCCAAAAAGTACAGTTCTCCCATGGAATACTGTATTTACAAAAAAGCTACTTTATTACATATCACTTTGATGTATTGTATGTAGGTGTCATGTGTCTCAGCCCCTGTCTGTACCTTTTGATGTTTATTGTTGGGCGAGGTGACCAGGGTTCCAGGGTGCTCACGGAGTAGATTAGTGGATGATCATGAAACGACGATACTTTACGTAGCCAGACTTTTATTCAGGTATTCAACACACGACATAATATTACATTACAATCTCAAGTGCCCGACAGACCTTCTTACAGATTATCTATTCACTATCTAGTATTGCCAACATCATAATAACATTGCCAGACTAACAATGACTTAAATACACGACATACCTGTTGACGTTGTGGCAGACGCGTGGTATGATGCGCGCGAGGTACTGCATGTCCTTCCACTTGGGCGGGTAGAACTCCGTGGACAGCGCCACCGCGTAGCTGTACGTGCGGCCGTCCCCTGTGAATTGATTGTTTTATTAATTAAAAAAAAAACACGTGCGTACACTTATGTCACAGGAGCGACACTCTACAAACTATCATGAATATTATGAAATTATATCTTCAATTTTGTCAAAGCACGAAACGACAGGCGATCAGCCCCGTAAACGAGTCCTGGTTTGAAAAAAACTGACGTCCTATTCGTCGCGCGCATCCCCCGCACGTCTAGCCACGCAAACATAGCTGCGAGCTTTCATGCATGTAAGTCTATTGATGGGTTTTTTACGTTAGTAATAATTACTAACGTAAAGAACCGTCATTCAATAGACTTATATGTAATTATATTCTTTGCTTATGTAGTATGCACACACCTAAGAGAAGTTATACTACTTTTAAGCGGACTACGTGTTTTCAATGAAACTTTAAGCTAACGGTATGCGCGCATCGTAAAAAAAATTACTTTTATTAGACTGTTGTCTTTGTCAGCAAAAAGACAGTAGAACACTACTATGCTATCAAAGTAAATGTCACTTATTCACAATGCCATTGCTCTGTAGAAACACAATGACACACATTTAATATCTTTGTTAACTTTTAGATTGAATTGGACTTGAACAGAATATAGTCTAACGTAGACTTTGCCTGTATCGTGTATGGAGTGTGGACGTTATTATGGTCGATAATGACGACGTCATCTGCAACGCAGCGGGGAGGGGCGGGGGGCGGTACCTTGCACGCCGACGGGCCTATATCGTGTATGGAGTGTGGACGTTATTATGGTCGATAATGACGACGTCATCTGCAACAGCTGGGAGGGGCGGGGGGGCAGTTCCTTGCACGCCGACGGGCCTATATCGTGTATGGAGTGTGGACGTTATTATGGTCGACAATGACGACGTCATCTGCAACAGCTGGGAGGGGCGGGGGGGCGGTACCTTGCACGCCGACGGAGCGCACGGGCAGCAGCGTGGCGGCGACAGGCTCGCGCGAGATGCGCCGCAGCTCGGCCTGCTCGGCGGCCGTGGTGGCTGACGTCACGCGCCCGAGCAGCGCGTGCGACTTCATGCACATGCTGTTGTAGTCCACCATTATCTTCACTATCACCTGCGAACGTTTTGCATGTTAATAAAACCGTGTAAATTGAATTTTTATTAAAAAAAAAACCTACTAAAAAAGAAAGATTTTGCATGAACGCAATCATACGTTACACTAGTGGAACTCTGACCGCACAAAACAGTTGTTTGCGTGCATGATGAATGTTTAGCAGTTTCATGATACTCATAATAGGCTACTTGATCTTGTTTTTATTTATGTCTTAAACGCTTCATAATTGTTCCATTACCAAAAAAAATATTATATTATTTTGTAACCTAAAAACTTACAACAAAATATTTTAAAAAATCACTTTTTAAAAACCACCGAAAACACTATTCGCCATGTTGGTTGATAGATTATCAGATTCTGTGCTGTGACGTCATACTAGTACTACTTGTAAGGGTCCATCCAATTACGTCACAGCGTATGGGGGGGGGGTCATACTAAATGTGATAGTACATGTTAAATACGAGTACAGGGATACTAAAAAGCGTGACATAGGGGGGATGGGGGTTCAAAAAGTCGACATTTTGTGTGACGTAATATGTGGATGGCAGTGAGACGTTCCGTCTAACGTTTTGACATAATTACTTTATAAGGTAAGGTGTCATGAACTATTTATTTAACACGTTGCGTTTCACTACTACGTATGTGTTTGGTGTGTTTGTGTCGTCACATCCTTACCGGAAGTTACTTCGAAGTGTTTCGACGTAGAAATTTAAAAACAAACATACATGTTTTTAAATCATCTTTATTTATCAATCTTAAACTTAGAATATAATATCGCTAGAATACGTTTTCCTAAGCCAAGTACTAAAGGAAATACTCCTACGATGTGTGAAATTAAATATGAGTCAAGTAGCCTATTGGTGCATATTCCATGATTTAGGCATGACAGAGTGTACCTGTGTCTCGGCGAAGTCGCGGTCCATGTGCGGCTCGTCCTGGCACAACACGCGCACGGCGAGCCCCGGCCCGGGGAAGGGCTGCCGCTCCACCAGCGGCGCCGGCAGCCCCAGCTCTGTGCCTATCGCTCGCACCTGGAATATAATAAAAAAAAGAAACGAAATTAATAACTTATTTTTATTGAAAGGAAAACTTACAGCTCGAACAAACAAAGAAAAACAATTACATAAGTAGATTTACAAATAAGAGCCAATTACAACTCTTCGCAGATATGGTAGTTACGTGAAGAGGAAAAAACAAGCTCACTTATAATCAAATAACACAAAATTTATGCAAACAGTAAACATTTGGTACTATCGCTGGTCACATGAAATAAATTGAAAAAGTCATCAGCGAGACACTGACGAATATTGTTAGCGCTGGTGCAAAAGATATCAGTATCAACAATATTTTTTGTGAGTTTATCGAAGGACGCACACGACCTAGGTATGAAGGAGTTAGCTCGGAATCTGGTGTTTGAAAGCGGGACGTGAAGGGTTTTGAAGTATGATAGAAAATATATAGATAGTTATGATAGAAAATATAAAATATATTGAATAAAAAACATTCTACTAGATATACTTTACAGTACACGCGGCAGAAATGAAATTTCATTCATCATTTAAAAACAAAAATCGTAACGCAACCTACAAATTTCACTCTCAACACACCTAAGGGGCGATTCACACCGAAATGGAAGCAGAGCGGCCAGCAGCATAACCGTCAGGCGTCATATAATTTTAAACTTTTATCTTTATTACTATAAAACACACTTTCGCTTGAGACAACCGCCGCCGCCATTTCGGTGTTTATCGACCCTAAACGTTTCACGTGTGTGTACTTATTTACACTCTTTAGGCTCTGCGAACTTTAGCGCATGTACAACTCGTGAAGAAAACTGTTATTGAATTTTTTTTATATACCTATGTACGAAAAAAAATTCCCTAATACAGTGACCAATTAGTACAAATGAAGTAAGTACGAAAACACTTAAAAACAGTTATTGCGCAACCTTCTGCGTGAAGTTCAGACTCGCCAAGATACATCGGCCGTATTGTACGCGCGTACAAAGTTGTTTATTAATTATTATATAATATTGTCAATTTATAGGTATAATAACTATCAATTATTTTTACCTCGTCCTTGTGGAAGTCCTTCAGCGGCTCGACGACACGGCCGCGCTGGCGTAGCGCGCGCACCAGCTCTGTGTCGTTGTGGTGCGTCTTGATGGTCGCCGCGTTGTTGGACGCCAGGGACGACGCGGACTCTATCAGGTCCGGCCGGAGAGTGCCCTGTCCTAGTAACACTTGATCCTCCCTGTAACACAGGCACCATATAAATAACTAGCTGATTTATTTCTAATCTAGCGTGCGGGTACGCTTGTGTGCGTGCAGGTACGGTCGTATGCGTACGTTCGTGCGTGTACGTGTATGAATATGCGCGTATGATCTGTTCAGTGCCAATTTAATCAAAACGCAAACTAAGAAACAATAGCGCACCATAATGCTACCAATTAAAATGTCACTTATTCACCGTGCAATAGTAAAATACAATGACACATTAATCTGGTCGAATTTTACTTTTGTTTTGTTTTGATGTTTGATTTTGGGCCAGCTCTATGTACACCACATAGGTAAATATGGGAATTTCATAAAAATTTTAAAAAAAATAATTTGAAGGAGGGAAAGTACGTACAAATTTAAATGCGATAACCCTATTTTTAGGTCGGCCATGGCAATTGCTTTGTCATGACTTTTGACGTAGTTGACAATTTTAGGTAGAGACGTCTTGAATGTCAAACGTCTTTCTTGGCCAAAATTCATGTCATTGTCAAAATGACATTCTTTGGATAATTCTAATTGATCCGTCACGTCTTATTATACGTTGTGTTGCTCTCCTTGGCGAAGTTAATTTAAATGTACATTGAAACGAAGTGAAATTAAATAAAATATAGAATAGGAAACGGTTACCTTATTATCTAGCTACATTTACATATAGTGTACATAGTGCTGACCCACACCTCATAAATTTCTAAAACATCTCTTTTGATCTAAACAGAGTAGGTATATGTGACTTTGAACTCACTGCAGCTGCAGCACGTCGCGCACGATGTGCTCGGCGACGCGCACGAACACGTCGCCGATGATGCGCCGCTTGTCCTCGGGCGCGGTGGTGTGGCACAGCAGCGGCGTATGTCGCGTGCGCGCGCCCTCGCGGACCACCGTGCTGCCTTGACGAAACTAAGAAAACATTTGACAATAAAAACGAAAGAAGTACTACTTCTAAGGCAACCTAAAACCACGTGTGGTGCCTGACATTCCTCACATTAATAATAATAACTCCCCCACACCGATCTCGGTGACGATGGCCGGTTTCATTAAAATCAGGCCAGTTACTCTATAGTGCCCAAGTGTGTGCGCAGTACACACTTGGGCACTCTCTCTTCCTTTACTCTCGTAATCCAGTGGGACGGATGACCGACACGACTGGCGAGAGATCAGGCGCAGGTCTGACTTTTTACATGCCCATCCGACGCATGGATCCTTTCTTGTCAGACAATCAGGTGATCAGCCTGCATTGTCCTAACCAAAATTGGAAACAAAATTTTTTGTTGTTCCAATGCGGGAATCGAACCCACGACCTTCGAGTTGAGAGCCAAGCCCTAACCACTAGACCACGGAGTCTGGTACTCCTCACATTACGGAAATACCCGAGCCCCAGACTAAGGCCCGTATTAATAAACCGTTCTCATAGTTGAGACGATTCTCAAGAATGTTCTCAAGACTTTGTTTTAATTAATAGATCGTACTTGAGTACAGCTGTAGGGACGGCGTCTCAACTGAGTGAGAACGTATTAATAAACGAAACTTGTTCTCAACTGTGTTCTCAGTAAGCTGTCAAACTGTTTCTTGAGACGCGGTTTCGTAAGTATGGTCAAAACCTGTCTTGAGAACGGCTTGGGATGCAGTAGAAAATTATTTGCTGTGTTTTTTATTGTTTTACAATTATGTAAATTATAATCTAAATACTTACGATTAGTCAAACTCGAATTTACGCTACATACTCAACACAAAACAAAGTTATGATTAAAAAGACTTTTGTTGATACCTCCATCTTCTTTGGATACCTCTTCATCTTTTTTTTCGGCAATCGCGGTTGCAAAGGCTTTGCACCATTCTGCCAGCGTCGAGTATTTAGAGAAATATTTTCGATTTCATTTATTTATTTACATTAAACCTATTTGATTTATAAATCATAGCACTAAATACCAAAGATAAATATCAAAACAAAAGTGACTTGATTTGACACTTGACAGCCGAACTTGTTTTTCGGTGTCCAAAAAACCAATCCTCAATAAATCAGTTCCCTCCCCCTCCTACAATTCCTCGCCCTATCACCCTAAAATCTGTTCTGCGTTTTGTAAATACTCCTTTTATTGAAACTTTATGTACATAATAATATATTGTTACTAACAAAATAAAACTGTGGTAAGTACTAACCCTAAATGTTTGTGTTTGTTCTAGGTTTTAGATTATAATTCAACAGACTTCATTCAGTACACCATACCCTTGTTTATTCATGAAAACCACTCAGCAAAGTTATCGTCAACACACTCTGATATTGGCGAATCACTACGGAGCCATTTTAAAGAAAAAGAAGAAGTAGAACTTTTTAGAATGTTTGTGATCCGCATTCCGTTTTACCTAGTTGTTATAAAAATATAGATATTATTATGTAATCGATTATTAAACATTAATGTCTACGTGAAAATTAATGAATATCAGGTTTTTCAATATAAAAAATACAAATTAAACTTTTTTTGGTATTTATATTATTAGATATTACATTTTTTTAAATAAATATTGAAGGAACGTTTATTCAATAAATCCGATCTTTGTAGAAGTGTAAACGAAACGTAATTTCATTCGTTCTTTGTCGTGTAAATGACGCTTAAAAGTTGAGAAAGTGATCTCAAGAACGTTATCAACTGAGAACGTCTTGAGATCATACTATGAATTAAAGACCTTCTTGAGAAGCTAATCGCTACTTGAGACCGTCTCAGCCGAGAAAGGTCTTGAGAACGAGTTTGAGAACGGTTTATTAATACGGGCCTAAGACTGGGTCTATAATATATGATCCGGAATCCGGTGGTCCCGGGAAAATTCACAGCAATTGTCTTTTCGTTTTTTTACAAGGTTGTCTCGGCGTTGGAAGATCCTATTGAGTCCATTTTTACGATGTTGGAATTACAACTTCATGTGACTCATAATAAGTGTAGGCATGTGGGATAACGAACGATATAATATGTTTCTTCTCTTACTAATAGCCGGGTATCTATGCTATAGTTAATTTTTATAGTAATATCTATGGACGCTTTCACACCACCGCAATCTGGTTGCGTTGTATGTTCTCGAAGAACTTGTCGGGTACCAGATGACGGATATATATTTATTACTTTTAAGCTTAAATTTAAGATTTCTATTATATAATACACATATTATTTAATACACATTCATGGCCCAGGAACACAGAAAAATGTTTTGTTTCCTGACGATATTCGAACCCGTGACCTCTGGCTTGACCGCCAACGCGCTTACTACTGTGCCACAGAACTCGTCATTATTACTCTAAGCTTGAATGAACCGAAAAGACGACATCTCCATTTACCTGGTGTGTGGCGTTGATGACGTGTAACCTGACTCCCAGCTCGCGCAAACACCGCTCAACCTTGGCGCTCTCGTTCTTTCTCATGAAACCTGCAACATAAATATACCGTAATGAAGATGATACAGTCGAAAATGTGCTTAGTTCCTGCTCTCTGCACAGAGGCACTCTTTTTTGCCAAGCTGTACGTGTAGGAGCTAGCTGTTGCCCGCGGCTTCGCCCGCGTAATTATAGTATCCCTCGCCTCGGGACACTGTTATTTTCGCGGGATAAAAAGTAGCCTATATTTTAATATAGAGCCTAAACTACGACCATACCAAATTTCATCGAAATCCGTTCGGTAGTTTTTGCGTGAACGAGGAACAAACATCCATACATCCATCCGTCCTTACATCCTCACAGACTTTCACATTTATAATATTAGTAGGATGTTTGTCTCACCGTTGTCAATGTGCAGCGCGATGACCTGGTCCTCTCTGAGAGCGGTCCGCAGCAGCGCCGCGCACACCGTCGAGTCCACGCCACCGCTCACCAATACCTACGAGTATATCACGCAGATTTTTAGTATTAGGCTTTTATTAGGCTAATGGTAAGACTTACGGCCTATTTCAATTACCTATCAACCAATAACTATTTGTTAAAAATCCTCAGCATTAATCACCTTTGGTATCGCTGTCACAGACGAAGATTCTTCTAAGCTAATTGAAATTTGAAACGCAAAAAACCGGCAAATGATACCAAAGGTGACGTTTTAAACAAATAGTTATTGGTAGATAGGTTATTGAAACCGGCCGTTAAGGCCCCCACAGACGAGAGGCCGATCGTTTCAGTTAGAACTGGCGTCAGTTCGGCCTGAACGGATTCGAGCACACACACGGAAAAAATCGCATCCAACCCATTTTATGTCAGTTCGGCTTGAACGGATTCGGGTCCACACACGGAACAATCGCATCAGTCCATTCTGGTTTGCCGCGCGCTACGGTCGTGTTTGTCAATTTTGTATTTAAACAACGCGAAAACTCATACAACGCTTGTACACGATACACGCCCGCACGGCCGCGGCTCGGGCAAGAACTGAAGCGATTTGTCCACACACGGTCCGGACAGGCCGCGCGTTCATGCCGCCAGGTCAGGCCAGAATTAATGTTGCCAACTTAGTTATTTTACAAAATTTTACTAAATTGAGTATTTTATTCCCTCCTTAGTAGAAATTTTGTTAATATTAGTGTTTTAGTAGGAAAGAGCCGGATAGTAATCATATGCAAAATGGCCTAGGTTAAGCACAAAAAAAACACATCTTATCATAATAATACAATTAATACATTCGTCCGTAATTTTCTTAAAACTACCCGTTTAATTACTATATACGTAATATTTCCTAGGATATTTTAATTTAATGGTAAAATTTATAATAAAATTCAATGAATGAAAAAAATAATAATATAACAAAACCTAAAATGCAGTAGTTTTTGGGGGGCTTCAGGAATTCCTAAGTTATGTAGCTTGTTTAATAGTTTTTAGTAGAAATTGATACGAGTTTAGTACTTTCACAAAAAAGAGCTGGCAACACTGGAACGAATCGCTTCAGTCCGTACGGCCGACTGATGCGATCTCGAAATTGCACACAGACGATACGATTTTGCATCTGTTCAGGCCGAACTGAAGGCAGACCGGATCATGTATGGGGCCCCTTAGAGAACGTAACCAATAACCATAGTTATGAACTACTTCGTGCAAAAGAGGTCTCGGCACTACGGATGGTCCTCGAGAAAGACGGTGGGGTTACATTCTGCATGATCACTGTCACGCAGAACGGGTACCACGGCTCTGCCCGCGTAAATATAGTTTCCCACGGGAATACTGTGACTTTATTGGAATAAAAAGTAATCCAAAACCTTAAATACTACCATACTAAAACCGTCCAGTAGTTTTTTAACGAAAGAGTAATAAACATCCGTCCATCCATCTTTTCACATCCTACTAATATTTTATATTATAAATGTGAAAGTTTGTGAGGATGAATGGATTAATGTTCGTTACTCTTTCGCGCAAAAACTACTAAACGGATTTCGATGAAATTCGGTATAGTTTAGGCTCTGGATTAAAACATAGAATACTTTTTATCCCGAAAAAGTACAGTGTTCCCGAGGAATACTATATTACTGCGGGCAACAGCTATTATTAGGATGACTCACGAGAACTTTGTTGTCGCCGACCGTCTCGCGTATGTACTGCACGCAAGCGTCGCGGCGCGAGCGCAGCGTGAACGAGCGGGACAGCCCCGCGATGTCGAACAGGAAGTTCGACAGCATCTGCTTCCCTTTTGGCGTTAGATCCACCTGCGGACGATAAACATATCATTTAATAATACTCATATAAATTCATAGATTCCACTCACCACCACATGCAAAATTAATCACCGATACCTTAGGGCAGGGGAAAAAAACTGAAATTTGGAAGACACAGTTTTCTGGCATGAATAAGACTACGGCGCTGAGCTGACGGTCATTGACCGCACACTGTCACAGAGCTGACTTGTGTACCACGGGGTGGAACTGAGGAACTCGAGGACTGCGCGCCGACGTTTGTGTAGCAGCCCTTACCTCGGGGTGGAACTGCACGCCGTAGAGGCGTATCTGCTCGTTGTATATGGCCGCTATCACGTGGTTGGCGGACTGCGCGCCGACGTTTGTGTAGCAGCCCTTACCTCGGGGTGGAACTGCACGCCGTAGAGGCGTATCTGCTCGTTGTATATGGCCGCTATCACGTGGTTGGCGGACTGCGCGCCGACGTTTGTGTACCAGCCCTTACCTCGGGGTGGAACTGCACGCCGTAGAGGCGCATCTGCTCGTTGTATATGGCCGCTATCACGTGGTTGGCGGACTGCGCACCGACGTTTGTGTACCAGCCCTTACCTCGGGGTGGAACTGCACGCCGTAGAGGCGCATCTGCTCGTTGTATATGGCCGCTATCACGTGGTTGGCGGACTGCGCGCCGACGTTTGTGTACCAGCCCTTACCTCGGGGTGGAACTGCACGCCGTAGAGGCGCATCTGCTCGTGGTATATGGCCGCTATCACGTGGTTGGCGGACTGCGCGCCGACGTTTGTGTACCAGCCCTTACCTCGGGGTGGAACTGCACGCCGTAGAGGCGCATCTGCTCGTGGTATATGGCCGCTATCACGTGGTTGGCGGACTGCGCGCCGACGTTTGTGTACCAGCCCTTACCTCGGGGTGGAACTGCACGCCGTAGAGGCGCATCTGCTCGTTGTATATGGCCGCTATCACGTGGTTGGCGGACTGCGCGCCGACGTTTGTGTACCAGCCCTTACCTCGGGGTAGAACTGCACGCCGTAGAGGCGCATCTGCTCGTTGTATATGGCCGCTATCACGTGGTTGGCGGACTGCGCGCCGACGTTTGTGTACCAGCCCTTACCTCGGGGTGGAACTGCACGCCGTAGAGGCGCATCTGCTCGTTGTATATGGCCGCTATCACGTGGTTGGAGGACTGCGCGCCGACGCGGAACCGCTCGCCGACCTTTTGCACGCTGTCGCCGTGCGTCAGCAGCACCGGCTGCACCTTCTCCAGGCGGCTGCGGGGAGTTTTCAAATATTATTTACTGAGTAATCAGGTGAAAGGTATCGAGCGACGAACCGCGGCCTATCAAATGAGTTAAAGTCTGCAATGTTGATCAAAAGTATGTAGTGTCACGCCACGCGCCGCGTCGCCGCTACGACAAGAACTTATCACTACATTTATTTTATTTATTTATTTATTATTCAAATTTAATAATACAAAATACAGTTTAGCAATTAACAAAGACATTTCCACAAGGAAGACAATAAAGATAACATCGGCAGCCGTACTAGTATTAACTGTGTCACAGCTGCCTATTTTGCCTACATTGAACAACTAACGAGTTTTAGTTGTGCCGCGATGCTTGCGCACTGTCAACGCCTTCTTCGTTGACGCTCCCCTAGTCCACGCTCAATCGTAGGTAAACATTTCAAAGACACGGCTGTTCAGCTACTGTACCTACATTGTTTATGTTGTGTTACAAGTCTGCAAATGTAAAAAAACTCACTTGAACAGCGGACACGTGGTCTCCACCTCGACCTCGTACTGCCCGTCCTCCCGCGCCTCCTTACGCAGCACCGAGCCCCCGAACTCCTTGTTCAACATCTGCATACCATAGCAGATACCTGCAAAAAACGCATCGCATAATGTGCTTTATAGTGATTAAGCTTGTGTCTTGATGGATGAATCAAATAACTTCTCTTCGTTAAAGCCTTCAAAGAAAAATGTCCCACGTCACAACAGTCGGTTAACGATCGTCTTAGCTACGAGTCGCAAAAATATCGGATGACCCTGTTGCGAGCATTCGTAGTCACACAGAGGTCGTTTTGTAAGAGCCCTTATACCCAGCACAGGCGAGCCGGGTTTGAATATATCAGAGTCGTACCGCGGCGCGTTTTCATCCTACACCGTCTTGCCATCACATAATATGATGACGAAAACGCTTGTCTACATGCGTACTACGCGCGAATCGAGGTTCTGGCGGTTCTTAAGTTTGGAAATTGCAGCGAAATCGCCTTTCTACCAGCACAGGCAACCTGATTTGGGCCGGCCCAGTATAACAATAACGCTGCCTCCTTGAGGTTGTAAGCGGGCATGTCGTCCCTCAGGAGTAAATTGGCTTATAAATCAGATATAACCTACCTAAGACAGGCAGCCCGATCTTGAATATATATGAATCGTACTGCGGCGCGTCCTCGGCGAACACCGAGTTGGGCCCGCCGATATGACGATGACGCGGCCTCCTTGAGGTTGTAGGCGTATCGTCCCTCAAGAGTTAATGACTTATCAGATATAACTCACCTAAGACAGGTAGCCCGATCTTGAATATGTCCGAGTCGTACCGCGGCGCGTCCTCGGCGTACACCGAGTTGGGCCCGCCCGATATGATGATGGCGCGGTACCCGGCCTCCTTCAGGTTGTAGGCGGGCGTGTCCAGCGGCAGGATGTCCGACTCCACGCACAGCTCGCGCACACGCCTGTCTATCACCTGTTGAAAACATCGATATTTAATAGATTGCAATTGATTGGACACTATTATTATTTTTATTCATAATTCAGTAACGCCACAAGATAGCTAGAGTAACAAATAATTCGTTACGAACCAGTCATTCCTCTGGACCAGGCTGTGTTGTGAGAATGCCGTATAAGTTTGGGCAACCATACGACATTTAAAAACCGACAGTCCCAGGCACAACAGTATTTCAAGAGTGGTTGCTTCGCTCGGAGAATACTGTATAAATCATCCAATAATGGATGAAAAGGCCTAAGTTTAATATTAAATCATTTTGCTACACCCATGGACGTAAAAAAAAGGCGGACGGAGCTAAGCATTGAGTGAAGCCCAACAATGGCGGCGACTTACGTTTGTGTGAGATTTACGGATAATGGGCTAACGACTGATTTTTTTTTATTGCATAAATGAATAGTACTCTTAAATATGAGTAACTTCTCAGAAGAAACCGTATATCAAAAGTCAATATTTTTAAAGGTACAGCGATTTGTTTACAAAATTTTACAAGTCCCGTGAAAACGTTTCATACTAAAGTCGTACGTAGCTATGACGTCACGTCCATGTTAAAGTGTGTGAAGTATACTAGCTTTTTTTGTTGACTTTCCGAAAATAGCTTTTTAAGTTTTATTTGGAAATAAAAATTTTCATTTTCATTTTCATACGGCCGCAGGAACATATTTGTAAATATCTCCGATATTTGTGCATTTAAGTTCATACATACCATAATAAAAGTTTTTGTATATGATGTACCTAAGTAAACTAATGATGTAGGTTTTGTTTACTTATTTAGCAAAAAAAAATTATTTTTTTTGTACTTTTTAGATGTGTCTAATTACTAAACTATAAATAAAATATTATAATTTTTTACATTTACGAAGTAGTAATCTTAGATGTAGTCGTGTACCCAATTTCCATTGGCGTACTAGCGGCCGATCGTCTTACTTTGCTGTGAATGTGTGCATGCGGCACGTGTCGCTACGATACGGCCGTCTTACTTTGATTGCTTCACTATTCATATTACTAAAGTGGTGCCGCCTCTTTTTTACGTTCATGGCTACACCGACCTTTCCGTACTGTGAGCCGGCGTCGAGTATGGCGACCTTGTCCCTGCCGTGCGCCGCGCCATTCGCGCTCCTGTACTGCCCGTCAACGCTGCCCGTGTGCATCTCGCCGACTCGCCAGCAGCACTGGAACATAAAACAACTTCTAGAACATTGCAGAACATGCTCTACACACATTTTTTTATTTCAAAATAAAACAACAAGTTTTTTTTCGGAACATCAACTGAAAAAAGATACCACCGGTTCATTCCTCATCCGTCGAGAAAAACCAGTTAAACAAACTCGACTGGGTATTACCTTTTAGCAAAAATATGGAAAAAAAAATCGTTAAATTACATACTCAGTTTTAAAAGAACATTTTTTTAAATTATTTTTTTAAACTCAGTATAATTAGGTAATTATAATATAACGGTTTATAATTATAAATCGTTTTACTGAGATTATAAACTCAGTAAAATGATAGCCAAAACATAACTTCACCTTTTTTTCTTTTTAGTTTATTTTATTTTTATTTTGTATGTTTCACTCTAGCCTCTGTCCGTCCGTCTGTCTGTCTGTCTGACCACGCTTCTAGCTTCTGTAATTATGAATATTATGAAATAAACTAGGTAATTATCAGACTGATCGCCTGTAACGGATTTATGGGCGAATCACGACCACAGGGCAACATTTAGTTATTTAATTATTCAGATCTACTCAGAGTTCAGTCGCCGATAGATCCGGTGTTTAATTTTGGACTCTGTCGCTTGGAAATAAGGTTTAAGGCTGGTTTATATACTTCGGATTCCGGAAGGCCGGAGAAAATTCAGAGCACTGAAAATAAAACTGCGATAATCTGCGAAATATCTCAACTTAAAGAGTGCTACACTTCGTCCGTCGGCAACCTTAGGGACCATCCACACGACGTTTTGATGCGCGCGTCTTCTGCGTATTTTCATCGCGTTTTGGAAGATATTACACGTTTTTTGACGCAAACGAAACACGCGTTTGTATGAACGCTATTGTCGCGATACTGTGGTCAAAAGCGGCGCCGATCGATAGACAAACCCGACACGAACGCAATATATACGCGATACAAGCGCGCGTTTATAGCACGTCCTAGTTGCGTTCGAAAAACGTGGCGTTTGTATCGAGACAAACGTAAGGATCGTGCGTAAAGGTTAACGTGCCGGCTTCCTTCCGTTTGCTGAGCGTTCAACTTGCGTTTGTATCGATACAAACAAGCGTAAAAAACGACGTCTGGAAGGGCCCTTACATAGTGTTTAAACCCAGCAGTAAATTATACACAGTTAACTATGGACGAGCTGTGCTCTCACACAACTAGAACTACTGAATGGTAGCAATCAAAAGATACCAGCACATATAAGCGGGCCGCGGGCTCCATAGAACTTAAGACTGCAATACGATAGCAGCCCCAAGGGACCTATAAAATTCCGCCTCTTCTAAACAAGTACATCCTTAATGATCCCATTGTATTTTGATGTTTGTGAACATAGATGTTGACCGCAACTTCGTGCGCGCAATAGAAAATCACGCGGAAACCATACATTTTGCCGCTATAAAAAGTAGCCCATGTGCTTCGCCGTGGCCGATACTAAATCGGTGCCAAATTTCACCAAAATCGGTCAAGTATTTTCGGAGTCTATTCAATGCAAACAAACAAATCGTTCCTCTTTATTATATTAGTATAGATATCATATTCCATTATTCTATCCTGTAATAAAACGATTCTGATTCCATGAATTATAAGTGACTAGCTGATGCCCGCGGCTCCGCCGTCTAAGTACAGTAACCCACGGGAACCGTATATGTACAACGATAAAAAGTAGCCTGTCCTTCCTCGTGGTCTACTTTATATAAATATATACCAAATTTCATGATGATCGTTTTAGTAGTTTTTACGTGAAAGTGTAAATAAAGCATCCCACGGGAACCGTAAGTTTCCCCGCGATAAAAAGTAGCCTATGTCCTTTCTCAGACTATAGACTATCTGTGTACCAAATTTTATTTCAATCGATTCAGTAGTTTTTCCGTAAAAGACGGACAAACAGACAGACACACACACTTTCCCATTTATAATATTAGTATAGATAGCATTCTAGTCCGGTGGCGGGAACCACCATATGTTAGCTACTTAAACTTGCAACAGTAATTTAAACATATTAAGGCAAGTCTCAGGCAAAGCCTACATTCTAGATTCATAATTCTACATGCATAATATCTTCTTTATGTCAAATAGTTAATAGAATCAGGCGTTACTTTGCGGAAATCCATAACATAAAATTAATAAAATATTATTATTTTTAGCAATCTTCCGCCAAATAATACCCACAACCTACAAGCAAATGTGTGAGTGCACGCATAAGCATGCGTAACGCACCTCCCTCCTCCCACACTGCTTATGCGTGCACTCAGGTGCAAACTCCATGTTTTGCAACCTGCATGGTGGTGTGGGGCTTTGCACGATCTTGCTGACATTGTTGCTTGTGTGGTGGTGGTGTTTGCACGATCTTGCACCTGAGTGCACGCATAAGCAGTGTGGGAGGAGGGAGGTGCGTTACGCTTATGCGTACACTCACACATTTGCTTGCAGGTTGTGGGTATTATTTGGCGGAAGATTGCTAAAAATAATAATATTTATTTAAAAAAAAAAAAAAAAAGTTCAGTTCCAATACTGACATCTTTAGTTCACGTCCATCGCCTGTTCCCGCCCGCCCAACAATGCACAAAGCGACCTAAACTCATTCGCAAATCGCAGCAAGTAACATTAAACAACTTGTAAAATGAAGTATAAAAATGAGACAAAATGCAACTATTCTGAAGGGAACAGTGAGATATTTTAACCATTGCCCATAGGACAGTGCTCGGTGGACAAATAATTAAACTACTGAACTAAAAGGGTGATA